>JAUMHE010000063.1:15998716-16024771 GCA_032359235.1 Enteromius mattozi | reverse complement strand
TGCCCTGTTCATTCGTGTTCCTGTTGTCATTGTGTTCTGTTATTTGGATTTTATCGTTGCCGAACCTCTGCCCGTATCTGGATCTCCTCTCTGTCTTGCCCCACGGACTGATTCACGGTATTTTGGACTCTCGCTTTGTTTATCGTTTACTCTATGACCTTTGCCTCGTTTGACTCTGTTTGCCGGTGCTCTATCTCTGCTTGTCCTGACCCTGAGCTTTCATTAAACCTACTTGCATATGAACTCGCCCGCCTCACTCCCCGTTATTGTAACACCTATATTTGATATCTGAAACAAATCAAGGTACATGTACTAATCTGAGAAAGCGTCATAATCATTATGAATGAATGACACACACTTCCTCATTCAAATGTAACTACATCATCTTGTGCCTCAGTTATTTACTGTATTTACTGTAAAATGAAACCAGAGGACTAAAAAAACATTTTTACATGCCTTACTTCACGTTTTGCCGCAGCTTCAAAGA
Organism: Enteromius mattozi; assembly: GCA_032359235.1. NCBI lineage: Eukaryota > Metazoa > Chordata > Actinopteri > Cypriniformes > Cyprinidae > Enteromius > Enteromius mattozi. The sequence goes on along the minus strand of JAUMHE010000063.1, from coordinate 16,024,284 downwards.
GAAATGTCCACTGAGTGACAATACATGAGCCCTGGAACAGTTTGTATGTATGTACTGTATGTATTGTGGCGGTTCAGAACTCAAATATCCGTGGACTGTTGCTAAAAGTTAATGCTCTATCATGTTGGAAATATGCCCATCAAATCCAACCCTAAACCTACCCAATAGTGTTAACAAATGCAAAACTGATATAAAAACACATTTGTTGATGCAACTGTGACGTTTCAACTTCCTTTTACACAGATCTGAACTGTTTTGTCGAACTGTAGTTACACAGGATTCAAACGGAGCTCCTCGCCTCTCAAGTATTTCTCTGTACTCCGTGAGCTACCGAACAAACCTACCGTCTATGAAACCACATAGATATGAAGCTGGATATGTGTGATGCTAATGTTCAAAAGCATCGGTTTTCATATCTCCCAGCATATTAATATTGTTTTGAAGACATAAGTAATTGTGCGAAAATTTCTATTAATCAGAACTGTAAATTTGTGTGAAAAGGAATAAAAGGTCTCTGAGTTTTACTGCCTCAGATGTTCATTTATTTTGGAAACTGCAGTGATATGTACTTGTTGGTACGTTTTTCATGTCTCGCTAAAAAGTGCACTAAAGTACGTTTATGCCATGAGACCAGGTACCAGTAGATTAAAAGAGTTTTGTCTTGCTGCTAAAAGAGCTGCTAAAAGCTAACTGACTAAAAGTGCTGTCTTGCTGCTTGACAAATCGTTTTGCACACTGCATCAGGATCTTAATCACCCTGTCTGGGATTATTCTGCAATAACAACCAGCTGGATATACATTATCCCTGTGTATATATAATATATTATTTGTAAAAGAGTAATAAATGTTCTGTGAGAGCGCCTTTAAGCTATGACTGGGAGTATTAGATGGTTCATCCACAGAAAATTTGACCTAGATGAATTGGAACACTTCATTTGGATTTTAGAAATGTATGTAAATAACTTCAAGTGTGTTAAATTCTCTATCCGGGCCAAAGCTGTATTTAACTAAGAGAAATTCCTGCTGATGGGAAATAAAAATGTATTTTCTGATTTAACCACAAATTTGAAATATTAAGCTTTCAAATTATGGCAAAATATATGATAAACCAACAGAATAAGATGTATTATTAATAGAATAAAATATTTAAAACATCTTCTGACTGCACATGCTAAAATAAGGACATTATGTTCAGGGGAAATAAATACAGTGCCACTCACGAACTATTAGGTAAAAAAAATGGCCTGTCAAAAGCAAACAGTAGGTAATTTCTCCAGCCTGTGATTAAGTACAGCTTCGACCTATCCTCATAGTAAAGTCCAGATCGAGCACACATCTCTGATTTAAAAGACTTTTATGAGACATTCAGCATGCAGTCTTGGTAAATTATCCAGTAGCACTCTGGTGATTTCACAGATCCTACTGCTTTCTAGAGAGGCCTCTAAATAGACCTGTCTTGTGTTGAAACCAAGTCATTTCTCTGAGAACAATATAGTCACCATGTCTAATTCAATAGTGGATGCCATGGTTTTACAATCTTAACACCCCCTGGTATTTTACGACCAATTACCGCCCGTCTGGGTTTCTTGATGTGTCAGAGGTTGAGAGCAGAGTCCAAGGACTCCTGTACTGTGTAGTGTTTCCTTTACGCAAACCACCGCCACCGACCACACACTCTACTGTAGGCCACGAGATTATCAAAAACACAACCTCTGGCTGCGATTCAAAATACAACCTACCTAGAGAACATACATGAGCATTAAAGATTTATTTGAATTGTTCTGACAGCATTTTTGCACACTATATGCACGTTTGAAGCAGTCAAGTTGGGCAGAATCATGGAATCCAGTCATAAAAATATAATTAATTGTAGTTTAAGATGCAAGTTGTCACATAACTTGGCAAATTTTGAATGAATAAATCAGAATACACATACTCAGTCAGAGGGCTGAATAATAACAGATATTCTTTAAAAGATTATGTTGTTAAAGTTTTAAAGTTTCATTTATTAGACTTGATTGAATTTATTCAGCTGGTTGATTATTATAATTGAATTAAAATTCAATCTAGAAAAATTTCAAATTAAGACACAAAAAAAAAAAAAAGTAAAAGAAGATGAAATGGAATTTGGAAAAATATATATAATAATTTTATAGGGCCCTAAGAAGTTTTGTTAAACCTTTAATAAATTGTTGTTAATATGTATACATTTAATGAGTTTTTTTAAATACTAAAATTAAATGTAAAGGTTTCTAACCAAAGTCCAGCAGAAAAATGTAAATGGAAAAACATCATTTAAAAAAAACTAATAAATAAATAAAGTTATTTAAAGTGTCCTGTTTAAGCCTAGTGGGCTACCTCAGTATACCCAAGTAGTCATTTTTGGGCATCATAGCTCAGTCACTTTAGTCACTGACCAAATCTCAATCAGCATTTTTGTGGGATAAACAGAATGTTATTATTCCCAACAAATGCTGCTTAGCTGGAAACTGAATAAGCTTTCAAACACAGCCCCTGACTGCAGGGAATCTGAACTGTATGAACATGACAAGATCCAGAGCAAAGAAAAACTCCATGAGAGACTCTAGGTGACGAATTATTCATCACAGCGGCGAGTCTTTCTGAAAGCATGTCTTCTCAGTGGGTTTTAACTCAAGATGGACTGTCATCCTGTCCTCAAAAGCCCAGCGAAAGGCATTTCAGAAGCAGAAACGTGTTACTTTGCATCTTGCAGTTGCTTTACGGTTCAGTTGGTCAACACAAGGGAGTGCTTGCTGTGATAAATTCACTTTCTTGCGCTTGAACTCAGGGCAAACTGTTTATTTTGATCTGCACCCACTTACATATATGCTGAACTAAAGTAAATGCTTTCACAGACTATATTCCTCAAACAGACCCCAAAGTAAAAGCCTCAATAATAAAATAAAATTATAAACACAGACAAATGGGATTGTTCCAATGCTGCAATTGCTGCCTCGGGCAAGCAGAGAAAATGAAATGCTGATTTGAAATGAGCATGCCGATTGTCTTGCATCTTAAACGGATAAAATGGATAAGGTGTACCAAAAAAGCAATGCTCTCTCAATGTCCTCTGGCCAGATTATAACCTTGCAAAATGTGAGAATGAATTAGTGTCACATTCCTTCGTGAGTCTGTGCAGTCAACAAATTTCCTCTGAGAACACACTCATTTTACTATTCTGTTAACCAACCGAGACTGTCCATGAGGGATCTCATCTGTTATTTGATCCACTTATTACTTGCAGTAAAGTGTGAAAGCAAGATTGAAGTAATGTAATTCATAGAATTGGCTGAAATTAACTTCAGAATGTTTGCGGTCATCATTTGCACACTGCTCTGTCTAGGGTTGACAGTTTTTCGCAACCAAAAATGAGACAGGAAATGGAAAAGTGGCAGTATGGATATGTTGTTATATTATTAAAGGTGATGTATTACAATGCCCCTATTATAGATTTTTGAAAATGAGCTTTCATGCAGTGAGTAACACAGCTCTAAGTGAATACTCGGGTAAAAAAAAACAACAGAAGTCCAATAGAAACCATCACAGAAATGCTAACGGTTTCCATTAAAATACCATTACGAACCAATAACTTTTTCCAGTAAAACCATTACAAAATTACTTTTTGTAGTGTGTTTTGGGTACTTTTCCAATCACCAACAACAATCAACCAATCACAACCAATCACCAAAGATTAGTGCCACACAAAGGAAGGGTTTGGAAAAAAGAATCGTTAAACAAATTGTTAAGGTGTTGTTGAGCAAGCAAGGTAAAAATAAATGCATATTAAAAGACAATCAAAGTGTTTTTTGAACTTGCATGCATGTCAACCTGTACTTGGGTACTCCCAAAACCAAAATATGGACCTTTCATTACCCATAATAGCGGCCTTTTAATTAAAGGTGCTTTTGTTTTACTATTTAAGCACAAAACTACCTTCATTTTCTCTGAAAATCATTGCAATTGTCATGCTGGTTGGTGCTGGTGAGTGGCGTCCAGTGCGGTAAGGAAGGCGTGGAAACGAGGATTGAAGCAATAACAAAACATTTAATCAAAAAACAGAGAAACAAAACAAACTAAAATACGGAAATGATTACGAAGACGGAGGACTCGGGAAAGACATGCACAATTAACAACCGACAACTCGAACTCAAAAGGACAGAGTTTAAATACACATGGAAACACGGGGGAAAACTCAAAACAGCTGTGACAAACGGCGGGAAGCAAATCAACACTAATGACATGGGTGGGACTACAAATCAAGACAAGACACGTGCTAAATCAAAACAAAGGTAAAACAGACAGACAAGACCACGTTACAGCTATAGTCAATAATTTGACTTTGAAATGTGCATTCCGTGTCAGAATATCAGTTTTCATTTTGGTCTTAATTTTAAAAGTGTATAGGGGGCCTAATAATATTTTAATATAAGATTTTATAACAAGACAGATTTAAATGGTATACAGTTTAAAAAAGGGGATAAATCTGTTCTAGTAAAAATTGGCGTACAAGTGCCCACAGCTGAAAAAGACAAAAAGCGACGTACTGCATAACACAGGACGATTTGCAAATTAGGCTCACAGTCATTCACACCGATCCTGCAAACTAGCATGGCTTTGATGACCATTTATGTGTCCTTATAAAAAAGTTTAAGCAATCCTTTATTCTTCTTCACCAATAACTGCAATTATCGTGAATGTCTTTTGTAATTTTCTGTCATTTCATTTCAATTCATGGAGGGTTTAATAATAGCAGCCATGTTTCTCAGCTCCCCTATCTACTGAGCAGAGATCTCAATTTGCAGGCATTGAAAGTGAGCTGCTGCCAGTTTCATACATCAGTGAACGTGAAGAACCACTGACGTCAGGACAGATATGGCTCTAGCTAGCCTGCCTGGACTGAAACGGCAGACCAGAGTGATATTCAGAGATATATATTTTAAAATCAATTCCATTTAAATTTACTCAGTAGTACTACTGCATATGTTTAGATTTGAGAATAGTTTGTGTAGTGGAGCTCGGAGGTTACTTGAATGAATATATATCCTTCTGAACCCATAATCCTTAACTGAGCGTGACCAAAGAAGTCGCTGTTAGCACGAAAATGGAAATCACGACAAAAGAGCTCGTCAGCTCCTGTGAAGCACTGCAAATGATGTCATTCTCCTGACTTCCTTTCACGATTTTCTTCAAAACAAAGTTAGCGATGTTGTGATTCATCTCTGAGGTGGTTGGTTTAGTTCATGGCTTGAAACGGTTTCCTGAAGAACTTGCTGAAATGAAGAAAATGAATGGGAAAAATACTTTCAGAACAAAGACTGCTGTAGGTGCTCTATTGTCTGCTCAAGTCTACCTGCAATGCTTTTTGACTGAGAATTGGCATCTTTAAAAGTACATTCTGAAAATGACTCGTCGCAAGCAGTGATTGTGTTGTGGCTCTTTGGTTACGTAAATGTGCTAAGTGGCTGAACATGAGGATCTGTGTAACTAAACGCATGAATGTAAGCAGGAAAGAGTTTTCAAGACAAATGATTCCCTTTTTTTTAGTTCAGAAATAATTTGTATGGATGTGGCTAATCAATTGATTATTGTAGCAGTCGTAGTCTATGCATTCCTCTTCTCAATGAAGGTTATAGCAATCGAAAGCTTTATTTCAATGCTTTATTATTTCTACATGTTCGACCAGAATATATTATATAACAATTCACAGAAATCTCTTTTGTTTCCTTTCCTCTTTAGAATTACCAAAGCAAACCCAGGAGAATTACTATACAAAACTTTTTAATTTAAATTGGATCAAAAAGCTAAAAAGCATGAAGTGAAAGGATTTAATTAAATGCATAAATATAATCTAAGATGCAAAGCGATGTAAAAAACTGCACACACCGGCTTCCTTTATTTACAACATACTGAGAAACAAGTGTCTCACAATTCTACATTTTTCCTCACAATTCCCGAGAAACAAAAATAGAATTCTGAGAAGAAATTTCTGTGAGATAAAAGTTTTTTTTTTCTATGGTGGAAATAAAGAAACAAAAGCTACTGTGATATGTAAACTTGATAATTCTAAGATAAAATTCAGATTTTTTTTTTTTTTTTTACATTTTTTATTGTTTTATTCTGTGGTGGAAACAAAGAAACAGAAAAAAGAACTGTGATAAGTAAACTTTAAGATACAAGTCAGAAATGCAAGATAAAAGTTGCAATTACGTTTTTATTAATATTTATATATTACATTTTTTTTTTTAATTCTGTGGTAAAAACAAACAAAGAAGAGTTGTGATATCCAAACTCGGAATTCAAAAAAAAGGTCACATTGTGCAATTCTGACTTGTTCTCTCTTGATTTTTTATTCTGTGGTCGAAACAGGCTTCCATAGCAATGCTTTAAAGTATTCTACTGAGTTTACACAGAAAGAATTCAATATATTTTTATGAATCACAATGATTCAGTAGGGAAACACAAAAGCATCCTTTGGGCCGCTTGGAGTATTTCATTCCATCTTCATTGAGAAACAAATCATCCACACATTAACCATTTCAGGGGGATCCATTCTTTAAATCAAGTTTGTTTAAAAGAATTTGCACAAAGCAGAAAACCTGACAAAATAGGCCAGTCTGCAAACCCTATTTGTGCTGCACATCCAAATGGATTTAATGGATGAAGCCCAGAGGGGGGAAAAAGCTCAGGGAATCCATTTACACGTCGTGAAGTGGGCTGTAGCTCTAAGTGTTTGTTTTCTGGAGTCAGCGGGTGAGGAGGACGTGGTGGCATCTCATATAGGGGTTATAAAGCTGGCGCACTTCTGCCAGGGTAAACGACAATGATTTCTCTCTTGCCTTTCTTCAGAGGTAAATACTTCACAGTTTGCTGTCTGGGTTTCATGCACTCCTAGTCTAAGTGTCAGATGTGGAGCTTTTAAATTGTAGCAGACCTGGAATTCAGACTCTGTGCAAACTCGTGCGGAGAGCAGACACGGCGAGAGGACTTGGATGGATTGCGGAACGCTGTTTTTGTTAGGGTTAAAGCCAGCCTGCTTCAGCTAAGAGGGAGTTGCAGAGGCAAAGAGATGTGCAATAGAGCTGCACGCCGCTGTAAAACAACACGGATCAGGTACAAGCAGCTGGAGGTGCCGGATTTATCAGCCAGGTGGCAAGAGGCTCCCTAAATCTAACTACAACACCCCGTGGGATGGATTTACATATCACCCCGAAATAATGACTTTTCTTGGAATCAGCTGAGATGGTGCCCGAGAAGGGCTCTCGTTCCCGGGCCCGTTCGGGCGGGACGACCACCCTGGAGGTTTGGACTTAGGTTTTGAACGCTTAAAAACCGTACCTCCGGGGAAGCCCATGTTGGCGCGCTGCTCTGCAGGCATAAAAATGCAGACGCACAATGCACAGAAAGTAAAATCAACTTTCGACTGTTTGCACAAAGAGGTCACCTTCAAGACAGTGCAAGTTTATACAGTGCACAAACAGCATGGCTTTATGGAGCCCCGGATGCAGTAATTAGTACTTATCGTTATTAGCGTAATTACCTGGTCTCATGGCATAAACGTACCTTGGTGCACTTTTTAGTGAAACACGAATTACGCACCAACAAGTACATATTACTGCAGTCTCCAAAAGAAATGATCACTAGAGGCAGTAAAACTCTGACACTCAGTGGACATTTCTCTTTGAAACAGCAGTGAAGGGTACATATTTTTATGAGAGCAGGTTAATAATTATTAAGGTCTATTGGTATTATGCAGAACAATGCTGTGTCAATACCCAGCTCATTGGCTGCTGCCTCCACAAGCCATCTCGCATACTTCTAACCATGCAAATTAAAGCAAGATTTACACTTGCATTGGTTACGACAAGACAAATTGATCTGATCTAAAGCATACAGAACGTTTTAACATTCCTGAACGCACTTATAAACCGTAGATTTCTTCAGTTGAGTCCAGAGACGACGGACAGAGATAAATCAGCGTCAGGGTCGGCCACATTTACGCAAGCCAGGAGAGCATGCGGAACCGTAAGTGCTTCGTTCCTGGGTTTGTTTTCTGTCCACCGGCAGGCGAGAGCTGACAGCAGTAAGCTTGTTTTTTGTCAAGTCTCCTAAGTAGCGTTGATGCACGGCAGAACAAGCGAGCGCAGACCGAGTGAGACTTTAGTTAAAGCTTATTTTTTGATAAACAATTTAAAAATCATTTCGCAACTCCTAGAGTGTTTCACAAACAAACCTCAGGTACATTTCCTGAACTTATATGCATGCTCGAAATCAATGTCAGATACTTAATTGTCTAGTTTCGCATCTCTGTTGCTATTGATTTCCATTAAGCACACGTTCAAAACAAACTCAAGCCTTTATTTTGGAAAATGGCCCAGATGCTACCAAATATGTCCTATCGTTTCAGTTCACAGAGGGATCCGAGTGGATGTCTTGGAGCAAGCGGAGCCAAAATTCAAAACATATGACGACTTACACTCAGAAAAAGAACAATTTAAAATTGTTAAAGCAGTGGTGTAATTGTGTCCATAAAACAACTCTGTTTAGTACGTACCACTCCAGTGCTGATGTCTCTGAGCCACTGTAAAAATGTACTTTCTCAGAAATAGCTAACTAGAGCCTTTTAGGCCCCTTCCTAATAACGGTGCTTTCGTGGCTCCAGCACTGCAGGAGAGGGGCTGCTGTGATCTTCTCTGATATGCACTGTAATGCTGCTGGACATCATAAGGCTAATGAAGAGAACTCCAGGTGTTTTCTGTGGGTTCATCCCTCCCGAGAGCCCCTCTCTAATGCTGTGGCCATCAGTCCTCTGATATCTCGCACTAAGGCGCCAGAGCCCCTGAATTTTTTCAAAGCTGCACTACTGTAAATGGCTGTCTGTGAAACTGTAATCTTGTTCAGGAACATCAATAACCCGAAGGACAAATAGGCTGTTAAGCTGAATGAAAATCAATATTACATGAATATTTACATGTAGGAATATATGTATATTAAATGTGTAAGATGTAAAAAGAATGAACTAGCAATAATCTTAGTTTTACTATGTAACATGACACTTGATAATGCTGTTATTAGAAACCTTATTTGTATGCTGTTCTCTGTGAATTCAAGAACAATGTGTGCTATAGGTAGCAAATTTTATGACTACATTTTAAAACATTATTTTACTGTTTTTCTGAGTGTCCTGAAAAAAGCACTGAGAAATTCAAGAGCATGATTTGTAGTTTAATTAAAATTGTATAAATTAATTAGTAATAAAGTAATGCATCATTTTATTTATATCTAAATTCTGGAAATAAAATGCTAAATAAATTATAATAATAGGGTTTATAGGTATATACAATAATAAAGTAGGAAGTCAATGGCTAACATGCATTAAAATATCTTCTTTTGTATTCATCAGGAGGAAAGAAAACTCATATAAGTTTGAAACAACTTGAGACTGAGATTTTTCATTTTGGGGGGAAAATCTTCAAAATAATTTTGTTGAGATAAATGAATGTACATAGTTTTGATTGAGTGATAAGATTCAGCGATGCTAAATATTTGTATTTAAATAAAACTACTTTGGGTACCATTCTGTAACAAATGTAAAAATGACTTTTTAGAGTTGATCAGAACAATTTTTTAAAAATATGTATATTCTGACAAACAGACAGTGGAGTGAGATGAAACACAACCCCTTGTTTACACTGAGAAAACTGTGCCGCCACCTCATTAAAACCTCCTAAGTCTCTCTAATGCTGCAGTAATTTAAACACTGAGACCATTAACACTGCTCTAACACACTGTGATTGACAGAAGTGAACTGGATCTTCAAGTTTTTTCTCTAGTCTAGACCAACCAATGATCTTTCCACTACAAGCAGTTCGACGCGAGGCACAGACAATGAAATCACCCCAATCACTTTGCTGACCCAAACTCATTAATCCTAAAGTTTATTTATTCCAGAATCGAAGCATGTTTAACATGGCTCCCATTGAAAACGGAAAACTTTATTTAATGGATTTACACCTAGTGCGCAGAAAGCAATTAAACAAAAGAGAAAATTGATTCGGAAGCTTTGGGAAATGTAAAGCGTGTTTGCATCAGCCGAGCTTCACCTTTATTTTAAGGCTTTACGTGGGGCCCTAATGCAATGTAAAAGAGAGCTTATCGATCTTCTGGCCAGAGCTCCCTACTAAGCCATCCATCAAAACACATTCGTCCCATGCTTGGGACGCCATTATTGACCGCTGCTCTCACTATTGCATAAACGCGAATTAACCTAGGAGCTCTTTGGATAAGTGATGAACTCCTTCCACTGCTAACGGCCCGAATAACTGAGCACAGATAAGCTGCCTGTATCCTTCCAGGTGCTGCAAAAACCCCCAGTTCATGATACTCCCATCCAGAGGGGTTGATGCTTGTTTTAAATAGGCTACTCTTTTGGATACAAAGGGATATAAAATTTATCGTGCAATTCTGACTCAATTCTGAGTTTTTTTCTCAAATTTAAACTTTATATCTCACAATTCTTACATTATAACATGCAATTGAGAGTTTACATCTCACAACAAATAAACATATTATTATGATATTTATGAGAATAAAATAATTGTGATATAAAAAGCTGCAAATGACCTTTTTTGAAAAAATAATGCATAATGAAGAAATAAAACAGCTATAACTTTTAAGAAACTCTCTGTCCTTTGAGAGCTCCTTAAGTCTTATGCATTTAGTTTTGCGTGTTAGCTCAACACTAATAGGAAGAGAAACAATGCTGTTGGATTTCCTCATTTGAATGCTATCTGGATGACCGTGAGTTTATGGAGGTCAAAGTCTTTATTCTTAAGAATGTCTTGTAAGCCATCCGATTCGTATTAATATCGACAAATCTTTTTCTGGAAGTCTCATTAAATAATGACATGACCAACTTTGTAAACATATAGTTAGGAGTATATTCTCAGATAGCAACAGCCAAAGTCTGTGTTTGTTTTATGGGGAACGGCTGAAACTCGCACCTGATTGTCATCTCATTGATTGAAACATCTAACTGAAATTACCCTCTTCACAGAGCTGATTATTGTACAGGTACACATACTATTTCCGGCTTTTATGAACAAAAACATGCTTTGTGACTGGCTCACAAAATTAAGTTACATTCATAAGAGATTACAGTTCATTCAGAAGGGTTCTACACTTTCTACCACGACTTTGAGATTGAGGTTTACAATCATTCATATATCAAAAACACAGACAACTGCAAAGTGTTCATTACTCTCATCTCTCTCTTTCTGCGTCACTGGAGAACTTCATAATTACAAATCATGGAGAAGGATTACCGCCTGGTGATGGTAAAAGAGCGATTTCCAAATGTGACAATCACAAAATTACCTTGCCATTAAATTTACCGAACTGTCAGCATCCAGTCAGCACAGCTGATTATTTAAATGTTGATTGTAAGCCACTAAATCCACATTAAAATGCTGAACAGAGAGGTGAAAATTAAGACATATTTTTTTAAAAAATGGAACAGATATTGATATGCAACCTTCAGCTAAAAACAATAACAGAAGAATAATCATATGAGACTCTATTCAAGTGCCTGATGTATCATTACAGCCTCTTAATATTTAAATATCATAATGCATCAATATTTAATGGAAGCTTTAATTAATCCACACTACAAGCATCTGAAAATCACACTATCTGGGTCGGTCAAGGTGCTTCTTGCACTTTTGGGCAAGGTACACAGATCAACTCTGTCATTTAACATAGATTACATAATGTCAAATATGAAGTTATGTCTGCTACATGACATTTGTATTTATGAATAATAAATGATTTGGGAAGCACTTTTGTTAGACTTGTTGAAAAACACAATTTTTTGTTAAGAAATGAACATAAATATGCGTTTTGCGTATGCTTTGATTAAAAAAACAGTTTAAATTGCTTCTGATTAGAATATCAATAAAGTAGTTCTTAAAACGCTGAATTAAATTATGCTTCATGTAATAAATACAGAAAGTGTCAAATGTGAGAAAGTAGTGGTATGATTCCTTGACGGTTTTATATTTCTTATACACTTCATGCATGCATTTAGTATAAAAGACTAAAAGGCTGCCTAACAAATGAGCGCATAATCTAATATATAACTCCCATATAAGGACACTTTTCTCTTTTAAGCACCGTGTGATTCAAAGCAGTCCAAACATTTCGGTGTATTCATCTCTACCACAGAAATCCCCACAGACTAATGAATAGTTTTCAGGATTTCAGGGCAATTATAAAGCGCGTTAATGATGAATGAATCACTCACCATTTCTGTGAGGAGCGCGCAGGTCAAAACCATGGCACGACTCTGAATCCTCCCGCGGAAATTCACATCCTCGCATGGAAGAGTGGCGCTTTAGGAAGAAACGGACAACTTCTAGCCTTTACCGGGTTCGCGGAACGTCCGCTGTCGGCTGTGGGCACAGTTGTGGGAGTTTAACGTGTGACGGCAACGTCAGCGCAAACTAGTTCCGTGGCTCAGCGGTCAGTCCAGGAGAGCCGAGCGTGAGCGCCCTTCAGTTTGCACAGTGAAACGCAAACTGAAGTCTCAAGTCCCTCCTCTTTCACACCACTTCCACCTCCAATGTGTCTATTACCCTTTTCAATGAAAGCGCGTGTCCAGTGTCGTTGTCATGCGTGCCTATAACACGCAAGAAGCACGCGCGTTTGCCTTTCAACTGGGCGCGCGATGTGCACGCAATGCTCGACACACAATCGGAGTAGTGTTTTAACAATCACAACGCATTACAAACTTTTCCCCCTGCAATGCATACGATTAAAGTAAATGTTGTCTGACGATCGTTTGTGTGAAACTAAGCTGCTACAGAGGATCTGCGACTATAAGTTACTCTTTAAAGATAAAAAAAACATCTGCTGTACGACAGCTTGCTATTTACTCATTTAAATAGAAAATTAAATTAAATATATTTACATTTACATAGAAAACAATTGGAAAATAGATTTTCCCATTTATGTTCCTCAGTTTTTTATGTTTCTTAATTTAATCAAAATGTTATCAAATATGAGAAATTAGGCTTTTCTAAAATGCAAGCTGATCCCACAACATTGTGATAAAACATCGGATGCCCATTTGACTTGGCAGTTTTAGGGTTAAAGTGTGCCTCACTGCTTTGACATTGTCTTAAGGTGAATTTTACATAATATATAGACAAAGACACGCAAAAGGGAACCGAAAACAGCACAAAGCTGATCAGAAACTGGAACTAGAGACATCAATAACATGAAATGTCAGTCATTTTATTATTTTTTTTCTATTGTTGCAGTAAAACATGGATTTGCTCTGCTCCCTTGATCCTCTGTATCTAACCTTTTTAATCTGCATGTCTCACAACCTCTGTCAGTGTTTCTAAGCTATATATAGCTTCATAAAAATGCATAGGTTTATAAGGCATATCAAGCTTGAAATGCCAGGTCCAACAACTCTTATTATACTCACATTATATGACAAAAATAAGTTATAAAATCTTGCAGAGAAAACTGTAATAACAAATAAATCTCAAATCCAACCCTGATGAACAGACCAGCATATGTTGCGCTTTGAATACTGATTTGCTATTGTCTTCACTGTGGGTGTTTAACCAGCATAATTTAAACTGAACCACCACAGGAATTCTTATTTATAGATATTTCAAAGAAAGAAATGGGCACCTTTTCATAAGAAAAAATCTATGAAATTTAAAAAGTAGAACTACGTGAAAGCAGAACCACCAAGGTCCCTCACAGTCTTGTCAACAAGACCTTGTTGATGTGGTAAAGAGTCAAGAGAGCATGAGAACCGGAGGTCTCTCGAAATTATTTCCTTGAGGAATAAATGATATTTTTGAAAAGACTTCATTAAGAGCATTTTTTTTTTCCATGCACTCAGCCTCACACATTTTTCTTTTTTCCAATGTTCTCTCTTTGTAACCAAGATTGCTGTCCAGTCCAGTCATCAGTCAGACAGAGCCATTATTATGCCTCCGGTATTCTGTCTTGCCATACATAAATTGGACGACACTTCTTACTAAATCAACAAAAACAGAGAGGCTGGTGTGCTGAGAGCGAGCAAGCTCTTTCAGCTCACTATATATTATGAACGGCACTATGAGTAAACCTTCACCTCAGACATGTAACATATCCTCCCGCACAAAGTATATCATTCTCTTGCATTCAGGTCTTCTGCTCTGTCATGTGCAGAGCCAAATTACTTAGGCACCTCTTCATTGTTCCTGTGAAATCTCACTCCCACTCTTCTAACAGAGTGGCAGAGAAATTGAAAAAGATTCCTCTTCAAAACAGTCACTTTTCCATTCGGCATCCTGGTACAATGTCACTTACGTTATTAGAGAAATGTGCAAATGCTGGCATTTCTCTTCATTATGGAAAATGGGTCGACTGCTTCCCTCTAGGTATGTGTAAAGGATGAATGAACAGCCAGCACATTCAAATGTTAGTCATACATCTTTCATGATTGTGTGTGCACCTGTTTGTGCCGACATGAAGTATATATTTAAAGTTTCCTCTTGAGCTATCTTTATACCACCATACAAAACAAATATGATAACAGTTTTATTTTATTAATCAGTTAAACTGATGCCAGTTTAAGGTCTGAAACATCCATGCAATGGTATGTTTTATTTATCTGATGTTGACTTCAGAATTTAAACTGGCTGCTCAGCATTAAAACAGTAATGTACATAGGTATACTGTAAAAAAAAAAAAAAATCGTAAAATTTTTGTTAAAAAAACAGTAGCTGTGGTCAGTGTTGGGGGTAACGCATTACAAGTAACGCAAGTTATGTAATAATAATACTTTTTCCAAGTAACTAGTAAAGTAACGCTTTACTTTTTAATTTTAGAGTAATATAACTGAGTTACTCTTTCAAAAAAGTAACGCCAATTACTTTGTTTTCTTATTTATTGACTGACAAGTCTCCTGAAATCAGAAATGCAGAGGCATTGTGTGCGCTGTGTGAATACAGTGTAGTTCTAGACTGAATGTGCATTAATTCATCTCACTCTAAAAAAACAGATTTAGTATTCATCAAAATGAATTAAAATAAACTCAGAATATGACGCAAACCTGCAATAATTAAATTATATAAATGTATCTAATATCATTTTATTAACCAATGTCTTTGCTGCTGACCTTTGATGATCCATAGCAAAAATGACTGTGCTTCATTTTTTTTTTTTTTTATTGCTGAAAAATATTAAACCATCTTCTGTATTCTACTTTACAGATGCAAATTTACTTTTTCTTTAGCCTGAGGTTTAATCGTGACACTTTTTGGTGTGCTTTTACATTTGCTATAAATAGAACTTCTTATAACAAACACTCAAGCTCTGCCCAAATTTAAAAAGTAACACAAAAGTAACGTAACACATTACTTTCTGTAAAAAGTAACTAAGTAACGTAATTAGTTACTTTTTTAGGGAGTAATGCAATATTTAATGTATTACTTTTAAAAGTAACTTTCCCCAACACTGGCTGTGGTTGCCGGTAACAATATTTTAGGCTTTACGGTTTTAAGTTAAATTTACAGTTAAATACCGTAATTTAATTAACTGATATAATGTTAATATACCAACCTATTAAAGTACTGAAATCTGTTTTGTACCTTTGAAATACACTGATAAACCAGGTGGTGATGAGAAAGTAATTTTTTTAACAGTGTAATGCATTGATTATTAGCACTTCTGTCTCAATAAACTCAGTGGTGCTAACAATCTAATGTCCTCCTATTTTAATGTGTCATGGCTTTCCAAAATAAGCCAGACCATAATTCATACAATGTAAGTGCATACTCCATTCTTAACACTGCTTAGGGTGCTATAACAGTTATTATCATAAAAAAGGGCCCAACTGACCAAAGAGCACTATAAATTGGCAAATGGAAGATCTCATTTTCATGAGCCTTAAAGACACACATTTTCAAAAATAGCTTTTTTTGAGCATCTAATGAAATATGGTATATGGAATAGTTCGCTCAAAAATTATAATTCTGTCAACGTTTACTCATTCTCATGTTGTTCCAAGCCTGGATGACTGAGTTTGTTCTGCACAACACAAAATATTTTGAAGAAGGTTATAATGAAACAAAAAAAAACATTTTCCCCCCATCTCCAACATCCAACTTTCTAGGCAAATAAAATTAAACACAAATATCGCATGGAAATACAGATGTTATGTAGTAATGCACAAATTTTCGTCATATATTTTTTACTGACTTTTAATATCAGTCAATATTAGATATTTAACTGTGCATGCTAAGTGCAATATTTAGCAAATGTCAAAATAAAAAATGTATTGTAATTATAATTCTGTCATCATTTACCTTGTACCTCATGTCGTTCCAAACCTGTATGACTTTCTTCCTTCTGCGAAACACAAGATATTTTGAAGATTGTTGATAATTATACAATTTGGCGACCACTGTATAGAGAAAAAAAACCCTGACGTTTCTCAAGTTTTCTTTTTTGGCCATTTCTTTCTTTTAATTATAATTCTGTCATCATTAACTCATCCTCACATAATTCCAAACCTGTATGACTTTCTTTTTTCTGTGAAACCCAAGGCTTCCACTGTATAAAGATAAAAAACCCTGACATTTCTCAATTATTTTTTTCAATTTAAGTTTTTATTTTTCATCTATCCATTTAACTCTTAGAAAGAGCTGTTCCCTTCAACATTTATGTCCATACACTCTCAGAAATAAAGGTACAAAAACTGTCACTGGGGTGGTACCTTTTCAAATGGTACATGTTTTTACCTAAAGGGTCCATTTTGGTACCTTAAAGGTACATATTAATACTATTACATATTAATACATATTTGAACATAATAGGTACAAAAGTCTACCTTTAAAAAAGATACCGCCCCAGTGACAGCTTTTGTACCTTTATTTCTGAGAGTGTAGAGTAGCAATGTGTTAAAGAATAACAGCAAATGTTTATCAGTACCTATTGTTAAGTGATCCTTTAAAATTAAGTTCAGATCAATGACCCCTATCATTACGCGAGCTTCTAGTCTTCTAATGTCATCTCCAAACAACCTTCTGAATGGATAATGAATAATGACTGACGTTTAGAAAGGGCTCTATCTTCAGCTGCTTCCAGGCACTACTTAGCACTTGACCCACATGTTTTATTGACTGCGAGTTAAAGATGTCGATATTGATGGCAGGCAGCTCGGTCATGCCCTTCCTCGCAGTGGCCAGTGTCAGAGCGCACTGGTCTGGTTCGGCGCAATACCTTTGATGGACGCAATCAGGGGCCTGTGATTTGCTTGAGATGAGAGAAGTTTGCAACTCCCCAGAGAGAACGAAAGAAAGGTTGAGGAGCATATAAAGGTAAAGATGAGGCTAAGAAACACTTCTCTGGCTCTTCTGCCCTTCCACACTATTACCCACACCTGGCTAGGATTTCAGAGAAAGCTTCTGCCAGTGCTTAAGGCAGCAAATATTCCTCCTGAACCGTGAGGGTTTGCTGTACCCAGAGGAATCAAGTCTGATTCAGAAGTTATGCTGTGCAATAATATTGGATTTAAGTTCTCCTCGCACCAGGGACAAACAAGGATAGATTTGAAGCTCAGTTGCTTGAACGGCTAAAATTTTCCATCTCACTGTACTTTACGAGCTCTTAGCTTATAATGCACACTGAGCACAAAGTGGAGACCAAACAGGATAATGTGTTTGTGCATTTTCCCAGGCTATTTAGTGACCAAGTGGAACTTTCTTAATGATATTTAATGTCTGACCCAGACAAATGCATTTAGACTAGGAGATACCGGCTTTTAGCTTATCTCCACTGCAGCCATTACATTTTTATGAAGCATTTCCTTTGTTTTTGAAGATTCTTAAAAATCTTTTTGTATTATGCATTTTAATTAATTTCAATCAAACTGCAGTTGGGTTATTTTGACTATAGGTAAAAAATGACTTAAAATAACAGAACACAACAAAACGTAATAAAAAGCATGATTTGCAATAAAAAATCTGTTTTTGCAAATTTAACCATATATATATATATATATATTAGTGCTGTCAAACGATTAATCATGATTAATCGCATCCAAAATATGTATGTATGTGTACTGTGTGTATTTATTATGTATGTATAAATGCACACACATACAATATATATTTTAAAAATATATGCATATATTTGCATGCATATATTTATATTCGTATACTTCACATCATATATAAATACATTTAATATATACACATAACATACTTTTCTTAATTATATACATGAATGTGTTTGTATACTGTACATAATAAATATACATATATTATGTAAACCAAATTATTATTTTTACTTACTGTAGCATTATTAACTTTTAACTAATCATTTGACAGCACTAATTTCACATTTGAAGAAAAACCTTAAAACACATGTGAACATACAACACATAAAAATCTGCCAAGAATATACAGTACTTTACAGTGCTCTAAAGAAATTACAGCATTACTGTAAATTTAAAAAAGAAACATTAAATCTAGTTTTTAATCATAACATTTTCAATAGCAAACATATATTTCATTGACCTCCACAGTCTATAAACAGGATATTTTGGCATTTTCTGTAAGTTTATATGAGGACACGCTCTCTAATCAGCGACTGCAATATTAAGGCAAAGTTTCTTTTGCAGCAGTAAATGATATGCAAGAGCTCTGAATTCCCACAGTGCATCTCAGAAAGGATAAATCATGAAAAATAAACTCATAACAGCATACACGAGCCTGCCCGATAAGCCAGACGTGGACTCTGATGCTGGATGTTTGTATGTTTGTTGTGACGGACAGTCTAGTCGGCTTTGATCATCTTTTTTTCTCCTGAAGTTCACAGCTGTGTCTGCGTCCAGATCTTTGGTCTTTCAAAGTTAGCTGATCAACATCAAACAAATGAAAAAATAAAAACTGTTTCTCTATCTAACAACCAGCCTCAGCTTCTCAGCATCCACCCACACATCTTTGTTTGTGTGTCCATCTGATCCAAATTGATGTCGTTGCACATGCGGTGTGTGTTTGATAAAAGTCTGATGCCAAATAGACCTTTTAGTAAATAGATGGGGGAATATAAATGCAGCTTTTGATGAACTAACATTACTGTACTTGTCATTCACTCAAAATACAGAGGGGAGTCTGACAGACCACTGTAATGAGTTATAATATTTTGCTGTTTGCCTTTGTCAGGTATGGTCTTGGCAGACAAAAGTAGAGGTCTAATTAAAGTTTCAAATGCAAAATAATTTATGCAAATGCAGCGGGAAGGGCACAAGTGAAACAGGCTGACTGTCCTTTCTTGCAGTGCCATAGTAACAGAGAGATTACATGATGAGATTTGTAAACTGGGAATTGAGGTTGTATCATGACATTTAATCCCTTTATAATCATATGTGGCTAAATGTTATTTCTCCAAACACTTCACACAGCATGTAGGATCAAGAGGTAATTTATTCCGCATAATTCAAACACCTTCTGCTAGCCAAAATGTGGCAAACAAAACACTCTCACAGCGCAAAATATACTGTAAATATATATTAGGGAGGTGCATCTCGATAACTGAGGAAGATGCATAACACATCACCATGCATAGTCAATTATACGATACATTAAAGATACATATGAAGCAGCTACAGGAATCACTGCAAATAAATTGTTTTATACCAATGCAAATATGTTAGAAATGGTACATCATGCCAACTTGTATCCAGTGCACACATTTTTAAACTGATACATTGCATTGTTAACTTTTATGCTGATGCACCAATGCAAATGTGTTTTCTCAATGTGAACACACTATTAGAGAAGTCTGGAAGCGTGAAAAAATCCTGACAATTTTTAACATTGATAATAATAAAAATCATTATTTTAACTTCTGAACTAAACTGATTTCTGAAGGATCATGTGACACTGAAGATTGGAGTAATGATGCTGAAAATATATATTTTGAATATTACACAATATTGCAGTTTTTACTGTATTTTTGATCAAGTAAATGCAGCCTTGGTGTACATAATATTTTCAACTTCCCAGTCACACACACACATGCGTTTACTAATTTACATTTGTAGATAAATAAAGAAAAACATAAACAACATTTAAAAATTGTTATCAGCATAATAAAACAATATATAACTAAAACAGTAATAATGGTAAATTCTGTGAATTTATTTTAATATAATTACACACACACACACACACACATATATATATCAACTCCTGCATTATATGATAAATAAATATTCATATACTAAATATACGTAAACTAAATATAAAATACAGCTGCTGGCATAGAGTATGTATCCTGTGAGATAACCCTGGTTTTTATCATACAGTTTAACCAAAACTTTGATTTGTTCTCCATCAGTCTCACATTTGTCTGGGAGAAACATCTCAGATATTAAAGATATCTCTGTAGAGGTTTTATATTCTATAGGGTGTGATTTAACACTATCTCTTGATGAGCTCTTTTTCACAATGCTAATCAATCACTGACAGAAAGTAGCTCAGTCTCATTTTTAACTTCCTCTTGATGCCTGTCGATTAGGGAGGAAGGCAAAAAATGTACTCTGTTAAGTGATAATATTCTGCATTCATTCAGCACAACTGACAAAAATCCCAGCACGTTTAATATGAGTGGAGAGTGACATACTTGATTACTCATTCACTGCAGCTGCAGCAGAGCTTGTGCATTGTGTGTTATGAAGTCTGTGACAAATAGAGACTGTCCCAGTCTGTCTGCAATAAAGCTGAAATATTTCAGTGATTCAAGTTTCTCTCATAACTCAAAAGAACGCTGGTTCTTTTTTATACATGCAATGCTACTTGCAATTACAGCATGTGGGTCAATGTATTTAATAAGAAATAACAATCCCATATGAATAAGATGTGCAAGCGGTCACATCCGCTTAGACTTCTAAGTAACTAGAACACAATGTACAAGCTATAGAAATCCAGTTGCTCAGACTCGAACGCTTTCCCAGTGGCACATTCTGTTGGTGGGCAGCAAAGCATGAGGATAATTAACTCAATGATCTAACTGTGCAAGAATGACTAAGATCTGTAAAAATACCTTCTCTTTATGAGGCCTGTTAGCTGCACACTGAGTTTACATAATTGTTCAAGAAATTATAGTCACCCCACATGCACTTTCAAAGACCACAGGTATATTTTCTTTTGTTTGCTCTATCAGCGGTTCCCAAGAAAAAGGTAGGCCTACTGATAATTTTCTGCTGGGACATTATCAGAACATTTCCTTCCTGTAACCCTAAAACACAATGCAATTCATAATGTAAAACAACTGTGAAAATTCCTTCATCTCAACAGAACATTATGCATTACTTTTCATAGACAGTAGTTCCCCTTCTAGAACTCGAGCTGACCTGCTAAAAGACCTAGATGAAGGAGAGGAAAAAAGATCTGATAATATCAAAGAGCTTAGAAGAACCACTGATCTGTCTCTCCACCCCACAAAGGAGACTGCCAAAGCTATTGGGCCAGTTAATGGCAGCCCTGGTCGCTGCTCTCTAGCTCACAGGGCTGCTGGATGGGGGCAACCCCAGCTGAGTACCCGCTCCTTGTACAGAGAATAGTGAGTGGCACTACTCACACGTCCCCGCGTGATCGGGGCTCGAAGAGTCGGTGACACTCACGGCTGAAGGCTTCAAAGCAGAAGACCAATCTGAGAACCGTGCACCTTGCTAAGAAGCATTGATGGTTTTGTGGCAGGGCTTCTGGGATCAGGGCACAGCGGTCACCTGTGAGAGTTAGCAACATCGGGGGGCTCGCAACCTCTGAGGAGGTCTCCTATAACACTGGAGGTCAGTCTCAAAAAAGTCCAGCAAACTGTAGAAAGAGGTTACAGAATTCAGTTTGGTTCTCCTCCACCCCGTCTCAATGGTATCGTTGTTCCACTGTGGTGGGTCCCAAGCAGGCTCCAGTGTTAGAACAAGAAGTAGATACTCTGCTGAGGAAGGAGGGCATCAAGGTGGTCCTTCCTCACAAAAGACCCAGCTAAACCCCTTAGGGTGTACTCACACTAGGCATGGTTGCCGTGAACCTGACCCGAGTACGATTGCCCCCCCCCCCCAGCCTGCACTCACATAGGGTTTCAGCATTCATGCCGGAGCACGCTTACATCATTATAGTGCGACGGTTTCAGGATAAACAGGAAGAGCGGCGCTCTCACTGACCGCGATAGAGTCCATCGCTCTGTTTACTTCGTGGATAGTAATTTTGAGTCGTTTGGTCTGCAGTGGTCCACAGACCTCTCACAGCTTATTGTTAAACAGGTCTATCGCTATTGTTGGTTTAGGAGCGTCGCAAAAACGTGACGTCACGTATACTCTACATGTGTTACCGCGCACACTACATGTGAACCCAAGTCCAACTGAACCGTGCTCTGGCACACCTCTTCCAAGCGGGCCAGGGACGGCTAAACGAACCGCGCCCGGGCACGGTTCGGAGCACTCACACTAGTCAAACGAACCATGCTTTGGTGGTCAAATGCACTCGGGCAAGGTTAAAACTGCCTAGTGTGAGTACACCCTTAGTCATACGACTGAAGTTCAAGATGTTAACAATCAAGCAGGTCATGTCTCAAATCAGGTCAGAGGACTTTTTTGTCACAATAGATCTAAAATGTGCATATATCCATGTCTCCATCCTTCCTCATCACAGGAAGTTCCTGAGGTTCGCTTTCGGGGGCAAAGCGTACCAGTATTGTGTTCTTTCCTTCAGCCTAGCACTCTCACCCTGCACTTTTACGAAGGTTGTGGATGCAGCTCTGGCTCCACTGTGACTCCAGAGTATCCTTATCTTGAATTGGTTGATTTAAGCTCATTCGGAACAGATGGTGTTTCAACATTGAATCCACTGGGTCTGATGGCAGCTGCATCCAAGGTGACACCTTTTGACCTGCTGTACATGAGACCCCTACAGTGGTGGCTCAAGACCAAGGGGTTTTCCCCAAAGGGAAACATGTAAGGGTGGTGTACATAGCAGCAATATCAACTTACCACACCCCTGATCAGTCTGTGGGAAGACACCCCCTAGGTTGAGGCCTCCCGTATGACCTCGAGTTCCATCCTGGGACCTGGCAGTGGTCTTGGAGTCTCTCTGCAAACTTCCTTTTGAACCCATTAAAGAGGTTGCAGATAGAGTACTGACAATAAAGACTGTCTTCTTGCTAGCTATTACATCACTGAAGAAAGTCAGGGACTTGCAGGCCTTGTCTGGGGCCCCTCCTTTCTTGAATTTGTGCGCAACTTGACCAGAGATTTCCTGTGCCCTAGACCAGGGCATGTGCCATCGTCAGTACCATGGCCCATCGTACTCCAGGCCTTCTCTCTTTCGGGAGCTTGAACAGCAGAAGTTGAATTGCACATGCTTATGTCCACAGAGCTGCCATGTGGAGAAGATCGGACCAGTTATTTGTATGCTATGGTCCTCCTAAGAGAGGTCTGCCCGCCACTTAGCAGACCCTCAGAGGATTGTGGATGCCATCACAATGGCTTATGAGTCGTCTGGCCTCCCCTTGGTGTGAAGGCTCACTCCACTGGTAGTGTGGTGGCCTCTAAAGTCTTCCTGTCGGGTGTGGCCATGCAGGATGTCTGTAATGCTGCGGGCTGGTCTACGGTGAATACTTTCATCTGGTTTTACGACCTTGACGTACGTACCGCTCATGTTTCCTCTATACTTTTGCTGTAGTTGTGCCTAAGACACACAGGGGACTTGAACGTCTGGTGGCATGGGAATCTTATTTCCAAAATTTTATTATTAGCACTTATACCTTTTTTTTATTTATTTATTTGTTTATTTATTTTTTACGAAATGTCCTCACTGTTTGAGAAGTGCTGTCATAAAACAAACACACTTCACCCAATTCAATTTATGTTGACTGAACAATTCAATGTGTGTGTTTTGTTCTCTTTGGAAGAAACTACAGGAAACCGTCCACTTTTCTTTGAGAGCAAACCTCTCATCATCCTTTGTAAGATGAGTCGGGTCAGGGTCAGCACAGACGCTCATAAAGCTTGCTGCTTTTAAATTGGTTTTTCACTTCCACCGAAAACAGATAACATTTGCGGACAACATAGAAGCCGTACAGCATGACAAAACACAACCTTGACAGGGAATATAGTTGAACGAATATTTATCTATAAAATTATTCGGCAGACAATGTGTTTTGTTCTGCTGAGTTAATTGGGTGTCATTTATCAAGCATGGACAAACAACTGTGCTGATATAACAAGTGCGGAGTTGTGCCAAAAGACACACAAAGAGATGTGACAAATTCACATGCGCAACAAAAGCCTGGAGAGAGTCCACAGAGGCCTGTCAGGACCGAGAGAAACTTTCACACTGATGAGAAACTGTTAGCTAATGTGAAGACTCAAAGTTACCATAATTTGACATTACAGCATCTTATTCATACCCTCCATACAGGGCAGATTTCCAACTGGGTCTCATAAAAAATATGTACCTCTGTGCACTTTTTGTGCAACACCGTTTTTACGAGCACGCTAAAACACAGGCTCAGGTATATATATATGTCATATATTTATGTCAAGCAGGGGGTCTGAAATTTTTTTCTGAAAATTGAAAGTTTTTTACCATAAATGTAGAAATTTATAGTTTCTATTGGCAAAAACGATCAATTTAACAGTACCAGAAGCTAGAGTAAAAGTGTGAGGGATATAAGTGTTATAAAGTGTTATAAAAATTATGACTTATACACGCCCCCTAACACGGCTCATTTAAATACGCCCTCTGCAAGAACAGTCTGGCGCTTCTGACTCACAACCTTTAAGTAAGTAAAATTTTCTTACTAAAAGAATCTGTTACTTACTATTTAAATGCGAGTTTTGAGCAGTGAAGGGGAGTGCTTGTTGTTTGTCTTTTCTCGGATCACGAATGCAGACATGGTGTTATGTTTACGAGGCGTGATACAACGCGACGCATAAAAAGAAAGTACTGTCATGATAATCAATAATTAAGTCTCCACTTAATGCAACAAATGTAATGTGTTTTATTGTTTTGGTGTCATAACGCCAGGACGTGGCATCAGGTTATGGTAAGGGGCGTAACTATGGAACAAAATCAATGACAAAAGTATTTTGAAATAAAACGCTTGTTGAATTTCACAAATCGAAAAAAACCACACTGCAGTGTGGAAGCTATAATAACACGGAGCAGCGGACACGCGCAAATATAGCAGCACAGAAATAATGATTCAGACACATATCACATATATAAGAACAAAATAAAACCATATAGACCTGTATAACAGGAATAAAATAAATAGTCCTAAATGAAACATATACTATCCCATTAATAATAAAAATAAATAAATAAAATAAAATACCGCGCACGCCTACCCTGAGTTCCGTTTTATTTTTGTGACCGTGTTTAGCTGCTCGTGTTATATAGCTTCCTGTCTTCTCCTGTAGTCCCCGCTGTAGAGATGAGAGGATCTTTGAGCTGCTGAATACATGATTTTCTCCC
>JAUMHE010000063.1:15958079-15969571 GCA_032359235.1 Enteromius mattozi | reverse complement strand
TATATATACATATTCTTGTTTTATTCTTTTTTTTTATTATGACTACAGGGACAGATACTTGATTAATTAAGGCTTTTTCCATTTTCCTTGCACAATATGCCATAGCCTAAAAATGCTTTTCCATACCGGATGCATATAAACTAATGGATTTTAATGTTTACATCATATAACTACAGTCAAGTTTATTATCTTAATGCATCCTTTCTGAGTTATTAATTCGATATCAATTAATCTTACAGACCCAAACATCTTATGCAACTAATTAAAGAAAAAAAAATTAGAAAAAAAACAGAAAGAGAAAACTGATGAGAAAAATAATAATAAATATTACATTTTGTAATATTGTGTCTTAATTAATGCCTCAAACAAGATTCTGGGTCGTCTGTACATAAAAGCACCATGACGCAACAGACTGTCTAATGTTACTTTTAAGGTAAGGGACAAGAGGGACAATATATATCTAGAGGGTGAGGATGAAAAAACCTGCATATCCTGTCAAAAAGCCTTTACTGAGCTGCTTCTTTTGGGTTTTTCATGCAATCGTATTATAAAAGGCCAGACCAGACGTCTCTATCATCAGAGAGACACACCGCGGAGAGTCTGTGATCGTGTGCTTCTGGAGGACTCAGATATGAACACTTCCTTGGGCACGGCGATGAATCATCATGACTTCACCTCACCAAATACCAGTGCAAATTGCCTGAAGAGAAACCTGTAGATGCCCTATTCATGTCAGGATAATACCCTCGGCAGTGAACAGCGGGGATATGCGATTGAGCAGCAAACTCTTCAGGGAGAGACATCTGGCACCCTGTTGTTTTCCCACCATCCACCCTGTCCATTAAAGGCCATTGTGGACAAGAATGCCTGTCGAATACCTGTGCCGATGCTATCTGGCCCTTGAGTAGGATATCTGCTCGGGATGTTTTTCTTAGAATTCAGATTTAGTTGTCATGGTGACCAACCAAACCGTCACTGCCCAAAAAGTGGCATGACGCAGAGGCAATTTTGCTGTGTTTAGCCTTGCCTCGCACAGCCAAGGACAATATGACACATTAAAGTGATGGCTCACAATTCAGAGAAAAAGGAACAAATAAACAATAAATTGTGTGGCATAACTACAGACTCAAAGCCCTCCAGGAAACTACACAACACAAGGAGTTCATTTAAATCATTTCTATCCTCATATTTCAGAACCACATGGTTCGAACTTATTACTAACGTGAATATCACTGCTTCATCATGCCAAATAGTCTTTTTTGGACTGGATGCAGACTTGTTGGAAAAACATATGTCAAGCTCCAAAAACACAGCTATCCAT
Organism: Enteromius mattozi; assembly: GCA_032359235.1. Classification (NCBI taxonomy): domain Eukaryota; kingdom Metazoa; phylum Chordata; class Actinopteri; order Cypriniformes; family Cyprinidae; genus Enteromius; species Enteromius mattozi. Next base: position 15,968,250 of record JAUMHE010000063.1, on the reverse strand, counting down.
ACAACCCAGTAGTTAAATTAATAGTAGAGGCAATGAAATTCCATGTGTCTTTATACACAAATTATGCTTACAGAGATGGATTTTTGATTAATAAAGAATGATGCATGTCACAACTCGCTCCATACAGATGGGTCTTCTGCCATAGTAAACTTGCTTGGTAGCACACTCAGTAAACCACTGTACTTGCCATGAAGAGTCCCTCAAAACACCAGTAACTCTAGAAGAGCTCAAGGACTTGTTGAAACAAGCTACGATGGCATCAGAAAATGCATTTTTAGTCAAACGTTTGCTTTTGTTAACATTATAAGAAAGGTTTGGAATACGGAAGCCCGCTTCTGCCACTGAATAAAAAATAAATAAAGGTTATTGTGAGTTTTTATCTCACAGTTCTGGCTTTTTTCTCAGAATCGCATGATATAAACTCGCAGTTGGGAGTTAGAAAGTCAGAATTGCGAGATATAAAGTCTAAATTGTGAGATTTTTTTCCACTCATAATTGGACTTTATAACTGTTATGCCATCTCTGTCTCTGTGCGCTGATCCCAGCGCAGTCACCTGCACCCACTCTCAGTCCCCAATCTATTAATCAGAGACACCTGCGACCAATCACCTGCACCTGTTAAAAGCCTCCCGCTCCAGTAGCTCAACGGCTGAGCTTGAGGTAACACCACTACTGCTGACCTCTTGTTCTCTGTCACCTGTTCCTCCACATTACCTGGGATCTCGGAGTTCCACCCTCAGCCGTACCTGCCTGCCTTGCTATTCACTCACCTGCACCGAGCACCTTTGATCTTATGATCCACCCCGTCGTAAGAGATACTTACCCTAAATACTAACCTTGAATACCTACCTGTGTAAAAGGAGCCGAGTTTATCGCTAGCTTACCGTGTGATACCCACCTTGTATACTTACCTTGATGCTACCTGTGTTAAAGGAGGTGAACTGGAAGACTGCAATCAGGAGATCGCCAGCTGAGACTTTGTTTACCTTTTCTTCCCTACCTTATGTTGAACCTTCGCCTCCCTCCTCAGTTAATGTGTTATTTCCCAGTGTCTAAATAAACCCTGTTTCATTTACTCTACCAGATTCCTGTGTCCTTAGTCTGAGCATTACAGAAGCTCAGCCCATAACTGAAAATGGCAACCATCCCCATGGAGACTTGACTCCTTCAGACCCACATCCAAGACGGGCGTCCTATTGATGAGTATGTGGAGGAGTTTGTTGAGTCCTACCATCTTGTGACCTGGAGGGAGCCGACTCTGAGGAGGCTGTTTTGGTTGGGGCTGGATGAGGATCTGGCCAGGCAGGTTTCCCTGACCGACACTCCAGGCTCTCTCGTTCGGCTCATGGATCGGGCTTTGTGGCTGGGCGGTTCCTCATTGACCGTCATGGAAGCGGGCGAGTCCATGCTCACACCAGTTCCCCAGCTTCACAGCCTGGGGACCAAGATTCTAGACCCAGCCATGCAGACTGTCAGATCGGCCAAAAAAGCCTGGCCATTACGGCCAGGAGTGCCGATCCCGATTCCCGAAAATCCAGTCTGCCCGTCCCAGCCAGGAGTGCCAGTCCCGATCCCGAATCCAGTCCCAGAGTTTCGGCCAGGAGAGCCGTTCCAGTTCCTCGCGGATTCCGATCCGCAGTTTCCGAGTCCTGACCCAGTGTTTCGGCCAGGAGAGCCGTTCCTGAATCCAGTCCCAGAGTTTCGCCCAGGAGAGCCGTTCCAGTTCCCCATGGATTCCGATCCCCAGTTTCCCAGTCCTGCCCCGGTGTTTCGGCCAGGGGAGCCGATCCAGTCCCCCGCTGATTCCAGTCCACAGTTTCCCAGTACTGTCCCAGAATTACGGCCAGGAGTGCCGTTCCTGAATCCAGTTCCTGAATCCCAGCCAAGAGAGCCGATCCCGAGTCCAGTTCCTGAATTACAGCCAGGAGGGCCCCCCAGAGTTCGCGCTACTAGAGCGCTTCCCTGAGTTCAACACCCAAGAGCCAGGGCCTAGAGAGGAGGGAAGACCACCCAAGGAAATTTTTTTTTGGGGGGCTACTCCGTCCCGCAGCTGCCGCAGGCAGCCCTTGATCCACCACTGCCGCAGGCAGCCCCTGATCTGCCACTGCCACAGGCAGCCCCTGATCTGCCGTGGCCCGTCAAGGCTCCAGATCCGCCATGGCCGGCCAGGACTCCAGATCCACCTTGGCCTGCCGGGACTCCAGATCCGCCATGGTCCGCTAAGGCTCCTGATCTGCGATGGCCCGTTAGAGCTACGATGCCACCCTGGAGACGACTAGTGACTCTGCCCCGTGCAGCCTCCAGGGCATGATCCACCCCGTTGTAAGAGATACTTACCCTAAATACTAACCTTGAATACCTACCTGTGTAAAAGGAGCCGAGTTTAACGACTGCGATCCGGAGATCGCCAGCTTACCGTGGGATACCCACCTTGTATACTTACCTTGATGCTACCTGTGTTAAAGGAGGTGAACTGGAAGACTGCGATCAGGAGATCGCCAGCTGAGACTTTGTTTACCTTTTATTCCCTACCTTATGTTGAACCTTTGCCTCCCTCCTCAGTTAATGTGTTATTTCTCAGTGTCTAAATAAACACTGTTTCATTTACTCTACCAGATTCCTGTGTCCTTAGTCTGAGCGTTACAATAACTCACAATTCCGAGTTTATACCTCACAATTCTGAGAAGAAAAGTGAGTTGTACTGTAGTCAGAATTCTGAGATATAAATCTTACTTTATAACTAGAAATTGCGAGTTTTTATGCAATGCTGACTTTTTTTCCACGTAATTCTGATTATATATCACACAATTCTGACTTTATAACTTGCAATTGGAAAGGAAAGGCAGAATTGTGAGTTTGTATCGTGCAATTCTGAGAAAAAAAGTAAAAATTTTGAGATAAAAAGATAATTTAGTGGTGAAAACAGGCTTCCATAGGTTTATGATAGGGTTCAATGTAGGCAGCAAGTTATTTTCAATCACATTACAGAATTAAACTTTTAGCACCACTCATCAGACATTTCACTTCAAACTGCCACTATACGTTCAACAATCAACATAAAGCGTTGCCAGATTCATCAAATAGCCACACACTGGACATTTCACTTTGAAAGTGTTGCAAGACATGCCATTTGTCAAACCTGACATTTGCAACTTTTGCACAACTGATTAATCATAAACATTGTTTTATTGAATGTATATGTATATATATAGGTTCCTTATTACAGTGCAAAAATATTGCCACAAACATGTATTACCAATGAGCCTTGAGGTTGTTTACATGCCAGTGTCCTAACATGTTTCTTGTACCATTAGTGTGAAGAATCAAAAATGAGATTCCGTCATGTCCTGAGTTTGACTGCACCCGTGGCACATGATCTTTTAAGAAATGCATCATTGATTGCAGCAGTGTCAAATATAATCATTTTGGAGATGCGTGAGAGGTATTCCTTTGACAGCGCAGTGTGTGTCACCAGACGAAGAACAGAGCATCATGATCAGATGTTCCAAACTCTAAAGACCAGGTCGGGATTTTGAATAAGTTACAGCCGTAATAAAAAGAGCCACTTCACCCTGCATCCAGCTTCAGAAGAGAGCCAGTAATGAGACTGCTTGGAGCGACTGCTAATGAGCACCGTGGACTTTCCATTTGAGCTTTAACTAGACATATAATAGTCCTCACCGGCCAATTCGCACAGAGTGCTAGAGGTTGAAGCTTGTGATATACTGGCAACAGCTCCAGCAATTCACTAGATAACTCAAGAGGTGACATGTCATTTCACAAGGACGAAATTGGAACAGATTCCCCCGTATTTAGTGAGTATAACAGAATGACCGTCTATTTGTTCCTGAAGTGGATGGAGTAAACTTTGGTCAGCGTCTATAAATCAGACTGAACTTTTGTGGAAAGTGGAAAAGACTCTTATTTTTTGTTGTTGTTGTTGTTGTTTTAGAGACACTAGATGGCACTCCAGCGCCCAGCGAACTCTGTGTATATTTATCTCGGTTCTCATGCCCGGACTCATTCCCATGAACTCATGTCTGCGCCCTGCTCGGTTGTTGTTGACTTTGTTTTATTACATCGTGAGTACAGCGTCTGGGGACAGCAGGGCTCATGTTAGGCAGGTGGGACTGATTTCGTGCAGAGCGGATTCACAGATGGTGTCGGTAAGGGCGGCTGGACTTTGTAACATCGCCAACAAAGTTAATATAGAGACTGTTCCTCTGTCCACAGCGCTGCCGGTGATGGCAGTTGCTATAATGAGTGTGTGGGCCGCACATTGCTCCTTAATACCGCCCAGTATTCAAGCCCTGCCCTGTATCAAATTTCCCGAGCCTGTCTGTTCCTTTGAAAGCCCTTGTGCTCTAGTTCTGCCCTGGACCGAACCTCTTGAGCCAGTCTGCACCCCTGAGTCCACCATAGACTTTGATTTCCCATGGCCTGAACCCCCTGAGCCAGTCAGTGACTTTGATTCCCCGTGGCCCGAGCCGCCTGAACCTGTCTGCGGTTCAGAGACTCCGTCGGGTCCGCCAGTGGCTGCTCGGCCTCAGGAGACGTCGGTCCCAGCCGTAGAGTCCCCAGAGGTTCCATTGGTGGCTGCACAACCCACGGAGGTCTGTGAGCTGCTGTCTTGCCCTAAACCGGCCTGGAAGGCCTCTGGACTGCTACCCTGCTCTGAGCTTGCCACGGAGGTCTTAGAACTTTTGCCTGTCTCTGGGCCCGCTATAGAGGCCAATGAACTCTCGCCCTGCTCTGGACCGGCCGTGGAGGCCGTTGGACTATCTTCGTGCCCTGAACCGGCCATGGAGGCCGTTGAACTGTCTCTCTGCCCTGAACCAACCCCAGGAGCCGTCGAACTCACCTTCGGACCTGACCTGGCTGCCGGGATCACTCACCCCGAACCAGCCTCAGGTATGAACTCAGCCGAAGAGGCCACCACTAAACTGTTTGTGCTCTTATGTACAGTCCGGTCTCCACTGTCTGGTCGGCTCTGGAGGGCATCTCCGCTGTCTGGTCGGCTCTGAAGGGCATCTCCGCTGTCTGGTCGGCCCCGGAGGGCATCTCCGCTGTCTGGTCGGCCCTGGAGGGCATCTCCGCCATCTGGTCCGCCCAGGTGGGCGTCCCCTCCGTTGGTTCCACCCAGGTGGGCTTCTCCGCCATCTGCTCCGCCTTGGAAGGCGTCTCCTCTGCCGTCTGATCCGCCCATGTGGGCGTCTCAACCGTCTGATCCGCCCTGGAAGGCGTCTCCTCCGTCTGCTCCCCCCTGGAGGTCGTCCCCTCCGTTGGTTCCGCCCAGGTGGGCTTTTCCGCCATCTGCTCCGCCTTGGAAGGCGTCTCCTCTGCTGTTTGATCCGCCCAGGTGGGCATCTCCACCGTCTGACCCGCCCTGGAGGGCGTCTCCTCTGTCTGATCCACCCAGGTGGGCTTCGCCGCCGTCTACTCTGCCCTGGTGGGCATCTCCGCCGTCTGCGCCGCCCAAGTGGACTTCTCCGCCGTCTGCGCCGCCCAAGTGGACTTCTCCACTGTCTGCCCCGCCCTGGTGGGCGTTTCCTCCGGCTCCTAAGTCTGGAGCATCTGGAAGCCGCTCCTTTGAGGGGGGCTATGTCATGATCAGCTGGATGTGCCAGCTCAGGCCACTGGATGGCACTCCAGCGCCCAGTGAATTCTGTGTATGTTTATCTCGGTTCTCATGCCCGGACTCATTCCCACGAACTCATGTCTCAACCCTGCTCGTTTGTTGTCATGGTGTTTCATTGTTGTCTCCGCCCAGTTTCACGTGTATAAATGCCCCGGATGTCTTTGTGTATTCACGGTTCGTTGATGTTGATGTTGATGTAACGTGATATTCCTTGTTCCCGAGTTCCCGTGTTTGCCTTGTGTTCTTTGTTTTCATTTGCTTCTCCGTTTTGGATTACCTGTTGCCAACCCATTGCTTTCCTGACCATCCGCTTGCCTTTGCCTACGTTGTCCCTGTTTGCCGGTTGATTGACCCTGTCTGTTTGTTCCTCGACCCACCATTAAATGTTGCAAATGAATCCGCACGCCTCCTCGCCTCCCTATTGTTACAATATTATGTAAACAAAAACTTTTATTTTGGATGTGATTAATCGTGATTAATTGTTTGACAGCACTAAATATAACGCAATATAAAACTTTGGTCAGTGTCTATTAATCAGAGTGTGCAAGATTATTATTATTATTATTATTAATAATAATATTTAAAAATTAAGAATGAATATAATTAAAACAGTTTATTAATAAATAATCATTTGCATATTTTAAGAAAATGTCCTGTTTTATAGATGCAATTTTACTGGACAACAAAATACTGATTAAGAAATTACAGCTTAAGTGTGCTTTAGTTTCTTTCATGAACATAAATTTCAAATTCATCTTCATCTGCAAGTTGTCCCGTGTACTAGAAGTGCAGTATGCCTTTAGTATCCAACTGGAACAGGAGCAAAGGTCGCATTTACAACTTCCTTGACGACTGATTCGTTCCATCACAGTCTCATTAAAATGTCAGGTAGGGAATTATACTGTGTAACAGGGCCTCAAAGTGGATAAGTAGACCCGCAGTCAATTGACAGCATTCTTGTCTACTACAGTAATCAGGAAAATTACCTTGTAATGGAAACAACCGCATTTTCTGACTCTTATTACTTCTGAGATTTAATTCTTTGTTAACTCTGCTGTATTCTCTGTGGTTCTGAAAAAGAGGCCATACTGTATTGCAAATTTATCATGCAGTAAGCTGTTACTTCAATATAATACAGCACATACTGTATAATACACCTCAAGTAAGGTATATACTACGGTAAATATATACATGCATATAATTTTATATATTAACTAGTGCTGTCAAACGATTAATCACGATTCCTAAATAATAATTTTAAAAAACCTGCAAAAAAACGCATCCTAAATAAAAGTTGTTGTTTACATAATGTGTGTATACTGTGAATATTTATCATGTATATATGAATACAAACACATGCGTGCACATGCTTGAGAAAAATTGTTGTGTTAACAAAAACACAACATATAAAAAAAGAATATAAATATATGAAAGTATCTGCATGTAAATATTTACAAAATACAAAAAATATGCTGCGTGTGTATTTATATAGTATTTATATGTATTCATATAATATACACATTACACATACATATATTACTAAAAAACTTTTATTTTAATGTGATTAATCACAATAAATTTTTTTGATAGCACTAATATTAAATATTTAAATTTTATATTATATAAATTTTTTCATTTATTTGATTATTAATACATTAATTTTATAGCTTAGTCAAATAACTAAATATTGCAACGCAAATAATATTACTAATAATAAAAACATTTTGCTATGGATGCTAAAGCAAATGGTGAACAGTTTATTTATTTAGTAACTTTAAGAATATATTGGATTTTTACAATTCACAAATCAGGACCAAAGCAGAAACCAGAGCTATCCGTTTTTATGATTTCAGAAATTAACCGTTCAGTTAATAAAGTATGTTAAATGAGCACTGCAGATGAATTGTCCCCACTCTGATGCAACAAACACAATTTGTAGTCAAAATGGTGTGATTAACCCACACAGTTAACCCGCTGTACCACCATTTGTAGTCTACAGTGTGCTTAGTCATTGCTACCAGAATAATTTTATCATTATTGCAAAGCAGAACAGAGTCTGACACCAATTTACCTGATAGAAAAGTTTGGGAAAGGCCCTCAGCATGACCTTACTGTGAAGACCTAAAGTTAACTTTTGAAATCATTAGAAGTGAGACTTCATGAGACTGAAGACACTTAATATCATACACCATACTGCATCTACATCATTATATATGGAGAGAGAGAGAAAGAGAGAGAGAGTTTAGAAAAATGTTAAAAGGTTCTTCAAAATGAAAAACCACTAAAAATTCATAAAAATAAAATAAAGATAAAGTTTTACCACATACAATATATATATATATATGTGTATATATAATTATTAAATGTTAAATATCAAACCTGAAATTTCAGCATCATTTCTCCAGGCTTTAAAGCCAAATGATCCTTTAGAAATCATTCTAACATGCTGATTTGATGCTTAATTATTTAATTATATTTTATTTAATTTTATTTATTTATTTATGATCACTTATTTAATGGTTTGTATTATTATCAGCTAAATACCTTTGTAATACATTTGTTCGAGATTCTATAATAAATAGAATGTTTAAAAGAGCAGCAGTAAAATTTTCTTAAAAAAGAAAAAAAATCCCAAACTTCTGCATGTAAATGTATCTGTAAGGTTGCCTGTCTGATCCTGTCTGTCTGTTTTGGTTTCGGTTTGAGTTTTCATGTGTCTTGTCCTTATTTGGTGTTTCCTGTCTGTGTCATTAGTGTTTGATTTCATCCCAGCCGTGTGTCACAGGTGTTTTGAGTTTCCCCCCCCTTGTTTCCATTGGTATTTAATTTGTGTCCTTTTGAGTTTCGAGCTGTCGGTCATTGTTTGTACATGTTCATTTCCTGTGTCCCGTTTGTCTTTGATTCATCTATGTTTTCATATATTTATATATATATATATATATATATCGCATTACATTATTATTACAGAAAATTTGTGATTCAAACTACTTTTAATTCACATCTACTTAGCACCCATCGGTGAAATTAATATTGTGATTTCCTCATAATTAAAATGTTTGTGTGAAGAGCAGGCGTCACGTACCCTCACTTCAAATCAGTGTGTAACACCGAAAGTGCTGTGACAGATCTAGCGTCGTCTGTCCAGATCAAATCTGCCTTATTGAAGGGATGGAATGTGAGATTTGTCATCCCATTATTTCTGTGTCATCTTGGTTCTCGGAGGCAGAAAGCTTGTTTTGTAGTTGTTTGGGGATCAAAGACAGGCTTCTGGCTGCTTTGACGCGTGTGAAGAGAGTCTCCAATCTGGCAGCTCAGACCACCTGTTAAGGTTATGGATTCATTTCACAGGATGTGACTTTTATGAGGCAGCGAGAGGCTTCATAAGACTGAATAATGATGTTTTACATCAGAGCTCTGGCAGAACTAATGGACAGTGACAGTGAGTCACACAACAACATCAGCGCTGGCTGACTCTAATTTTGACTAAATCACTAATACAGTCACCAAATGTGCCATAGTTAGTCAGTTTTGATCTGTGTAAAGTTAGTCAATGGAAACACGGATAGTTAAACGCTGAATTTAGATCAACAGGGACACTTTTTCCATTAAAATGACCAGTTAACCTGAGTTCATCCTAGTATATGCTTCATTCAGTAAGAACATACTCAACTGATCAAAAGTGACAGTAATAACATTTTTAATTTTGGTATTTTATGATGATTTGTGATTTCAAAATTATGTGACACTGAAGATAGTAGGTAATATATTAAAAATATATTTCACAAAATTCTTGTTTACTGTTCTATTTGTACCAGTAGCGTGTGTGTGTGTGTGTGTGTGTTCAGATTAGAGAATCAGAACTTGCAATTTTATGATGATCATAGTTAATTTAACAGACTTTTGATTTCATGGGGCATGCAAGAAAACTGTATTTCTGTTTTTAACAAATTGTCTTTTCACAAACACAAGACCAGATGCCTTGGAGAATTTTAGGAGGCCAAAACATGTTGGGATGTTACATCCCTGAGTGGTCAAACTAATTCTCATTACTGGAACATGGACTACGGGTACCAGTAAATGGTTATAAACTGAATTCTGATCTGTCCAACAGCTGTTGTAAAGCTTAGAGCTCAACAACATCTTCACCCAACTGATAATAGCTAAAACATCAAGACTTCTTCAGCCAGTGATCACATTCTTGCCCAAAACATAGCCTGTGTGGGATAACTTTTCCAGGAAGAAATGTTGACGTGTAAAACTGCTGGATCATGACCGCTCTAATAAAATCAGTCTCTCATCCTGATATTAGATTGACTGTTGCCCTTCACCCGGCTGAGCTGTACTCACTGTGGGTTTTTATATATGATTTAAACACCTGAGGCAATGTGGCGTTGGTGGATGGAGCGAGACATGATGTCCCATATGTGCTCAATTTGATTCAGGTCTGGGGAACGGTCGGGCCAGTCCATAGCATCAATGCCTTCGTCTTGCAGGAACTGCTGACACACTCCAGCCACATGAGGTCTAGCATTG
>JAUMHE010000063.1:15925614-15936354 GCA_032359235.1 Enteromius mattozi | reverse complement strand
GTTTTTCCTTCATGGGCTATAAAATACTTTTTTTGTATTAAAATTTGTATAAACTAAATACAAAAATATTTAAATGTAATTTTCAAACATTTACACTAGCACTCAAAGGTTTGTGTCTGTAAGATTATTTATTTATTTATTTAATTGTATGTTTTTTTTTGTTTGTTTTGTTTTTGAAAGAAGCCTTATGTTGACCAAGGCTGAATTTATCTGATAAAACAAGCAGTAACAACAGAAATATTGTGAAATATTATTACAATGTCAAATAACTGTATTCTAATTTAATATATTTTAAAATGTAATTCATTCCTGCTATCAAAGATGAATTTTCAGCCTCAATACTCCAGTCTTCAGTGTCACATAATTCTTCAGAAACTATTATAATTGATGATTTGCTGCTAAAAAAACATTTCATATTATTTCCAGCGTTGAAAGCAATTGTGACGATTCATATTTCGCAAAAGAACAGCATTTATTTGAAATATAGATCTTTTGTAACATTATAAATGTTTTTACTGTCACTTTGATTAATTATTGTTATTATTATTATCCTACCTCATATTCATTGTGTTTGATAACATTCTGTAAAATAAACCTATTATTAAAAAGTAAAATGAAAGCACTTCTAATCAGTTAATTTAAATATCAGTCATTCTAATTTCCTATTTAATTATCCTTTCTTTAATTCAAATGACACTTCTGTGTGTTTGCACCTCAGTGTGTGTGTGTGTGTGTGTACACTCATCAGTGTTCTGTTCTCTTTTCTCTTCTCTGTGACATCATCTGCTGACCTCATCATCATTGCAGAGATTTGGCACGAAGGTATGTTCAAATCACAGATCTTGTTTACAGTGTTTACCGACAACTACACTGCTCCGACCGCTCTGAGACAATCAAAACAGATCCGCTGTTTTACAACTCAGCACCAACTGGTCAATATAAACCCTGCAGAATGGTTCATAGCATTTGTTTGTCCTCCCTGAGGAAGGGCCGCTCATTAAAGCATTTTGTGTATAGACAGTTGATGGGCTGAGAGAGGATCCATCTTGTTTAAGTTATTGATGGGCAAAGCCACCGAGATGATCCTGAGGCTCAGAGGGGCTGTATCACTCCTGATCAATAGCTATAGTCCTGACTTTAGACATTCCTGCTTCCCATCATGCTGCATACGCAGATTGTCTTTTTTTTCCCAGACATTATTCATTTATGTTTTTGTAATGTTTAATAATCTATATTGTCAGTGTTATTTTGTTATTATTTATAGTAATTAATATTATTTTGAATTAGCTTTTTATATTTGAACTTTAGTTTATGTTTTTGTAAAGTGTTTTTGTAATTTATATATTTTTTCTTATAATATTTTTATTATAATGTGATGATTTTCTGCTGAAGAAACCTTTATTTTTAATAATGTTGAAAAAAATTTGTGATGAATATTTTTGCTCAAACCATGATGCATTTGATGAACAGAAAGCTCAAAAGAGCAACATTAATTTAAAATAGAAATATTTTATAACATAAATGTGTTTACCTTCACCTTTACTTTATTATTATTGTTTTTTTTTTATTATTGAGTACCTCATAAGCTGGATGTATGATAACATAATTCATGCTGTAAAAAAATAACATTATTAAAAAACAAAATGAAAGCACTACTGTTTAATTAATGCATTGCAGTCATTCTAGTTCATTAAAGAGTCCATTTTGGTACCTTAAAGGTACATATTAGTACTTAAAGTGTACATATTTGAACCTAATAGGTACAAAAGTGTACTTTTTTGAAAAGGTACCGCCCTAGTGACAGCTTTTGTACCTTTAATTCTGAGAGTGTAGTTAAATTGACTGTGTTCCTGTCCCTCAGCAGCCGAGCCCCGTGGCAGCAGCAGCAGCAGCAGTGGAGGAAAAGCAACAGGAAAGCGCAATGGAAGAGCTGAAAGGCATTCTGGTAGGCTTTCTGATTAACTTCTGCATGCCATTCAATCACCTGGTTTTGAATATGAGGCCAGCTATTGAGCCACAGTGATCAAAATGAAAGGAGGATGATAATCTGTTCAGTAGTAGTTGCAAGAATTAATAAATTAAATGTGCATTTGATCAGAAATACCAGATTGCAAACTTAGCACTGCATAAAATTCTATATTGTCAGTGTTATTTTGTTATTATAGTAATTAATATTATTTTGAATTAGCTTTTTATATTTGAACTTTAGTTTATGTTTTTGTGAAGTGTTTTTGTAATTTATATATTAAGATTGCAAACTTAGCACTGCATAAAATTCTCTTTTCTTTCTGAATCTGTAGGAGACGGTGAAGAAGAGTCCCAGTCGTGGTTTCCAGGAAGTAGTTCATGCTAAAAAGGACACTGAACTGGAAGTAATTCTGAGGAGGAGACGCAAACAGGCCTGTGATCCAGGCACAGAAGGCAAGAGATTAAACTCTATTCTTCAGCAACATACGAAACACACACAGTTTTGACCCTGGACCACAGGATTCATTGAAATTGAGATTTATACATCATTTATAATCTATTGATGTATGGTTTGTTAGGATAGGACAATATTTGGCTGAAATGCATATATTTGATGCAGATTTAGGTTTTGGAAAAGCCCTTATAATTTTGTCCATAGAATGACCGGAACAAAAGTTATGGGGATCTGAAGTTGGCTGATAGCTATGATTTTCAGGAATGGAATTTTGAGAAAAACGGATTTAAAGTGTGATGAGTTTGACTTTCACTTCACAGGTTTAATAAGAGCTGTAGCACTATACTGCATCATCACATAATCAGACTAACATTGCCCTGAAAAGGACAGTTTTCTGTTGTTTATCATGGGCATAGTTTCTGAACTTTTGATCACACCTTGTTTGTTTTGATAGCACGAATAGTGTGCCTCAGAAAAGCGCACCTGTGAATATAACAGACTATCATCAGACTCCTCCTCGCTAATAAATTTTGAGTGCCGTAGTTTACACATGACTGGCGGGAAATGTGCAATGATGCACCTTTATTATATGTTACGTGGTTTATTTCAATAGGATAGGATAACTGTTTTTGTGATGTTAAGAGAAATCACCTCTGCAGCTAGTTTATAAGAGAAAGACACTGCTTGCTGCAATAAATTGCTGTTTTTCTGAACTAAATAAGTGAAATTTTCAAAGATGTTTGACATTTTCACAATGTTATAATGATTTAATGAAAAGTGAAATTTGCCAAGATATTTTCAGAGATGATAAACAAGATGTTATAGAATAATAATTTAATGAAAACCTAATTTTGAACCTATTTCGACCTATTTTTTGAATTTCCTGAAAATGTTCCAGTACGACAACCAACATGTTATCCCAGAGTGCATCATCACATATTTGAAGATTTAGAATCTGAGGGTGCAAAAAAAAAAAAAAATCTAAATACTGAAAAAATTGCCTTTAAAGTTCTTAGAAGTACAAATTACTAATTAAAAATGAATTTGTAATTTATATATGGTAGGAAATGTACAAAATATCTTAATGGAACATGCTACTTAAGACACATTTATTATGTATTTTTGTTTAATATTGTGTATTATTATAGGTTTTAGTTCATAAGCATGAGCCATGAGTTTGCTACTTTCTATTGCTAGAGTTATGTTTGGGCAATATGAGAGTAGAACAAAATTAGATCTGAGATTATTGAAAATACCCTAAGCAACAGGAGCAAATAATGAGAATCTCTGATCTCTGTAGATGATGGGCAGCTGAGTAAAGTCTCGTCATCAAACAGCCTGAACGGCAGACACAGTTCTGACTCTGGCAAAGACACAGAAGGGCCAGGCAGCAGCTCTCTGTCAGGCAGCGAGCGCGGATCAAGAACCAGCTCAGACTCGGGCCGAGAGCCAGCCGTGGCTCCACAGAGCTCCAATTCTAGCATCGAGTCCAAAGGAGCCGCTCAGACAGACAGCGTCTGCAGATCTCTCTCTGAGAAAGAGTCCGCTGAAGCAGTCACCAACGGGTGCTATTCAAGGTAAGGTTACGCTATACTTATATTACAACTTTTTTTTATATATAAATATGTATGAACTGTGCTTATTCTTTTATAATCAGTGAAATGAAGGCTGGCGATCCAGAGAAGTGGGCTGGGCCCAACGGGATCAGTCATACGGATGCAAGTGACGACCTGCAAACCACCATCAGCTCCTCCGCACAAAGCCCCGATGCAGCAAACAGTAGCACAGACGCCGAGTGTTAACGGCAAGCGGCGCTGCAAGGACAGCTGCATTATTTGCACAAAACCATGCTTTTTAAATTAGTTTATTCCAAATTCAAAACCAACCATTCATATATTAAATGAATATAGAAAGATCATTATTTGCAGCTTGAAAAAAAAAAAACATCTTCCCAGACGACACATTTTTTATATTCAGTGTAAATGTACAGTACCAGTAAACACAGTCATACGCTTCAGATTCATTTAGCACAGTAGTTGCTAGTAAATTCATCTTGGATTCACGGATCTGAGTCACTTTTCCATAAGAATGCAAGCAAGGAAACTTTAATGATGAAGAGTGTAATTCCTGTGCCACTAGCAGCAGAATTTGATGAAGGAAATCCTGGAGAAATGATCGGATAACAGTCCCATTCATCTCAGACCGAGCAGAAAATCACTGATGTATTTTGCATCCCCTTCATGTCATTCCAGAGCTGTATAACTTTCTTTCTCTTGACGAACACAAAAAAAGATATTTTGTGAAATGTCCATGTTTTGTTTTTTTTCCCACACAATGAAAGTCGATGGGGTCTAATTATGTTTTGGACCCCATTGACTTTCATTGTACGAAAAGCAGTTTCTTCCCTCAAACTATCCTTTTAAGAAATATGCATTTTGCATGCTAACAAGTGAAAACTTGATGCCCTGCACCCAATTGACAACACTGGCTCAACCAATGGCCTGAGTTTAGGTCAGGACTACTTGTTTTAAGAGTTAGTTTACCCCAAAATGAAAATTCTGTCATTAATTACTCACCCTCTTGTTTCTGGATCTGGGATCATTTCAGTTGTGTTGCTGTCTATGGAGTGTCAGAGCTCTCCGATTTCATCAAAAAAATCTTCATTTGTGTTACAAAGATGAACGAAGGTCTTACAGGTTTGGAACGACATGAGGGTGAGTAATTATTTACTATTTATTTGACAGAATTTTCATTTTGGGGTGAACTAAGCCTTTAACAATGGCAGATGCCGCTAGTGGCACAGAAAATACTTCAGATTCAATGCAAAGCAGTAAAACAATCCTGACATCACCGCACTGCACATCATGGCACCTTTGCTGTTACAAAAAGTGTGATCTAGACTATCCAAATTAAACAAGAGATGCAATTATAAGCCATTCAAGCGATTCTTTCCGTAAAGAGGAACTGTTGTGGTCTGTTCTGTCTACCTCTCAAGACACACTGACCTCTTGGGGATCTAAATCGCACATCCTAGATGTTAGTAAAATGAATACCATCGAATCACGGAGGGCTACGCACAAACGTCTTCCAGCCATTTCCCAAAATTTGCACTGCATGAATGCACTGTAGAAAAGTTTGGCTTTGATCGACAGTTGCGTCTCGATGAGATCCGCTCACTAATTCTGAGCTGCTGCAATGCAATATCATCTGCGAATTGTAATATTGTGCAGGATCAGGCTGCCTTTAATAACTGCGAATATTATGCCTTGTGACTTCTCTTGACTCGAAGTGGATCGTGTTAAAGGTACGACGTGGTTCTGCCCATCTCAGTTATAAAAACATTAGCACAAAAGCCGTTATTTGTACGTCAGTCATGGAACTTTTTTAGCTTCGTTTCTGTTGGATGTTTTGCTACTTACTACTTGTTTCAGAACATTCAGAGGACGTTTAAAGTAACATTGCCACAATGTTTGCAAAATGATAAAATGGGATGCAGTACCAAAACAATAAACTAACTGAATATTTTAAATGTTAACACTTTGGGCCTTTTTGGTCAGAACTGAAC
The DNA here is from genome assembly GCA_032359235.1 of Enteromius mattozi. NCBI lineage: Eukaryota > Metazoa > Chordata > Actinopteri > Cypriniformes > Cyprinidae > Enteromius > Enteromius mattozi. The sequence continues at coordinate 15,930,367 of JAUMHE010000063.1, read as the reverse complement.
AGCAATTAGTGACTTTTGTCGCATTAGCTTTGTGAACATGCACACACATACAAGCATAATTCAGATATGTTAAAGAGTAAAAAAAAAAAATAGTAACTCAATAAAAAATGACATTGGAAAAAAATAGCTCATAATTTGCATAGTGTCATAAAATACTCTTAAAATAAATCCTAAATCTACTAGGTTAGGCCTATATTTCAAAGCTTTTCAAAGTCACTTCTGACCACAAAGGTACCAAGTGTGACCCAAAGGTACAGAGGGTTAAAAGAACATTAAAAAAATATTGTTTTCATAACTTATTGGGAATGTTAGCAAAATGTTCTTAAAATATACAGTATATATGTTAGCTGGGTAGTCTGACGTCATTGATACCAGGCTATCTGCAATAATATTTGACATGGCCGATAATTATGGTTGCAGTTATGTAATTGTTTTATTATATATTCTTGTCATCACAAGTGATTCTAATAACCCACGTTGACGTGACTCATTTACACTCTTTTTTAATGTAGAGACTTGTTTAAATTGCTCCTTGATTTTTCACCACTTCTGGAATGTGTTTTAGCCTTACTGTATGCACCACTTCTTCCTTTTTCAGCCTTATTGGAGCGTAGGCTTGATTTTCTATAAGAACTGAGAGGTGATTGATCTGACTTGTGATCTTGAAATGAGTGTGTTTTGAAGCTTAAACTGAGTGTACCTGTTTTTATTTAAATTGATCTGAATCTCCCTCTTCAACATACCTTTTAAACAACTGAATAAACTTATGAAGAGATACAAACTGTTATGTGTACATTTTTTTTTCGAATAAATGAATGTCAGGGTTACATCACATCATTAAACATTAAAAGCTGTTTTTAATAAAAACGTGCCTATGCAAGGACACAAAATTTTACCTAAAACAACATGCTCAGGTTTTCCAGTGATTGGTCTCTATTGTCTAAGAAGGGACTTTTGAGTTCAGTCTAACATGGTGCAGTTAAACAAAAGAAAGTGCAAAACAGTACAAAGAGTGCATTGAAATATACATGAGAGCATTAGTAGGTAATGCAACTGGATCTACCGGCGAAACAGAACCTGGACACGAGTTGACAGAGAAGAAAAGGACACACTTCCAGGTTGGAGTAGAGAGTACAGCGTAATTATACACATGTAACGCTGGCTTTAACTTTTAATGAAGCTTGGTATATAAATGTGATCATATTTCTGAAATAGATATTTCCTACTTCAGTGGTTAAAATATTGAAATCTCACTTTGTTATACAGAAATGAGAACCATTTTTGAATGTTGTGTGTGTATTACGATTATTATAATTAATAAGTTTTATGATGTTTGTGGGCCAAATCAAATAAAAAGTAGCAAATAGTAACTTCTGGCAAAAGCAAATAGAATAAAACAAAAAAGGACTTTTTTTACTTTTTTGTTACTTTTGTCTCCACATTTGACCATAATTCTGAATAGTATGTATGTTTGACCTTTTTTTAATAACCTTCAATGACCTTTTTTCATCATTCTGACTAACAATTAGGGGTGTCCCGACTAAGGATTTTCACAGTCAGGGTTAGGGTTAGGAATTTTCGAATCTTGAGTAGAATGAAGGATTTTAGTCAGTGGGATTTCATTTATCTCATAATAGAATACGCTTCGTTATTTATACATGATGCCAGGAATGCAGAAGTGAAGGTGGATTATGGAACATGCAATCTATAGGGGTGGTTGGATTTATTCACACAGGTTAAAATATTTATTTAAAGCTTCTTTCTTCTCAGATTCGTATTTACAGCAATATTTTAATAGGCTGTGTATTAACATATTGGGAGAAAACCGGTAGTTCTATGTGAAAGCAGACATTGAGCACCCCCATATAGCTAAATGGTATGATCATAACACCCGGCGAATATTCGACTGAGAGATTAGGAGTCGAATATTCGAGGACACCCCTACTAACAATATTAATTTTTGTCATAATTTTGTTTATTTCTGTCAAAATTTTGTAGCCTATATAGTATCATAATTTCAACAAAATCATAATTCGGACTTTCATTATTATTTTGACATCATCAGAATTTTTGTCATATGTCATAATTCCGATGTAGTATCTCACCATTTTAACAATTTGCACTATAATTATGACTGTCATAATTGAAGTAAAAAATTCTAACTAAAGTGAATAAATTATACTTTTTATTTCATAATATTGCTATGTATCTCATAAATTCGACAATGTCGTAATTATGACTTTTTATGTCAATTTTAGTTTTAGGGTTTTTATGGTGCAATTTGGAGTTTTCCGAAGCCCAACAGAAACCATCACAGAAATTCTAATGGTTCCCATTAAAATACCAAATGTTTCCAGTAAAACCATTACAAAATTCATTTTTGTAGTGTGTTTTGGCCATTTTTCCAATGGGATTTAACGTCCCACAAATAGAATTTACATTATAACCATTAAATCCGTTACATTTTCTACTGTGTTTTGAGCAGGATTCTATTTGTATTGGGGTTTTCCCCAGCAGGGTAATTCTAATACTTTATCAATTTGTCATAATTTTGACTTTATTTCTAAGAATTTTTACTTCTGTATCTCTGAATTTTGACTTTTTTTCTAATATTTATGCGTTATCTTGTCATAATTATGTCACCATTTTAACTTTATATATTTTATTCAATTTTTCGCTCATCATTGTGACATAGCATCTCATAATTTCGACAATGTATTTCAAACATAAAATTTTATCCTATAATTACGCATGATGTATTTTCTTATGTGGCTGAAAATCACTCAGGTTTTGTACGTTATTTCCGGCATGTCATGTTACTCCGGTACAGTAGGTGGCAGACAGTAACTTTTACAGATGAGGATGCAGCTTAAATAGACCACGAAGGAGCAGCAAGCATGGCGTCCTCTTACTATCAGGAGATGCAGGACGTCTTCAGGAATAACAATAAAAGCAGAGAGTTCCCGGCTCACAGTGCTAAAGTGCATTCGGTGGCCTGGAGCTGCGATGGAAAACGACTGGCGTCCGGATCATTTGACAAAACCGCCAGCGTGTTCGTCCTGGAAAAAGACCGACTGGTGAGGTTTGGTTTATCATTTCCATCATCTGCAATATACACTCAGTTATTCATATACGGTGATACTTGTTATTAATAATATGTGAAAAATTAGTTATAGTTCTTTCTTGCTTTATTTAATACGAACAAAGTCCACGGCAACAAAACTAATAATTTTGGGTCTAACGTTACATTTAGCTGTAAAACCCTTGGTGTTGTTTCGTTTATATATAGAGTGGTGGCCAAAATGATTGGAAAACTAGTATTTTCACCAGCCAGTACATTTATTTATATATGTATATATGAATATATTTATATATAGCATGTCAGAAGGAAATATCAGTTTTCGTTTCCAAAACATTCATTTTGCCATTAATTGCAATAATCCAGTGCGATCAAGAAACTTGCCTGCAAAACTACTGTACTATAAAAAGATTTGTAAAAAAAAAAAAAAAAAGCTTTAAAATAAGCACACAGTCAATATTATGCCATAAACAGATTTTATTTATGGTATAACTATCTTCTGGTAACCAAATTAAATCAACATTTGACGTGAGCATCCTTTGCATTTAAAGCAGTTCTTGGCCTCTGTTTATTTGCATATAGTTTCTCAAACAACTTTGTAGGTATATTTCTTGGAGCTTCTTGGAGACATTAGCACAGTTCTTCTGGATTAAGTCCGTCTCAGTTTGTTGTTTTTTAATGGCGTTCCAGACAAACTAGGTGATCAGATCAGATCTCTGTGTGAAGCAAACACAAATTTCACTGGAGTATTTCAATTAATGGCAAAATGAATGTTTAGAAATGTAAACGGATATTTCCACCAGCAAAAAATAGGATATATGTGATCGTTAACTTTTATAAGACAAGATCTGTATTTGACGTATCAGGTGAAGGAAAACAACTACCGAGGGCATGGAGACAGTGTGGATCAGCTGTGCTGGCATCCCACCAACCCTGATCTATTCGTCACCGCATCCGGAGACAAGACCATCCGCATCTGGGACGTACGGACCACCAAATGCATGGCCACTGTCAGCACCAAGGGTAAAGCACTGAATCAGTCACATATGTCGATCTTAGGAGGTTTAATCATATGTGGGATTTTTCCCTGACGACTTTTAGGAGAGAATATCAACATATGTTGGAGTCCTGATGGTCAGACCATTGCTGTCGGCAACAAGGATGATGTTGTGACTTTCATTGATGCCAAAACGCACCGTCCCCGAGCTGAGGAGCAGTTCAAATTTGAGGTCAATGAGATCTCCTGGAATAATGACAATGACATGTTCTTCCTGACGAACGGGAACGGCTGTATTAATATATTAAGGTATGTTTGGTTGTAGTTGTAAGAGGTGTGTGGATGATTTAGGCGATTTCATGAAATCGATCGTTATTTCTTTTATATTTCAGTTATCCTGATCTCAAGCTCATTCAGTCAATTAATGCCCATCCGTCGAACTGCATCTGCATTAAATTCGATCCCACGGGCAAGTATTTTGCCACAGGAAGTGCAGATGCTCTGGTCAGTCTGTGGGATGTGGAGGAGCTGGTGTGTGTGCGCTGCTTCTCCAGGTCAGTTCTTCGTTTTGTTTTTGTCTGAATTTTATTTTTTATTTCACAATTATAATTTGGTATGTCATTTTGACTTTCCATTTCATGACTTTTACGTTTTGTCATAAAGACATTTTTTTTTAA
>JAUMHE010000063.1:15909166-15921531 GCA_032359235.1 Enteromius mattozi | reverse complement strand
GGTTTAAAGTTTGGATCATATTAAAAGCGTAGTTTGTACATTAGTAAATTATTTTCGTGAAAGATTCAGCCCCTTCATGTTCACTCACAGCTGTTTTACTCATGAGCCGCACGCACCCCAAAATTAAACTGATTAATCGACCATGATAGCTTTAATCGATTGCATCTCTTATCGACAATTAATCGATCATCGATTAATCGTTGACATCCCTAATACAAGTGTTAATGTAGGCTATTTAAACAGCTGCTGTTTAGGGTTGTGACATTCGCTTTCGTTCAAAAATGAAATTGATTGTCCCGGACAAACTTGATATGCTTCCAAACTTAGTTGATTAGCAAAATTCCCAATTTCATTACAATAGTGAGGTTTCCAAAAGTTTCCAAAAAAGTCCTTTTTTCCAAAAAGTGTCCAAAATATTTTCTGAAAATTCTGGAAACTTTCAGGAAATTTACCATCCATTTGCCAACTTAGCAGACATTACATTACAACTATTCTACGTCTGATATTATGGTTGTCTAAAAGATGCTAATAATTGAACGGATCATTTAACATGTGACAGCTCACAAGATGAAATAGCCAAGAGTTTGACAGTTTCACTGCGAATTAGTCTAGACTTTAGTCTAACTCAAATTTCAGGCTACACATTTACAGACATGCCAAAACACTCAGTTTTGAAGAAATTCAAATCTTATATGAGTTGTTTAGACATCTGAACTTATTGTGTTGTTTTGAGTGGGAAAAAATAATGTGCGTTACATGAGTCGTGTCTGTGTCTTTATAATAGCGAAACTGTAATTTCAGCTTCAGAAATAGCTTTATCACCTCCACATGCAGGTTTTCAACTGCGAAAATGTTATTTCACTGATGAATTCATGCTGCAGAGCTGACAGCAAGTTATGGCAGTAGCTCCTAGAAAACCGTATAGGCCTATGGAAATCTTTCCCATTAAAGATAAAATTACTGAATGTAATCACAGGAGTCTGTTAAACATGCTCATTTAAAAGAAAAACAAATGCAAGAAAAATCTCAGATGGTTTTGCATCTGAAGTCTGCATTAAAGTGAGATTTGAAGGCTGTAGTTTAATTTTGACCAAAACAGCAACTTATAATCTTTTATGTTTATGCATTCAAACTATAATATGATTTCTAGAAAGAGTAATTTAACCTTTGTTTCCAAGAAAAAGTCAATCATGTTTTCTAGAAATCATGTTGGATGTTGTTGAATGACAAAAAGCTGAATTTCTGGAATATTAATTTTTTCTCTATGTAATTAAAAAAAACGTTTAACCATTTTCAATCACTGAAATACTCTATATGGGGAGCAAACAGGCAACAGATTTCCTGGGATTAAATATGAATTTGCTAAATTATTTATTTATTTGGAATTCCCTTATAAATGTACAATTTTCATTGTGTTCATTTAAAAAAGAGAGAGTCGTTTTGCATAATGTATTGTATAAGAATGAGACATAATATTATGATGGTTATAAAATCAGATGATGAGAGTTTTTGCATTTAAACGAACAGAGATATGTTAAGAATAGAAGTATAATCTGAACTGTTATATGAACGGCCACCAGTGATAAAATAAATGAATGAGGAAAAATTAATCTGTCTTAAAAGAGCTTAAATTCACAGTGTTTTATCAGGACTGCTGACATGAGGAGGATAATGTGAGTGTGTGCAGTTTTGAAGCTATAGTTCAAATATATGTTAAAGTAATGGTGCAAAAAGCCAAATGTGCATGCTTTTATTTTTTTCATGATTCATGTAATAATTCAATTGTGTTTAAGTTGTCCTACATATGTCATAAGAAAACACCACAGGTTAAACCACAGCAGAACGCACACTAACACAAATGAAGGGGCAGAAGTGAAATGCTTTCTGCTTTTCTCTGTTAAAATGACATGACACATTTTCGTATCTCTCCTAATTTCCATTTCAATAGACAGAGCTTCCAGGTCCCTTATGAGACTCTCTCGGTCCCTCAGGTCTTAATGGATTAGTTTCTCCACCAGCCATATTATTGGCTTTCGTTACTCTTCCAATTTGTCTTTCAGTTGTTGCTCCAGTAATTTATGGGGCTTGATGTGAAACAAAACATTTCTGACATGCAATTTATTAGCAGCCCACAGTAACCTTTGCTGTTCAAAAATTCAGCCTCTCAGAGCGCTGTTTTTTCAACAGCTTTTGAATGAATAAAATTTGCAAGTCACATGCAGGAGCAATATTTTATGCTTGGCCACTTTCCTGCACTATTTGTGTTTAAATATTCAGATTGGACTGTACGGTTCTTACTGTAATCAGGCTGTTTCTTGTGTGCAGACTGTAACTAGTTGCTGGATTTGGAAAGGTTTTCTGCAGTTACTTTTAGGGAGGATAACAACTCTTTAACCCTGTAAAGCCTGACATAATGGAACAGTTATATTTCCATAGCTGATCACTGTACAGTATATTTTTGAGTATAAGAGAGAAACAACTTTCTTAAACAAGAAAGTTTGAGAAGTAGGACAAGCATGTGAAGTAACAAGCAAAAAACCTGTCATCATCAGATCCTTGCAGTCTCATAGGAGCATGATATATATAAAAATCTGAGTGGGTTTCGGTGAGCAAGTCCCACGTCAGCATTTGCTCATCAAATTCAGTCATGACCTTGTCTAAAACATCAGTGGGAGCTATAAGGAACCATTTTTCATTCGTTGGAATCATTTTCACATTTTTTTTTCCAGCTGATGAACGATATAAACATTGACAGCCAACCAGAATCCATCCTGTTCTCACGAGCTCGAGAATTTAAAGCAGCAAATGCATGTGTGATGATATTGTTCAGCGGTGTGGACGCTAAAGGCCCGTTCCCACCAATCATGATAACTATAAACATAACGATAACTATATTTACGACCACACCAGTGAACGAGACCATCTGTCTAGTATAAGGTCAAGCGTGTCTTGATTCTGATTGGTTGTCAATGTTTCTATCGTTCATCAGCTGGAAAAAAAACGTTGTGAAAATGATTCCCAACGATATCGTTTCTCTGTGCCTTTATCGTTAGCCTATTGTGGTGTGGGACGCTGCTATTCTTTAACATTGAGAACGATTTTTAGAACTATATCGTTATCGTGCTTGGTGTAAATGGGCCTTTACTGTCAAAATGAGAATTTTCATTAGATATTATATATATGAAACATTCAGCTTTTTTAGTGCTAGACAGTCTTGTTAGTGCTTTATTTAAATTCACAAAAACATATAAACATTTAAACTTTTTGTAAAGCATTTTTATTTGCCACTTCAAAAAATTGTACTTTAGGTCATTTAGGTTCATTAATGTAACAGATTTACAGTGATTTGGTTTGACAGGTGTTGTATTACATTTCATGCAATAAGAAAATCATTCTCTACATTCTCCACACTCTTAACCCTGGATCAAAACCTCAAATGACTGAATGCTTCTCAATTTTTTTTTTATATATTGTAGAAAATATTTGAGAAAATATTTGTATTTTTTAACCTTTCAACTTTATCGTTTTCACATATGCTAGACAACATACATTTATCTATTTATAGATCTGGAGAAATGGACCAATGGCTCCTCTGCAGTGAATGGGTGCCGTCAGAATGAGAGTCCAAACAGCTGATAAAAACATCACAATAAACCACACTACTCCAGTCCATCAATTTATGTCTTGTGACGCTAACTTGCATGTTTGTAAGAAACAAATCCATAAACAAGGCATTTTAACTTTAAACCATTGCAGTGAAGTGAAAAAGTTCATCCATTTTTGTCCTCTCACATCAAAATCCACTTACATATTTATTTAGCACTGTTTTAATCTGTATTCCCTTGTAAATGATATTTGATCTTTTATTTAGACAAGACAAAATTTCTACTTGAGAGACCGATATGAAGCATATTTTGCTGGGAGAGACAATTTGAAGTAATGATGGATTTGTTTCTTACAAACACGCACCTTTTCGCTTCAGAAGATGTTTACTGATGGACTGGAGTGATGTGGATTACTTGTGGATTATTTTGATGTTTTTATCAGCTGTTTGGATTCTCATTCTGACGGCACCCATTCACTACAGAGCATCCATTTGTAAGCAAGTGATGTAATGCTACATTTCTCCAAATTAGTTTCCATGAAGAAACAAACTCACCTACACCTTTTTTTCCCCCAAGTAAAGATGCAATCTTACCATGCATTTTAAAATGAAAAGAAATTAAATTGTTTGATGTTGGCAACATTACGCATTAATTGACTAAATGAGTTTAAAAGCTTATTCAGCTTGAAAGTGTAATGTTGTAGCTATAAATAACACTAACATTCAGTATTGTGCCTCAGGATGAACTGTGGCCACACTACACTTTTTTTCTCACTGAAACGTACAAAAACTTGCCTAATTACAGCACTGGCATACTCGTAGCATAAAATCTAGAGGACTTTTTTGATGAAACACAAAAAATATCTGTGCCTTGGTGTAACACTCTTGTTTTGTCCATTGGTCTTTTTATCAACATGTTTGCCTAGTTTCTGATGAGATAAAGCTGAAAGGTTTCTGAGGTTAATTCTGACAGAGTTGTTTATTCTGATCCAGAGTTCATGAGAAATGATCATAGATGCAGTAAACAGTAAATCATTCTACTAAAGTTACATTTCCATAAGGTTTGTAATTGCTTTTTAAAGAAATAACATTCTAAAGTTGTTTTATAAACCAAAGCCCCAAACACACAGCAAGAGGATAAAAATCAGTGTTATACTACATCATTTGTACCAGTAATTTACATATGTTTAAGAAGCTACTTTAAACTGAAATGAAATATTACAAATTCATTCAGGTCCCTGACAACAGAAACTAGCTCAGCTGAATAGTTTAGACCCCTGCTTTAATTATTACATCCTGTACAGCCACAACATCTTGGCATACATAAATATTCTCAAATTTATAAATGATATGATGTGAAAAGTTAAACGTGCATGTCCAAAGCCCACATTAATGGCATATGTCATGTTTATGTACTGGTAGGTACTAGTTTTTTTTTGGGTTTTTTTTTTAAATCAAATACACCTAACATATACAAAATTATTAATATTCTTTCAATTCTGAAACAAAGCAAATTGACAGTTCCCCAGCTGACAGTATTGAATAGCGATGTTGCAGTTCAATCACAATAAATAAATGTATTTAATTAATTGCCGTGATTCATCCACAATCTTTCTCATTTATTCATTGAAAGGACAGTGTTAAAGTAAATAATAGCCATTTTTAATGGTATCATGCATTCACAGCCAGAGAATGACAACAAACGTCTTTTTTCCCATTCCTGCAATAAGTTTAAGACATGCAAGTGTTTGGTCCAGCCCCACCAAGTCCAATCAAAGGGTGTTGTAGAAATGTGAAACATAGCCCTTAACATAGACACTTTGTAGCTCGGAGCATCATTACTCTTTTCTATATTTATTAATTATATTAAAACATCCCAATATAATTTAGCTGTCGTTAGTTAACTGAAATCTCATTGGTGTTCATCAATGAAATCTCTTTGAGCTGTGCATTTATCTTATTCATCACAAAATTGTCAGTTTGCATTTGTATTCATTAAATATATTAGCCATAATTCACCAAAAATGAAAAATTGCATCCTCAGTCCATCAAAGATCTAGATGAGTTTGTTTCTTCATCTGAACAGATTTACAGAAAGGTAACATTCTATCACTTGCTCATTCTCATTCTGATGGCACCCATTCACTCCAGTGGATCTATTGGTGAACTGTTGTGATGCTACATTTCTCCAAATCTGTTCAGATGAAGAAACAAACTCATCTACACCTTGGATGGGCTGACGGTAAGTAAATTTTAATTTGCTCACATGCTCCAGATGTCATCATTAAAATGATTTCTGATCCGTAAATGGTTTGTTTTCTACTGCTGGACAGCTTCAGTCCGATAGCATCTTAAAGATCACAGAATCACCAACACAGTCAGCCCTTTTACCCAGTTTATTATGTAATCTTCATGTAATAGAAAAATTACATATGTGTTATACATATGAAAAGTGAAAATTGACACCTGTTTTGATTCTGTGGGAAATCAACCAACTACTTTATACCCTAACCTCAAAAAGTATTTGAACAGTTTAGCTGTATGAGTTTCTTCATGCACTGTATAACATGAAAAAATAGTTACATGTGATGAACTGAAGTTCAGGGTATATATATATATATATATATATATATATATATATATATATATTTATTTTTAATATACAGAGACATTGAAGTACAACCAAATGTGTCCAAATACTTTTTTTAGGGTGATTTTGTGTGTTTAAATGTCATGAAGTGATTAACCACTGCATTGTGGCGGCACAATGCAACAATGTCTTTTATGCCGAGAGGTATATTGGTAGTACACCTAAAATATTCAAGTTGCGAATGATAAACGAGTTGAAATGACCCTATTGAGCAGAAGCAATGGTTTTGAAATGATCTCTCCGTTCTGTCAACCAAACAACCTGAATGATAGGCCTGATAATTCATCACATCCCATTAGACAGATGGGAACTAATCCCTGGATAAAGGGTGCAGCTTCTGTTGCAGGGACAGTGATACATAAACAGGTACAATCTGACATTCGGATTTGGTATTTAATGCAAAGTTTATCTGCATGCATACATGAACATTAGGACACCCATATACCCCGACTCCACCGTCTTCACGACAACGGAAACAGCTTGCTTTACACACATAAACACATCAACGGTACAAGATGAATAACATTGTACAGCACAAACGGGTACAGACGCACATAAATACACACTTACATTGAGAACATACAGCACATACAGTAGACTGTACTACAGTAGCAATCTTTAAAGACTCTCTCTCTCTCTCTATGGAAAGTATATACACTTTCTGACACGTATTATGAAGAGTTAAATAGATATCGACATATTTTTACAGATGCATGACTACAAGATGATTATTTTTTCATTAATTATTGCAGTCTAACAATATGGCTTTGACTAGTGAAAAACCTTTTAGCACTACAAAAATGAAAAAAGTCAATCTCATTCTTAATTTAAAAAATGTACTTGCGTACTGCTAAAATTAATGTCTACTTGAGAGTAGCATGTGTTATTCTAAAGTATGTCATTCTGTTCTTACTAAGTTTTTTTTTTTTAACAAACTTTACAATCTTCAAAGCATTTTGATCACAGAACAACCAGCCTAATGGGTACAGATATATTCCTGTAGACATATCATTTTCTAACAGAGTTTAAAAAGGGACACATTTTTTAAACTGACTGATTGGAAAACATACAACTACTGACTTTTTGCAATGAAAACTTATCTATAGGTTTATATTTCCCATCATGCAATACAATTCCCATTTGGGCATTACTATACAAAATAAGTTCAGCTTTTTAGCCCAGGTTTCATAAGCAGTTATGTAAACATTTCTCCCTCCCCAAAATATATGTCCAACATGTTTATCAAATGGCAGTGTTTTTTACTAAATGCTTAACAACATAAGAACATTAATAATTGAGTTAAATAAAAAAAAAGCCTGAAGTTATTATTTTTGTAACGCCACATCAGATTTTGCCAGCAGTAAGATGAATATTTTGGGCAGTATCTTTATAAATGACCATGTTGATATATTGTGTTTCACAGCCGGAATGATTGTTGTTGATCAGATGTATGAATATAATGGTTTCTCAAAATATTGTCATGATATATTGTTGTAATAGATAATTTAACATGCTGCTTCTTCAACTGTCAGTTGCTGTACTAAGATGTATAACTGCATTTCATTCTCTCTTTGGTATGTTTTACTGTTGGGATTGAAGCGCATGCATTCTTAGTATTAATTTAGCATACATTTTCATTGATTAATAATGCTTTTCAAAAAATAAGGAAACTCTTTTCCATAATTTCCAGGTAATTGCAATGTTGTATGTTTACATAACTATTCAAATAAGGCTGTTATTCTTATTTTGTGGAACATCACAAATATTTTGTGAACCATGTTTTGTTTTTCTTGCAATTTTGAGTTTATATCAGATAATGTTAACTTCATTCCCGACAATTCTGAGATGAAAAGACAGAATTGCAAGATATAAACCCAAAATTACAAGAAAAAAGAATATTGAGATTAAAAATTCACAATTACTTTATTATTTTATTTTTATTTTATGCTGAATGAGTTTTCCTTTAATGCCACCACTGTAAAAATGACCGTGATTTTAACGGTAAAAACTGTGAAAATGCTACGATAAAAATCTGTAAAAATTTAAAAGCTGCTTGTTATGGGCTTTGGTTCATCATGTGACTTTCTCATCATCATCTGCATTTGGTGCTTATCAGTGTATTTCAAAAGTACAAAACTGATTTCTGTACTCTAATAGGTCAGTGTATTAACATTATATCAGTTAATGAAATTACTGTATTTAACTGTAAATTTAACTTAAAACCGTAAAACCTAAAATGTTCCGGCAACCACAGCTGCTGGTTTTTTACCGTAAATTTTACAGATTTATTTACAGTGGAGTCTTGCAATTCTGAGTTTATATCTTGCAGTTCTGGATTGTGAGAAACAAAGCCTGAATTGTGAGCTTATTATTATTATTAATGCACGGAGGCTTTAGTATAAAACAATGCCTGCACTTTATGCAATAATACTACATTTATTATACATGCAAGCTTGTTTCTTTGCTTTTTAATGTTACAATTACCGTCTTAAAAGCGCATCACAAGTCAGGTCAAACCTTCACAAAATATTCAGCTAAGACAGGTATTCTAATATTGCGGAACATTCCAAATATATTAGTGAGCCCTGTTTAAATAAAATTTTGATGTGAACCCTACAAATAACAAACATAAAAATAATGTAGTTTTGTGATTGTCATGTGTGAGTGATCTAACATCGCATCCGTGTGCTTTGAAAATGATGAAAGTGCTGTGAAACACACTGACTTATGGTTTCGAGATCTTGAATAATTGTAAAGAGGATTTGGTCCAGTTTGTAAAATGATATTCAGTGACACTAACTGTGCTTTTCCTGATGTTTGCTGGCAAGGCTAATGTGAATATTACTTGTGGTCAATTCAAGTTCTATTTCACATAAACAAAAACAGACAAAGAATCCAAATAAATATCAATACATCACAGATAAATGAGAACTGCCAGGCTGCAAACCATTTAAGCATTCAGATGGTCTAACGTGGCATATCTAAGACAGCATATCAGCGTCTCCCATGTTTGACTGATTAAATTTTCACTGATGCCAAAGTGATAGTAAGATTCTGACCACATGCAACTACTGAAAGTATACAGCGGCATTCTGCACTTCACTGACAATTCTTCTTTGAAAGAAGGGGCAGTTATGTCAAGCTACAGTTTTAAAATGCTCTGAGTTTCAAATAAGTATCAATGTGCTGTTATCGTGGGGCTGATCGTTGAGTACCTAAGGCAGCATCAGAGACCCTGCTGATCAGTAAACAAACACAGAGATCTATAGAAAGTGTAAACAATTTGAACCTGAATGGCAGTGAAAAGACCAAACGTTGTCGGGCTATGATTTGTGGATCTATCCGTAAGAAAGGAACAAATGAATTTCCATCAAGGCAGTGAAAAGCCTTTCACCTGTTTGGCAAAAAATCTCCCCTCACCCATCTTTCTGGAGAAACAGCTTTATGTCTGTTACTTTTTAAACATGTCCTGCAGAGGTCCGGGCAGGAATTTGAGAACGGTGTCTAGAATGCTCTCCTCGTCCTCGTCGTCATCCGCCCCGCAGCCTGCTGGGATGGCCTTTTTGGGGCGAGTCAGGGAGCCTTCGCATGCTTGTTCCATAGCCGCTTTCTCCTCAGCTTCCTTCTCTTCTTTCTTCTTTAGTCCATACTATATAAACATACACAAAATATGAAGTTGTAATTAAACATGAGAAGAAAGGAAATAGTGAACTATATAACATGTTGTAATGATGCCATTTCTTATAGATTCACTGTATTTTATTTATGGGTAAAATAAAATTAAATTACTACTAGAAAGATTCAACAGTAAAAAAACAAAAAAACATCAGTGCAATGTTAATATATAATATACTATATGATACTACATGATATGCTACATAATATATTATATAATAAACTATACTATTTGATCAAACATGCAGTTAAATCAGTAATATTGTTGCTGTTTAAATGAACTGTTTTCTATTGGATTTTATATTTTAAAATCAAATTTATTCTTGAATTTTCACGTGATCCTCCAGAAATCATACTAATATGCTGATTTGCTGCTCAAGAAACACTTAATATTTTCATCAATGTTGAAAACCATTGTGCTGCTTCATATTTTTTTTGGAAAGCATGTAACTTTTTTTTTTTTTTTTTTATAAAGTTCAAATAAACAGAAATTTCTGCTTTGATCGAATACTGATATCATCTTAGTTCATTTATGAACTTTAAGACCACTGCTATGTTTCAAGACTGAAACTCTATACAAAAGCTATTTTGTATCGTACATTCATGATTTATTCAGGCCATAAAGGCCAAACATTAAAACATTAATCTTGTAGTAAGACGTTGCCCTTATATATCATATTGAGCTTAAAGGGATAGTTGTCCCAAAAATGAAAATTCTGTCATCATTTATTCACCCTCACATTTATAGGCTCTGATTTGTGTTCGAGCCCCCTGAGCAGCCAAAAACACGAAATATTCTCTATTAACTTTAACCAATCAAAGAATTGACTGAGATTCTGGAGGTTTTCTGATTGGTGGATCTCATATCAGGTCCCAGCAGGTCATATTACACACAAATACATCTTTATAGTGGATGGCAGTCCATTACAAATTGCAAGTTCGCATTATTATTACATTATAACTTTTTGTGTGTTTTTTACTTTTTGATGACATTTACATTACCTTTGACCTAACTCTTAATTCAAAATATTTTCCATTATTTGTTATCAACATCAAAAAGTGCCTTAAACCTAAAGTATTTAAGCATTTGATATAGCTGTATGAAAATGTTGATAACCAAATCGTTTCAGTTCACATTGACTTCCATTCTTTTTTGTCCACAAATCTGTTTGGTTTTGGTTACTCAAAATATCTTCTGCTGTGTTTGGAAAGGACACGAGGGTGAATAAATAATGACAGATATTCCTTTTTGGGAGAACTATTTCTTTAAAGTCCCCTATGGCCCCCTATGTTCAGATGTTCTCATGATCATTTGGGATCGTGCATGATCCTGTAATGACTTTATACTTCTGGCTAACGTTAACTCCACTCTCCTCTCTTAAGAAAGAGCTGTTCAATTAGCAGTAATTAGCTGACATTAAGACCTCCTGCAAATGTGACGTTTCATTAAAGGGTAATAGAGATTCTAATTTGATGTTATTCCTACACACACATTAATCATTAAGTCCTGTCATCAAGGTATAATGGCTTTATCCTGCTTTAGTTTGACATTGATTAGCAATTAGCAAATGCTGCCATGTTTACCAATTCATTCTGTTTTAATCAGGAGCTGAAAGTGGACGGGAAATGTGGAAAGCATACCTTATCTCGAATGGCCTGTCTGACCTTTTCTCTATCTGCCTCCATACGAGCGTGTTTGGCCTTTCGCTCCTCTTCTTGTTGTCTGAGTGCCTCCTGCCTCTCTTCCTCCTTCTTCTGGGCATCAGGGTCTTTCTCCTCTTCTCCACCTAACATCTTCCCCATGTCTTTGGTGGCTCCTGTGCAGTAAAGAGCAAAGACATCGTAAGCAGTTTTCAATTGCTGACACTGAAATATTAGTCACGCCGAACTCAGTCCAACCCTCGCCGCCAAGGAGTTAAAATGCCTAGGGCTCTCAGCCCTCTCCCCGGACAGCACGCCAAACACGCTTATTCTATTTGATTATTAATGAGGAAGTGTGAACTTGTGAAAAAGACATTTATAAAGTTACAGAAGATTTTTCTTTCTTATTACTTTAAAAATTTCTGCTCATGAAAGAATCCTGAAAAAATGTGGACAGTCATCATATATTGTAAAATAAATGTGTAAATTTTTTGCATTTTTTTGGTCCTGTTTCACAGTAAAGTATATATAGAAATACATGTCTAAAATTTTAATCCAAATAATATTCATTTGAAATATGGAAGAAAGAAAGGAAGGAATAGAAGTCTCTAACATTATAAATGTCTTTTACTGTCATTTAAAATTTTTTCATTATAGCAGCCTTGCTAAATAAATGTGCTGATTTCTTTAAAAAAAATTACACACACACACACATGCATGAACTCTGAGTTGATTGACCCAGAGATTAAAAACTCAGAGTTTTCGGTTTCAGAACAGCTGATCTGAGTAAGGTCA
>JAUMHE010000063.1:15897353-15909066 GCA_032359235.1 Enteromius mattozi | reverse complement strand
ACCCAGAGTTTCTCTTATTTCAGGGTTAACATACTCTGAGTTTTCACTTAACCTCCTTTCTGAAACGGGCCCCTGTTATGCTATTTCTTACAATATTTGGCTTCTGTTTGTGCTGTTAGATGTTTTGAGTGGAAAGCAAGAAACAAAGAGCAATTAAGAATATGTCTTGCAGCATAAAAATATGTACCTCTGTGCACTTTTTGTGTAACAATGTTTTTATATACCTTACTGCACGTTTCGCTGCAGTTTCAAATAGAAATGTACACTGAGTGGAGCTAAAACACAGGTTCAATACGTGAACCCTTTCACATTTTATTATGTTTGTTATTTATATTATATATTACATAATATTATATATTATGTTCACAGTCAAAGTTAATGCTCTATCATATCGGAAATATGCCCTACACCAAATCCAGTCGTAAACCTACCCGATAGTGTTAACAAATGCAAAACTGATATAAAACACATTTGTTGATGCAACCGTGTCATTTCAACTTCCTTTTACACAGATCTGAACTGTTTTGTCAAACTGTAGTTACACAGGATTCAGAACAGAGCTCCTCACCTCTCAAGTACATCTCTGTACTCCATGAGCTACCGAACAAGCCTACCGTCTATGAAAACCCATAGATATGAAGCTGGATATGCGTGATGCTAACATTCAAAAGCATCAGTTTTCAAAATCTCCCAGCATATTGATATTGTTTTGAAGTCATAACGTGATATTCTTAATTGAAATTTGTGTGGAAAGGAAAGGAGTTTTACTGCCTCTAGTGTTCATTTCATTTGGAAACTGCAGTAATATGTACTTATCGGTACGTATTTAGTGTTGTCTCTAAAAAGTGCACCCAGGTACGTTTATGCCATGAGACCAGGTAGGAAAATTTTTTTCAAGGTTTACACAAAATTATTAAGCAGTTCAACTGTTTTCAACATCGAAAACTTTGCCATCACAGGAATAAATTACATTTTAAAATGTATTCAAAAGACTATTTTTATTGGATTTTTGATGATACAAATGCAGCCTTAGTGAGCATACAAGACTTCTTGTAATTCTAGATTTTAATCCCAAATCCCAAAGAGAGACTGATCACGTTCTGTACTGTGCGATCTCCTTATATGATGATATACTGGAGCCAAAACGATGAAGGCAAACAGAGACACCAGAATGATGCTTGTGCCACTCCTCTCTCTGCCATCTGTTTCATTGGTGCAGCTCTATCACGCTGTGTATTCTACATCATGTTTTGGTTTCAGCAAACAACAGCCGCAGGTCTTTGTGGGTGGTGCAGCAATAAATGCTCTTAAGGCTGTTTGCATATACCTTGATGTTGACTTTAACCATATGTTTTAAAATGCACCAGTTGTTTTAGAGAATCATACAGACTGATGTGAACGGTCTCAGCAAGATTTGGTCACAAATGCTTTACTATTGCTTAAAGTCATTAATCATTTGCATAATGGCTGTGCACAATGTTTCTCCACAAGCAACTGTACACTCATTCATAATTAATGGCAGTCATTTATAATGCATGAGTGTGCATTTGAAATCCAGCGTCAAGGTCCACGCTTTACGTTCACATGTGTTTAATTGCTTCTGTATGACACTCAGGACACTGAAGAGGAAAGGAGTGGCAGAGTACACTTTAAGTGGCCTTTAACTGTCTGCGTGTGCATGTCGAGGACAGCTTGAGCTGATATAACACAGCTCATATCATGTCAAGCTGCAGGTTTCTAATGGTCCACAAGGACTGTAGGAAATTTCTGTGGCCTCACTAAAACAAAGCTTCTGGTTCGATAATTAACAACCTGCCCACTTTTGACTCACTTACTGTCACTCTTACAGTTGATCTTAAGACTTTACATTTGAACTTTAATAAAGTCACAACTAAAGGGAGCAAAAGAGGGGTTTTAGAAATTGAAGATATTACATATAAATATATGTATATACTTTAAATATATTAAAGTTTGTATATATATATATATATATATATATATATATATATATCTCGTTTTTTTTAATTAATGGAGGTTCATGATTTTTCCTTTAAAAAAAAAAGAAAAAAACAGAGAAACAATTTGCCAATAAGAAAAAAAAAACACTGCTTTGAGTAATTAAATTATTATTTTTTTGCTTTGATATAAGTATATTTATCTTTTTTCTTTTAAAGGATTTTTATGTTTTTACTGGAAAATACAGATTTTTCTATTTTAATATTATGTATAACAATTATATATTTTATATAAAATTGTACAATTTGTTTTTAAGAAGCAATTTGCCAAAACAAAACTTTATGTAATTTGATATTCTAATAAAATCTAATATAAGCTTCACATGTATATTTATCTATTTCTTTAAATACAAATTTAAATTAATTTAAACAAAAATTCTTGCAAACTAAACTAAGATTTATTTTTTACCTAATTCAAGTAATTTAATATAATCCTTTAATATAACCTTTTCAAGCATTTAGCTATTTCGGGACCTTTTATTGAAAAATATAGATTAAGAATGTTTTGCATTTTTTGTATTCTTGCCATTGGTTGATTAAACAGTCAGCCCCTCCCTAAACTCACACCATTGGTTAAGCTACTGTTGCTGTTGTCAGGCCAGTCAGGAAGTTCAAACACTAACTAAAAATACCAATAATAACTAATAAAAAACTACACTTTGACTTTAAGTTGTTCTTTGACATTCTTCAGATTTTCACATCACATTAATTGTTCTAAAAACCCAATACAGCTGTCGTTCCTGAGAGCTTACAGTAAGATGTAGGCCACTGAATGTCTGTTTAAAGCCACACAGAGGCTGGTTAACATAACAAAAGAGCTGCATCCCTCTATCAGATACTTCATGGCTTTACATCAAAGCACTTGGCAGGAACAGCAGCGATGTTTATGGATGGAAGAGCAAATCTGGGCTCTGCATAACGATGGCACAGCGGCCAAACTGTATTCCAGTATCTCTGGAAACAGCCTAATACTTAATGATACGTGAATTATCAGAGCTTAGGAAATTAGCATATTAATTAAGTTCTTTTATAACAGTAAAGAAGTAGTAGTAAAATAGGTCACTTGTATTTTATAACACAAGCACTGCTAGTGTTTCATACAGTCTATAAAACAAACATCTTGAATAATATATCTTACACAAAGAGAAGGGAATCTGAGAATGATTAATAAGTTGGTGAGTGTATCTGGAGATATTTTGGCTAGTATGTCCTTTTATAGTGTCATGTAAACTTATACCATCCAAGCATGGATAAGCTAATAACTTACTCATCACCATTGACTGAACTTTCTGGCTTTCTGTGCACTGGAAAAAAATATTAATTGAATATACTAAAAAAAAAAAAAGTTAAGTGGATGCAATCAATTTATTTTAGCTACATTTAAATATACATATTTATTTAATTAATAATAAAAAGTTTTCAGTTTAATTTAATTTAGTTTTTGTTCATTTAGACACCCACTAAAATGTCATTCAGTGTAACAGTTTTGTGAGGCATATTTACAACAAATATTAATTTATGACATATTAAAAGACTAATTACTTTCACCTCGGATACTAATTAGTTGCAATTTTAAATTTTTAAAATTTGCCACTATCCTAGGTTTTACCTATTTGTCAGTAAGATTTTTTTCTAATTATATTAAAAAAAAACAATTTAATATGCTTTCTTATTAATTTACATATTTTAATATGTACAAATCAGAATAAGCATGCTGTTTGAATTGTTAAATAAATATTGTGTTACAATGAATGACAATGTAACATTATACTTTACTTGCAATTAATATGCTTTCTATGGACTTCTGTAAATTTCTTTTGCTGCAGACATCTTAACGTCACCAAAATATTCAAAGTGGCATGAAAATGTTGATGATCAAGATGATCAAAAATGCTGGCGGCCTTTGACAGAGTTAATAAGCAGTGCTATTCTGAAGCACAGCATTCGTTATTACATTTTATTCCCGTTTTCAGTTTTCCATCTTTTGTTAATAAAAGTCTTTCACACTAACAGACGGCAAACATAAAGGTTGTTTTATTTACAGTCTGCTGAACGCAGGGTCTTGTCTGTGGGATCCTGAAGAAATTCTATACGCTTCTGAATAATTTGCAAGGGTTGAGGAATCAGGCTAGGGAAAGTCTGCTTAATAATGGATGATTTTGGTGAGTAAAACATGCTCCATTACTTCAGAGCTACGAAGCAGAATTTAGTTTATAAGATCTATGCTCCAAACAAAGGAAAAATACAATCACATTTGATAAAGATTTTTACAGGTTGGGATCACCTTCAGGTCACATTTACATATTAAAGCTTTTTTATTTGATATATTAAAAGTGCCACATGACATTTCTTTTATATTTCATTTAATGTTTCATAGTCTGGATTCAGACGTCTCGTCCTCATCCATGCAGAACAGCAAAGGAAGTGTATAAAATACGATGTGCGGAGAAAAGACAATCTGTGTTTCTTAAAGACACGGTGAGCAGAAGGTCATTGTGTGGTCACAATGCAATCTGCTACATCTGACCCACTCAAGGGAATTGACAGAGGAGAAATACATTTCGTTTTATTGCTCATAGTCACTCAGCTGATAAAACCAAATCATCAAATTGATTTAGGGGCTCAGTGACCTTTAGACAAACTTATATTTATAGGATGGGGCAAATCTATAACATACACAAACGGAGTGTCCAATAAAGTAAAACTATACACAGATCAATAAGCACTTTTCTTTGCTTTGTTAAAAATGTATGAATTTCAGAAACATATTGCTGACTTACTGTCTTGCAGCAAATTACAATTTCCATTAAAATAATTTCTGGTTACATGCAATTATGCAAGTGAAAATTATTATTTCACACACACACACACACACACATATTCTGTATACACACTAGTTCTGTCAAACAATTAATCACATCCAAATTAATTTTTGTTTACATAATATATGTGTGTGTACATATGTGTACATGCACATATAGTGTATATTTCAAAAATGTTTGCATGTATTTACATACATTTATATTAATATTCATAATTAACATTCTTCTACTACTATTTTAAACAATTACTTTAATTTTACAGTGAAGAAAAAAAAAATCTATTTCTGCCACATGCCAAACAGTTAACAAAAATAACAGTTTATAAGCAAAACAAACAGATAATAAAGCTAAAACCATAAAAAACATGTTGTTACTTAAAATAAAAAAATAAAGGTTCACTGAAATACAATAAAATACACAAAAATGTTGTATTTTCATTTAGTGTATCTAAAATAACTAAAATTGAAATAAACATTTAAAAACTACATAGACATCATTAAAAAATAAATGGCAAAAACACAACTGCATTACAAAAACCTTAAATAAAGCGAAAATAAAAAACATTTTAAAAAAAAAATTAATAAAAACCATAATAGTATCTTAATGTTCTCTTAATGAGGACAGAATCAATACAATCTAAATTGTTCTTGACCAAAATGACATTAAAATTGAGACTAATTCATCTTTGTAGAAATATGTTATCTAAAATGCCTTTCAATATTGGATAACATGACACTTACCGCCCAGCGCTTGCTTCATCACAAAATCCATGATGCACTCAGATATGTGGTCCTCTTCCAGCTAAAGAGAATGGTGCATTTAGTCCAGCTGTGATCCTGATTCTGTGTCAGTCTCCTGGGTCCTGATGAATCCTTCACACCTACGAGAGAAAAGACGGAGGTAAATCAGAATTATTGACACTTCAGTTAGATAATACTGATCACTATAGCATCAATACAACCTCATCTGTGAGCATCTGAGCTGAAATTTAACAACAGGACTAAACCCTCCCCCTCCAAAAAAAAAACCCAGTAATATCTGCACACAAATGCACATTAGTGTTATTCTGAGCTTCGAGACGAATCCCACACAGCGGGTGCTTAAAACCTTCACAGTCAGTTCTGAAAACTCAAGAAAGACCAAGTAATTATTGTTTACAGGAACACACTGAACATTTCCAGCTACACCGTGACATTAAGTCAAAACATTTCATCCCAAGAAGTCCTCCACAAAAGCTTATTTTAATTTGAAATACTTTCTGTGGACACACAAGAGATGGTTTGTCTGGTTCGGCCATGATATGTGTGAGACATAATACACAAAAACTAAATCTGTCTGCTTTACAAAGCTGCCAAGAGCTTCATTAAGACTTTAGATGCTGAAAACTCCTTCTCTGTACAACAAAAAAAAAAACAAACAGAACCCTACATGGCAGCCAAACAGACTCAAGATTAAAGAACAGCAGGTAGATTAATAAAGGAAACATTGAACAAACTGGAATTATGTAACTAGTTATGTATTTACTGAAGTCTGCTTCCACTTACCAGCTTACTGACTTGCAATTTGTTCTTCTTGAAGGATTCCTAACTGAACGTTAAAGAAAACTACATGCTCCAATAGCTGGAACATGACAAACACTGCGTCCTGATAATCCACCTCTCTGTGTCTCTCTCTGTCTGTCACTCCAGTAGCTTCATTCATAATCGCCCATACTCCTCCCCCTCCTCCTCATCTATTCCAGGTTATTATGCATATTTTTACATCTTTTAACAAATACGTAATTTAAAATATAAATAACAGAATATTTATTTAAAATATAAAAATGTTAAAAAAATCGTTTACTAATTTTGAAATGTATTTTACTAATTCTACAACTTTATTTTATCTACTAGAGTATTTTATATAAAATGTCTGTGCATTATTACTTTGTCACATCAAAACACAGTCAAATAAACTAACCAAATAAAGGCTGTACATAGTCCTTTAAAAAAAAAGACTAAGTATTATGGGTAAAAACAGGTATATTTTTGCTCATTGCAGATTAACAGTTCAATAAAATACAAAATTAAAATAAAATAAATATATACAATAAAATATATTGTAGTAGGCAGTGGATTTATGCTGCTTTAAAGCAGATGATTGAGAGCAAAATAGTATGGAATGCTAAAATTATGTATTCATATATCCATATATTCCCCTTTAGAGCTCCACCATGCAATAGTTATTATTATTATTACTAAACCTATAGTTCCTTAAGAATAAAAGGAGCAAATGCGCCAAAAAATCAGTAGATTGTAAGAAAAAGGTTAAGAAAAATATTAAAGTTAAAACCAATTCTAAAATCAATAATTTTAAATCAAACTAGCTATCCTAACCCATTCCTACATGCAGCGGCTGACCTTCTTTTCTCAAGTCAAAGTGGGGCTGTACTAACACCCGCCAGGTCTGATTAGCATAACACAAAGCGTCCTTCTGCGACCTTGAGGTTGAGTTTGTGAGCCATTTACCAGTTCAATTCAACCTGCCTCCAGTACAAAACCCTCTACCCCGTCAACACACACAGCACTGATGTACTGTAGCTGAGTCTTGACAGTGTTTTGCACATAAATGCTTCCATTAAACTGCCTTCAGAGTGTTTTTTTACTTGAGTAATGACTTGAGAGACTGAAAAAAGTGATGTGGTGCAATAACCATTTGCTTTGAATGATTTGCATTATCAAACATTGCTTTGCATCTAATTATAAATCTTTGTCTGTCATCTCCGATAAAACTGCATTCCATCCAGCTCAAGCATCCATCCCTGTGAAATGTAAATGTAAATTATATGATAATCTGACATCCGAATGTGGAGATTGGTAAAAACAAGACAGCACAAGGATATATATCATCTGAAATCTCACAATGCACTACAATGGTGGGAAGACGTCAAGGAGAAGCGACGTTCTGATTGATTGGTGCATCTAATCCATCTTTGAGCTTCTACAATGATATAATGGGATTAGAATGACAGCCTCGAGGTTACCGTTTTTGCCAAATGA
Source organism: Enteromius mattozi (assembly GCA_032359235.1). NCBI lineage: Eukaryota > Metazoa > Chordata > Actinopteri > Cypriniformes > Cyprinidae > Enteromius > Enteromius mattozi. The sequence continues at coordinate 15,901,191 of JAUMHE010000063.1, read as the reverse complement.
AAGCATAAACTTAAACTCAAATGTCAGGGTTGCCAAGTCGGCGTAACAAAACCAGCTCATTCATGGCTGAAACTAGACCAAACACGCTCCAGGGAAATGACTATCAAAATGGTTTCAAAATTGCATTCCAGTGAGACAGAGAACAAAAAAAACCCCTAAAAAAACAACTTACAGCAGCAGTATAGAAGTAGCCTAATTCTGCAGAAAAAATATGGACTTGGCAACACTGTCTTGAAACTCCTTTAGATTTCAGAGCGCACAAGATTGCACGGTATAGTTGTATAGTTTAACACTAAAGAAAGAAGAAGAGCAGAGACCATATACTTTCTGAGCTATTACTGGATTCTTACATAAGCGCTACTTTAGCAGCAAACTACAAGATCACCGCAAGGCGTTTAATTTCCTAAACAGGAAATCACTGATGTATGGCACAAAGTGATGTTGTGATAATGTCACAATTAATTTGAGATGCTTACCGCACTAAATACTGTGATAGATTTTTGAAATCAGAGGTCTCAGAAAAACAACATAGCTGCTTAAAGCATGGATAGAGCTGACTGAGACTTTGCCCAACCAGGCATGAAATTATTACTCTTCCTATTAAAGGCTTTAACATTTACACAATTATGCAACATGATAAGGCATGAATAGAAACATGGTTTTTCCACATGCACAGGAAACCACTCTGAAGTCTTGGGTTAAAAAAGAGAGACTTTTTATGGGTTTACTTTTGTACACAAACCAGCAATAATATATGCCTATAAATCAAAAAAGCAATTATAAGAGACCGATCTCACATGCCTCATGAGAAAACACTGCAGTCAGATCACAGCAAAACAGCTATGTGAGATTTTTCCCCCACACTTTTCTTATTTGAGCACCATAAAATCAATGGATTTGCACAGATAGCTTGTTGCATACAGTAAATAATTGTGAATTTATCTGGTGGTAGACTGTTCACGTCAGGCATGCATCTTGTGGCAGTGGACTAATGACTTCAGTGAAGATTAGTTCTCCATGATTCTCTCCACATCCTCTCTTATCTTCTTACAGATCCTTTCAAGGACAGCCATTTAGGAGTGATACACATGGTCCCTGGTTGCATCCATTAAGCCTATTGGAAGCTACCTTCAGCCACAGCTTAATGAGTCAAGTAAAAGACGCCTGGGGCCAGTTCAAATCAATAGATATGGACAAGGAAGGACTCCTGACTTTCCTCACAATCCTAGAGCTTTCAGTTTCAAGGCAACTGCATGACTTTAAAACACATTACAACTACAAGCCTTGAAAGCAAAAGGGAGTGAAAATAGCATCAAAACCACGAGGAAATATCAGCATGTTCAGTAATTTTCAACATCCTTTCTTGTATCTTGACAGATTGTATCACTAAACTTTTCTAAGTCTGTTCGTTCCTGAAAGCCCAAAGTACTCTTTGTGTGCATGCCATCATTTTCCTAACTCTGTAAAACATCGCACTCAATCTGAATCGTTCATCCAACTAATTTGTTTAAACACACTGATTCATTCGAGAACAAAAACAGACAATGTTACAGAAAACATTGCGAGTTACTGAATATTAACTTTTTAAGTAGTTGTTTATTCAACTACATAAATGCAATATCACACTCACAATATTGCAGTTTTGTCAAATATTAGCATAACTCTAGTCAACCTGGTCTCATGACAATATGTACCTCTGTGCACTTTTTATGCAGCACCATTTTTACGTACCTCACTGCACGTTTCATGGCAGTTTCAAAGAGAGATGTCCAATAAGTGGTGCTAAAACACAGGTTCAATATGTGAACCCTGGCACATTTTATTATATGAAATATATGTGATAGTGTTAACAAATGCGAAACTGACATATAAACACATTTGTTGATGCAAGCGTGTAATTTCAACTCCCTTTTACACATATCTGAACTGTTTAGTTGAGGATAAAACATGAGGGGAAAAAACATGTCTGGTTTAATAAAACTGTTAAAAATGAAAAATATATGAACTCTTGATATTTTCTAACATTGCAGCCTAAAAGACAAGCCTAAAATAAAGATGAGCAATATTTCTCGGTTGAGCTGCGTGTCCATGATGCCTATGGCAAGCCATACACTTAGAGCAGTTACATTTATTCTCTGACATTTCTGCTGAGTTTGCCAAACCACTTTGTGCTTCAATTATTACTTGATTAAAAGAGCAAAAAATTGCAGTGAATATGCCAAATTATCATGTTGAAGTATGAATCCATGCAGACAGTCTGGAGCCTGGAAGTCTGCCAGAGCAAAATCTTTAAACCATATGCCGATTGCCATAATTTTGCTTAATAGTCATAACATAAAAGATAGAAACACTGATTATGCAACTGTTACAGCAAACCGAACGGCTTCAACCCACGTTGTAGATACGTCTGGACAGTAAATAAGGAACTGATACACTTTCTGCACAAGAGAAGATGTGGGAGGTTGTGGGAGGGAAACAGGAAGGCAGGGTATGAAGGGTAATTAGGTTAAGCTCAGCGCAGCACTGCTTGGTTTACAAAGCCATTCTGACAGAAAAGCACCATTCACGATGAGATTCAATTTGTGGCATGGGGCCTGGCGACAATACTATACAGATCCATCCCAACACACCGGAGAAGGGAAGCAATCTGTTCATTCTCAGCATGTATATTAATACATCATGCCTGGAATCATTTTGCCGGGGATCGGCATTTATTAGCACACAGATCTAACGCAGAGCACTGTACCCTACGTCCTGAGCTGCAGGTGCGGTGTTATATTACACAAACACTGGAAATACATGCAATGCTACAGATCTGGACAAAAAGGCATCCTCAAAGGTTCATCAAGATCTATCATGGAAGTAATATTTCTTTCACAGTCTCAGAAAACCAGTTTTCATGTTAAAATCTCATCTTGCCAATTATGCCTTAAAATAAAATGGTCGAAGTCAAGTCAAGTAAAAATTTATTTCTATAGCACATTTAAAAGCAACCAAAAGTGTTGCATGACAAAACACATATATAAAAAGCAAAAAAGAAATCATGCAACATATAAAAATTAAACACATAAAATAAAATCAGAGCAAATTGACATCAAAGCCTTAAACTAACATTAATCAAAAGCCAGAGAAAACAAATAAGATTTGAGGACAGACTTAAAATTAAAGGAGCAATGCTGTCACATCATTATGGCAAATTTTTATATTTTAATTGGTAATTAAACAACCTATTAAGCCTTTTGAGCAAGGTTTAAACAGTAAAGGCAGATACAGCTAAAAAGTTAAAGAAAACATACAAAAACAATTAATTACCATGTACAGTGAAAAATTTTACATTTAATTACAATTTTATTATAAAATATTTCAATTCATATTTTCATTTTAATTTTACTTAAAATAGTAAATTTGCTATGTTTTGTCCATTTTTATTAGTTGTTTTGTTTAAGTCACTATGGGATCATAAATAGGGGTCTATAGGCCAACATGGCAACAAAAAAGGGAGCAAATCATCATGTTATTTGTTGGAAATACTTAATGTTGTATGTAACATAATATATAATGTTTACTGAATGAAGAAGCCTCATAGGCAAAATAAACCATGAAAAAGAGGGTCTTAGTGTGAACAGAAACTCGACTAAAACATGTATAAACAACTTCAATCTCTGCTCTTGATGCACCTGAGCAGAATCTTTCTGTGCATCTCAAAAAATGTCTCGGTTACGTATTGTAACCCTCGTTCCCTTCTTCAGTCGGTGACCGATGAATAGGAATCTCGCTTCGAGATGTCCAATCTACTCTGCGTGTATAGAAACACGCCAATGAAATTGGCATATGCTGA
>JAUMHE010000063.1:15878342-15889812 GCA_032359235.1 Enteromius mattozi | reverse complement strand
AGGAGGGGCTGTCACAAGGAGCATAAGTTTGGGGAACCAGGTCCTGGTGGGCCAATAGGGGGCTACCAGCAGGACCTGCTCCTTGTCCTCCCTTGACCTTGCACAGGAATTGTGCGAGAAGGCTCACTGGGGGAAACACCTATTTTTGTAGACCCTGCGGCCAGCTGTGTGCCAGGGCGTCCCTGCCTAAGATTCCCTTGGTCAGGGCGTAGAACAACTGGCAGTGAGAGGTTTCTGGAGAGACAAACAGGTCTACCTGTGCGGCTCCGAACTTCTCCCAAATCAGCTGAACCGACAGGGGATGGCAATTGATATGCCAATGCAGATGAGGTTCCGTCCAAACCCCTGACACTGCATGCCCGTTGAACGTGGCTCCTCACCCGGTGGTGGAGGCATCTGTGCCTGGAGACCTGCTCTAAGGGTACCCCTACCCGAAGAAACGCAAGGTCTGACCACGGGGAGAAGGCTTGGCGACAGGCCGGTGCTATCTGAACCCGGAAAGAGCCGCGTTTCCACGCCCACCTCGGGACTCGACCGAGAAGCCAGTGCTGAAGCAGTCTCATATGGAGCAACCCCAGCAGGATCACCGCTGTGGCTGCAGCCATATGCCCCAGGAGCCTCTGAAAATGTTTCAGTGGAACCACCGTCCTGCCTCTGAACATATTCAAGCAGTTCAGCACCGACCGAGCGCGCTCCTGTGTAAGGGGCGTTACTTTTGTGAACGAGTCCAACTCCATACCGAGAAAAGAGATCCTCTGCACCGGACAGAGTTTGCTCTCACAACTGAGCTCTGGACTGTGCTAGTATCAGCCAGTCGTTGAGGTAGTTGAAAATACGAACCCCTTTCTCCTTGAGCGGAGACAGGGCAGCCTCCGCTACTTTGGTAAATACACGGGGCGACAGGGGGAGCCCGAAGGGCAGAACGCGGTACTGATATGCTTGGCCTTCGAACGCGAACCTCAGGAATGGCCTGTGGTGTGGAAGGATCGAAACCTGAAAGTACGCGTCCTTCAGGTCTATTGCTGCGAACCAATCCTGGGGACGGATGTATTCGAGAATGCGTTTCAGCGTCAACATCTTGAACGGGAGCGTTTTGAGAGCTCGGTTCAAGACTCGCCGAACCAGGATCGGCCGTAACACACCACCTTTCTTGGGCACTATGAGGTACGGATTGTAAAATCCCATCCTCATATCGGCTGGAGGGACCGGCTCTAATGCTCCCTTCGCTAAAAGGGAAGCAACCTCTGCACGCAAGACAGGGGCACTTGCAGCGTTCACTGACGTGAAGCGAATGCCACTGAACTTGGGAGGGAGCCGGGCGAACTGTATCGCATAGCCGAGCCGGATGGTCCAAATGAGCCACCGAGACGGTCTGAGCCTGACCCAGGCATCTAAGAACCGAGCTAGTGGCACCAAAGGGACTACCGGGGTGCCGGTAGTGGGGCAGCAAGGGGGAACGCAGGGGCCCGGCCCGGGCGTCTCTGTGCCGGTCCGAGGCGGGGTCTGAGTGCGTGCAACTCTTACCTGTGTTCCGGCAGGAGCGAGGCTGGAAGTCCGTTGGGTTGTCCTCCCGGTCCTCGAACTGCTGCCTGAAACGAGAGGAGAGTGAGTGTGTAACAAAAGCTCTTTCACAGGCCTCGTCCCCTCAGGGGACCCAGAGATAGAGGAAACCGCTCTTTTTGTCGAGATTTTGGGATTCTCTACCCGGCCCTCCTCCGGGGGAAGGAGTGGTGTACTCACCAACTCCCGAAGAACAGCACCTTCTATCCCTGGGTCGCCCGTCCTGGGGCCTCCTGCACTTCCGTTTGCAGGGGCCTGGGCAGGCTGGGTGGGAGCCCCTGCGGCCGGCTCCTCGACGTTGCTAAGGTGAAGGCTGCTGCGCTGGCAGCAGCAGGGGGCCGCCCTCGGCGACTGAGTGAGCTCATCATGCACCTCCGGGAAGAAAGGGACCGGAGTGGGTCCCTGTGCACCAGCACGGGCCACTCCCAAGTACCAATCATCCAGCCTGGAGGGTTCAGGACGAGGATTCCACTCAATCCCGACCCCCTGGCGAGCATAGCCACCAGCTCCGGATCTGTATCAGGCATGGTCGAACGCCCAGCGGACGCCGAACCGGCTGACACATTATCTCCAGAGCCGTACTCTCCTTCCGATGCTGCGACAGACATCTGATCATTGGGGGGAGCACCAAAGGTGACATCCGGCGAAACCGAACTGCCCCAATGGTAACTCCAGCGGTACCGGAGTGCGGGCGACAGGAGGCGCTCTCCGAGGAGAGTTCCTGACTGTCAACATAAGACCAGCCCTCCCCGCTCCGGAAGTGGAAGCTCCCCGGCCGGAATGAGCCCCAGATCGCGGAAGCGGGAAGGGGACCCCGCCACTTTGCAAGTAGCAGAGCCTGGTCCACAGCTCCATGACGGTCATGTTCCCACAACAGAAACATGACTCGTCCAAGAACGCTTCCTCAGCGTGTTCAATGCCCAGACACGTAAGACAACGATCGTGACCATCCACTGGCACCAGGTAATGGCCGCATCCAGAAACGCACGGGTGGTAGGACATCCTTAAAAAGACGCGTCTTTACAAAGACAAACCACCCATGAGCCAGTCTCTTTAGGCTTTGCTCTTTTGTGAGAGGCTGAAGCGCACAGGGGAGATGGCCGCTCGGTACACAAAAGCAGATACAATTACAATACAAATACAATACAATGCAATACAATTGTGACCGCCACTCGACTGGAACCACCGCCGCTGCTACGCGGTAACACCAGCTTTCCTCCGTCTCGGTGAGTAGATGGCTCAGGAACGGTACCCCCATGTGAGGCTCGGCTCCGAAGCGAAAAGCTAATGAACGCTTAATCCAATGCCTATTTATACTCGCGCTGCGATCATATGCAGCTGGATACTAATCAGCGTATGCCAATTTCATTGGCGTGTTTCTATACACGCAGAGTAGATTGGACATCTCGAAGCGAGATTCCTATTCGTCGGTCACCGACGTGACGTCAGAGTGACCGACTGAAAGGGAACTATAGCAGTACAGAAAGAGGTGTTTGGATTTGTTACCAGGGCAAAGCTTTCTCATGTGAAACATCAACCAAAAGCAATGCAAAAATGTACAGAACTGGCTGTAGGGAATCCAGCACATGAGCTCTTCATTACTCTGGCTCTTCCGGCTCGGCCAAAAAGACATCTTTGCTTTTGACTTTAAAGAGATTGCCACCAAGTGAAGCAAAAGCCACTGGCATTTTGACAAGCATCTAGTTCTTGAAGAGTACTTCTGAGGTTAAATATTTCTCTTAGTACTGCTTAGGCAATTTGTCTGCAAGTCTGTGAATATGCAGTGTCACTGACACAAACTGCCAAATATACACTGTACAATGAGTGTTTATTACTTTTTGACCAATATTATTTTACTATTATTAATACTTTTAATTTGTTTTTCATTTTAACCTGTAGAGTTTTTTTTGTTCTTTTTTAATTTCATTAAAAAAAGGTTTTATTATGCATAGATTTATTATTTTTATTTCAGTTTGAGTTTTAGTTATTTTAGTACATAAAGTTAAACCAAATGTAAAATGAGAAATGTTGCCAATTAACTAAAATACAATAAGTCTAAGTTATATATGTTAAGATTTATATTTTATTTGATTATAAAACTTATTATATTTGAAGTGACAAAGTTTTTTAATGGATTTAGTTTTTAAATGTAATAATTAGTTAGTAACAAAAGTTATATAAGTATAAAAACTGAAAATTACGATAAATAATTTTTTTGTGTGCCATTTCAAGTCAAACTGTAATTTTATCTTTGATTCTGAAAAATTATGATACTACTATAATATTTGCTGTAAATTTAGCTTTAGCAAGACAAAAGAGTTCACATAAATGTCTTAAAAATGTCATTTTCTTTACAGAATGCTATTGAATATGGCACATCATTTCAGATTTCAGTGGGAATTTTCATATTCATAAAAAATTATATTCACACAAACATAATGGGTTATGAAAGGTTCATATTTTGGTTTTGGGAGTCTCAAACAGGTTGACATGCATACAAGGTCAGAAAAAAATTTCATTTTCACTTTCGAGAGAGAATAACTTTATACACGGTGTACTTTTAGATTTAAAACTAAACTTATTAAAAATCCATAATAGGGGAACTTTAAGAAAACAGTTTATCACAACTTGTTTTATTTTAGTCTTTTAACAGCCTGCGCATTTTATAATTTCTTCTTATTAGTTTAACAAAGCTAAGCTCTTTTTTTAAAAAGTACAACCAAAATACAGCCCTAGTTGGGAATTGCTGGCACAGAAGAAAAATCTAATACTTACAGCAATGTATCACGAGTCAGCACTGACCCACTTAAGCCAGCATATGAATATGAATATTACACCCTCTGCTGAGTGAGAGCAGTTGAGGACACTTGATTTCAGGAAGGGGGTCTATGTAATTGTCAAAGCCTATCATTGCGTGCTGGGAAGGGCTCACACAAGAGGTCAAGGGAACCCCCCTCTCAGATGGGGGCCAATTAACTCTTGTCACATTAAAGTTGGCGTGTCATCCGCACATTACTATATTGCTGCTGACTGCTCCGCTAACACCTAATTCACACTTTGCATTGTGTTCAAACAAGGGCTGTGCATAACAAACAGATGGGCCTGACAGTGAAAAATGAACAGTTGCGCTGAACACACACAATATATTTGTGTGCAATCTTGTGAAAACGGCTGAATAAATCCGTATACATATTGTGAAACACTGGACCACCTGTGCAAAGAGATGAGGATTTATGCATATGTAATACAATATGCCTGGTATTGCTTTACACGTCGGACAGATGGTATTTTCCTGTCTAAATGTTGTGTTCTTGGTTTGAATAAGCATCATTGGGGACTGAGAAAAGTTTGTATAAATGTTTTAAACTATAAGCCATAAGCTCACATACTTCCAGATCACACATACATATTGGTTTTGCGCTAAAAATGCATATCTGCTGACCCCGTATGTTGTCCTTTGCAGCTAACTCAGGCCTCTTTCTTGAGTCTGAAGTGTTTTTGGTGTTTATATGTTTCTGCCAAATAGCTAACCACGCAGAGGCAGTAAAAATCTGGAGAAGAGAGATAAGCTTTCAGCTGAAATACTTGCTGCAAGCATTTCATCCAAAAAGCATTATCTTCAGACCATTTAGCCAGATTAAAGGTCTTTTCAATTATAATCAACCCCTCTAACATCTTTCCACAGCTTGACTCGGTAACATATATATCTGGTTCACGAAATGGACCAGGTGCAGTCAAAGCTTTATTCTTTTAGGCTTTCGATATCAAATAAGCCTATTTGTGTCGAGGTGCGGCAATATGAAGCGGTGAATCAAATGAAGTAAGAATCTTTCAAATTTCATAAAACAGTTATTATCGTGGATCGCAATAATCACCTGCGGTAACCTGTCACCCGTTTCACTCAGCAGCTGTTTTATTTCGCGGCATTTCAATGGCGACAACAGAAGCATAGCCTGCAAAAAGGAATGTAATCATAAAGCCTCACAATGCAATTTGATGGAGGTTTGGACACAGCTATAAATAATTCAGCATTTGATTTCTCCCCTGCAGCTAGACCTCTCCTGACGACTCTCAGCACCAAACACACAGCGGAGGCTTCAAAACCACCACTCCACACCTGTCACCAACAACCTCACTGAGACGCTCCTTCCACTCGCGCTGGAGGACAGATGTGTCCATATGACTGACTTAAAGAGTCATGAATCATAACTTCATGCCTGTATGAATGTCTCCTGGTTATTTTAAATGGCTAATGGTAGGCAGACCAATTCTTCAGCTCTCTCTATAAATAGTTTAAAAACACAAAAAGTGAAAGCTAAATCTTATGGGAGAAAAATAATGAAAGAAATAGTTCACCCCACAACGAAACATCAACCTCAACCTGCCATTGAATCATGTGCAGTGAATGGGTGCCATCAGCCTGAGAGTCCAAACAGCTGATGAAAACATCGCAATAATCCACACTAAAGTTAGTACAATAAAGTGGAAAACTGCATGTTTTTTGTAAGAAGGCATAAGAAGGCCTTCATTAAAGCATTTTAGCTTTAACTTTCTGGCTATGATCCAGATTCCAGAATAATACTTCCTCTATAAAGTCAATCTCCTGCTGTCCTCTCACACCAAAATAGCCTACATATTTATTTAGAAACATTTTTGGACTGCATTTACTTGTAATGGTGTTTGATCTGTGTGTATTTCTCGCCTGCTTGCAACTTTTTTACTGGAGAAAGCAATATTATGGATAGAGGACTCATGCACTAACCAAAAGCAATGGTTTGAAGGATTAAAAAAGTAGTAATATTGGATTTGCTTCTTACATACATACAGCTTTTCACTTCACAAGATGTTAACTGATGGACTGGAGTGGTGTTGATAACTTGTGGATTATTGTGTTGTTTTTATCAGACACTTATTCTGACGGCACCCATTCACTGCAGAGCAAATCTGATAAAGAAACATAATCATCTACATCTTGAATGGATTGAGGAGACATTTCATTTCTGGGTGAACTATTCCTTTAAATATTCTCCACAATAATCACCCACACACATTAATATGCATTTATATTAAAACCATTTAAGAAAAAGGGTGCATATACTGTACTTTTCTTTTGCAAAGTTGCATGACAGTAAACATCAAGCAGCATAGGCAATCTAAATCAAGTTTTTGAAGCAGAAAAAATTGGATCCTATCTTATCCACTACTATACATCCATTCTTTCTTTCGCTCCTTTTAACTTTCCTTTCACTCACGGTCTCACAGAGACAGCACATGAATAATGGTCAAGGGTTAGGCCCGATTCCTACTCTTGCCTGGGGCAGAAAATAAGAAGCAGTAATGTGCATTTGCTGCATCCAATCAGGGGAAATTCTTTTGAAAGCGAGAGTTACTGTCTTGAGCATATAAGAATAGCAGCGCTGCATGCAAAAGCCATTTCAGCAGCTCAAAACATAATTACTGTACTGTAATAGTATCAGGTTGTCAGATTTTAACCTCATGAGAACTGATTATAAACTAAATTTCATATTGATGACATTCTTAAAACATCCTACATTAAAATATTACATTACTTAAGTTAAGGGTGTTAGCATTCCCAGATAAGAACATGAATAATGTTATTAATAATGTGCAAGATCAAATAAACTTACGCCAGTATAAATACAATTTTTATTTTAGTGTATGTTATAGTGTTTTAGTTTATTTTATTCAAGAATTGCTAGTAAATTTCACAAATAATAACAAAGAAACAGCAAATAACATTAAACTAAACATGAAATTAAGCAGGAGAACTAGTATTTCCCAAATGTATAGTATTACAATTTTTGAGAAGTTATTACAGTGTATTTTACTGCACAAATTAACCTAAAAAAATAATAATTCCAAATAGGGCTGCACGATTATGACAAAAATCATAATTGTTTAATATTCCCTTGAAATTGTAAATGCGTTTATTAATTATAATTATCACAATTTACACTGAATGATGTTTATACCATTGTCTGAAGCAATTGCATGCCATATTTTTACATGAAAACACTCTTAACTGAAAAACCTTTATTGCTTTTCTATAGTATTATGTCTCAAATGTCAATAATAGATTGGATTGGTTTATTATTTAAATTACAAAAAAGCAAGTATTATAATGTTATAGTAAAATTAAAACAAAATAAATTCCTTCAAGATAACCTGAAAGAAAAAAGCACATTTTAAACATGCAGAATAACATAAGTGGACTTCGAATGATTACATATCTGTGACATCCTAATTGTAATTGCGATTAAAAAATTGATTAATTGTGCAGCCCTAATTCCTAATTAATATTAAAATTAATATCTGTATCCTTGTTTAAGAGATTCGTTTCTAGTGTTATTTTGACATTTGTATGGAGTCTAATTCAGCATAATATGACTACAGAATTGTTTGGTACTAATACACATACTAAACATGCTGTCTGTTTGCTCTAAAATAGATATTTCCTATTCTGTTTCATTTAGAACTGAACAGTTAGAGGTTTTAAGAATTAACATTTAAAGAATTACAAAATAAGCCAATACAATGTACAGTAAGAGCATATATAGGGAATGAGCTGTCCTATATACCAGTCAACGCTACATATACTGTACTGGAGCTCAAGGCAGATCAGATACTGGTTTCTCACACATCCACTATGCATCAGAGAAGACCTCTGAAGCTCAACCCTACTATCAGAAAAGCTCAACAGTAGGATCATGCACCCCATTCAGCTGTTCTCGGCCTTGCCCACCACCGGTACACAATGCAATCATTCAGTCCATCAGCTGACAGATTCATCAATTGCTGCACCTGCGCATACTGTCGTCTCTCTCTCTTTCCCTCATCATGCACGTCGCGCGCGCTTCTGTCTCTACGGCTAACGTGAAAACGCACAGGGCATCTCAAAGCACCTGGCAGGCAGTTCACATTTTACTCGTCCTTTTCTCACAAACATGGAGCTGAAACTGGCAGATCACGCCTTACCCTGCGTGCCCAACCCTCTCCATCGCCGAGTTTGCACCATGGCAGCGTTCAGCAACATGCAGCATTCAACGGCAACAGCGCGCCGACTCTGAACAAACGGATGGAGAAAAGAGAGCATGCGAGGAGCGAACATTTACAAACCTCCGCGATGTGAGAGAGCGAGGTGGTGGCTCTGTGGTCCTGACTGCTTTGAATTCAGCGTCTGATGTGTGCTGCTCCGTATCGAATCGCCCCCTCCCCTCCTCTCTCCTCTCTTGTCAGATTCTCTCGCGCCCGCCCCTCTTCCACCCTCTGCCATCAAGAACCGCTCCTACCCCGCAAAGGAAGTCCAAAAATGTGCGTACTGTTGTTTTTAAATACAAGCATATGTACGCTTTTCAAATGTTTCCGTAAACACCAAAGTTCCATTTAGAAGTTAGTCAGAGCGCTTTCGCGAACAGAAGCCAGCGAACCGGAGGAGGTTGTCATAGCAACAGAACGCCGCTTCCGCGTTTCTGGACGCGGTAAGTCTCAGAAACACAAGAACTGTCATTATGTTTTAATTATACATGCTGACATCACAAATATATGCTGATACATTTAACATTCACTTCAACGGTATGAGACTACTGGATGCTTCTTTTTTCTTAACTGATTTCCTATTGAACTGTCATTACCTCAGCGGTGGCAAACTGTTTAAAATATAGCGAAATTCGATCATAAAGCACAATGTTAATGGAGTGTTTTCAACTTTCCACTATTAGCAGTAACCGGTTACCTCACTTAAATATGTTCGTGAGGTTTCGACGTGGAAAGCAGCCCTACCGAAAAAAACCAGCATGCTGGTTAGGTATGTTTTGATTTTGGGACGCTGGTTTAAGTTGGTCCTTTGCTGGTTTATGCATGTTTAAGCTGGTCGTTTTGCTCGTTTATGCTGGTCCTTCGATGGTTTATGCTGGTCCTTTGCCAGCACGTGACCAGCATAAACCAGCAAAAAGACCAGCATAAACCAATAAAGGACCAGCTTAAACCAGCAAAGGGTATAACCACAGACTGGAAATCTCCAAATGGGGGTGTGGCTTCTTCCCATTGACTCAATTTTTTCTCCCAATCAACTCCCACAGATGATTCTAAAGATTGTACTGGTTGTGTAAATCAGAGTGTTAATTTCCTACACTATGCGAACCCCTAAACCTGACCCTAACCCTAACCAGTAAATTTGGGATTGGCGCTGAATAGTGTGGTAAAGAAACTTAATTGTAGTTCAGGAGATAAACAGTTAATAAGACTATGCAAAATGAGATTGCCGAGATAGCCCGTTCCGTAACTCCCCAACCGGACCTCACAGGACAATGACACCTTTTTAGCCACACCCAGCGTCCCTACCCCCTATTACACTGCCAGTATTATGCCCTGGGACACCCCCGTTGCCAAAAACAAATCAATAGAGTAAACTCTTTTCCTGCTCTGCGCTGAGACGGCTCGCGACATTAAATTTAATAAAGTTTTATTTTAAAATGAAAGTCAATATCAATTGGTTGAAGCCAGCCAATGGTGATAGTCTTTACGTGAAGAGATTCCGCCCCATTTTGGAGGTTCTGCCCATTTTTGGAGATCTCCAGTCTGCAGTTATACCCACTTGGAGAATATCGCAAACTGAAAGATGATCTCTGAAGTCCCAATCTGAAATGGTTTGTGAATCATTATTCAGATCATTATTCAGACTTCGAAGTGCAGATGGAATCATTTGATTTAGAACTTTGGTGAGTATTCGCAATTCTTTTGATTCAGACTGGAACTTCTAAGTACAAATAATTTGATCTAGGCTAGATTGAAACGGGACTTTGGAGTGCAGTTTGTGAATCATTGATTTAGATCGGGACTTCGGAGCACAGATCGAAAATCATTTGATTTAGATCGGGACTCCGGAGCACAGATCGCAAATCGCTTCAGATCTGAACTTTAGAGTGCAGATCACGAATCATTTGATTCAAATTGGGACTTCGGAGTGGGTTTGCAAGTCAATTGATTTATATTAGGGCTGTCCAAACTCGGTCCTGGAAGGCTGGTGTCCTGCAGAGTTTAACCCTAATTAAACACACCTGAAGCAGCTAATCCAGGTCTTACTAGAAGCTTACTTGCAGGTGTGTTGAGGCATGTTGGAGCTAAACTCCGGGACCGAATTTGGACAGCCCTGATTTAGATGACTGGGAATCATATGATTTAGATTGGGACTTTTTTCGATGCCGTTTCTTCGTGCTGTGTCTTTTCTTTTCCAAGGTACTACATTTCCATGGCCATATACGTATTCTCTGTCTTTAATTGACACAATGATTGGAAGTGTGTGCTTTTCTATAGACCAGCAGAAAAACAACTATAAAATTACAGCTCTCTTTCAGAAAGAGATAACAACAATTCCTTATATAATACCATATTGGAATAATATTGTGGAGAATATACCTTGGGAGAAAGTATGGTCTCTGCCTCATAAGTATCTGCTGACCAATAAAATAAAGGAAATAACATTTAAACTGATTCACAAATGTGACTAAAGCATTTCTTAGAAAATATAAGTCAGACATTGAAGTAAGCTGCAGTTTTTGTCATTCATCTGAAGAAGATTTCATGCATTTGTTTTGGCATTGCACCTACACTGAACAGTTTTGGTCAGAATTTTTAGTCTTTATCCAATCTTATTTTGTAAGTGACTTTTCTTTTTGTTTTAAGGATGCTTTCTTTGGTTTGTTACATAATCAATTATGTTTTCTGCAAGCTAAATTCTACATTCATAAAAAAAGGTTTACTGGCTCTAAACCTCTATTTTCTTTATTCAAAGTTAACTTGAGCTATCCAAAGTTCTGCTAATTTGAAAGCTATGAAAACTGTATCTTTGTATTCATCCTTTGTGCTTTAATGTCTTATTGTTTAAAAAAAA
>JAUMHE010000063.1:15865310-15878242 GCA_032359235.1 Enteromius mattozi | reverse complement strand
AGCCAGTGCTGAAGCGGTCTCATATGAAGCAGCCCCAACGGCGTGACTGCCGCTGCTGCTGCCATATGCCCCAGGAGTCTCTGAAAATATTTCAGTGGGACCGCTGTCCTGCCATTGAACATATTCAAGCAGTTCAACACCAACTGAGCACGTTCCTGCATGAGGCGTGCTGTTTGTTTGACCAAATCCAACTCCATACCAAGAAAAGAGATCCTCTGTGTTGGACAGAGTTTGGACAGAGTTTGCTCTTCTCCCAGTTGACCCAGTCGAAGCCCCAACAGGCTGAGGTGTTGTAACACCAAATCCCTGTGTTCGCGCAACTGAACCTGAGACTGAGCTAGAATGAGCCAGTCATCTAGGTAGTTGAGAATGTGAATACCCTGCTCTCCCAGTGGAGCCAGGGGAGCCTCCGCTACCTTCGTAAATACGCGGGGCGACAGGGAGAGCCCGAAGGGTAGGACTTAGTACTGATATGATCAACCTTCGAACACGAACCTCAGGAATGGCCTGTGAAGCGGAAGAATAGAGACATGAAAGTACTCGTCCTTCAGGTCAATCGCTGCAAACCAATCCTGGGGACGGATGCACTCGAAGATGCATTTCTGCATCAACATCTTGAATGGGAGCCTGTGAAGTGCTCTATTCAAAACTCGCAGATCCAGGATTGGCCGTAACCCACCGCCTTTCTTGGGCACTATGAAGTAAGGGCTGTAAAACCCTGTAATCATATCAGCTGGAGGGACCGGCTCTATCGCGTCCTTTGCTAGAAGGACCGCAATCTCTGCACGCAAGACCGGGGCATCTGCTATGCTCACTGACGTGAAGCGGACGCCGCTGAACTTGGGGGGACGCCGGGCGAACTGAATCGCATGGCCGAGTCGAATGGTCCGGAGAAGCCAACAAGATGGACAGGGAAGCTTCGTCCTAGCTTACAGAGAACAAGCTAGCAGCACTAACGGGGACCACCGAAGTGCCTGCAGCGGGGCAGTGAGGGGGAATGCAGATACCTGGCTTGGGCGTCTCATAGCCGGTCCAAAGCGGGGTCTGAATGTGTGCACAACTCTTACCTGCGTTCCGGCAGAAGTGAGGTTGGTAGTTGAGGCTGCTGCGTTAACTGAGCGTGAGGCGGCGGCAGGGGGTCACCCTCGGCGACGAGCTGACTGAGGTGCTGCCGTCGGTGGCCGGGTGGAGGCAGCAGCTGCACGCCGAGGCAGGATGTGTGTTTAATGGCCTCCGTCTGCTTCTGGGCAGTGGAGAACTGCTGGGCAAAGTTCTCCACTGCGTCGCCGAAGAGGCCGGTCTGGGACACGGGAGCATTCAAGAAGCATGTCTTGTCTGCTTCATACATGTCGGCTAGACACAGCCACAGATGGCACTCCTGAACCACCATGGTGAACATTGCATGACCCAGAGACCGCGCCGTAACCTTCATCGCTCGAAGCGCAAGGTCTGTGGCGGTACAGAGTTCACGAAGAACTTCCGGATCATGACCACCCTCGTGCAGATCCCTCAGTGCCTTGGCCTGATGGACCTGCAACAACGGCATAGCATGGCTGCAGATGCAGCTTCTCTACAGGCCGTATAGGCACTGCCGATCAGGGCCGACGAGTGCCTACAGGCCCGGAAGTGGACTACCGGATCTAGCGGGGTACTAGGCCCTAGGCACTAGGACACAGTTGCATCGCTACCAACCGCTCACTGTATACGGAACCCCGTATACCCCCTAGCTGCACCACCAACAAGGGTTTCTGGCAGTGAAAGGTGCCGTCCATGTCCCAGTGAGCTCTTCATGTACCTCCAGGGAGGAAGGTACCGGGGTGGGGCCCTGAGAACCAGCACGAGCCACCCCTAAGTACCAATCATCCAGCCTCGAAGGTTCGGGACGCGTTGGAGGTTTCCACACGATCCCGACCCCCTCAGCGGCCCGGGCAAGCATAGCCACCAGTTCTGGATCCGTATTCAACATGGTGGAACACCCAGTGGACACCGTGCCAGCCGGAACTTCACTTCCAGAACCTTCTGACTCAGCTTCCGATGTAGCGATTGACATCCCATTGTCGGGGGGAGCACCAAAACTGGTACCCCTTGCGAAAGTCCCTGCCCCTTTGCAGGAAGCGGAGTCTGGTCCACAACTCCGCGATGGTCATTTTGCCACAATGAGAACATGTCTCATCCACGAAAGCCACCTCAGCGTGCTTCAAGCCCAGACACGAGAGGCAGCGATCGTGACCATCACCCGGCGCCAGGTAACGACCGCATCTAGAAGCGCAAGGGTGGAAGGGCATCTTTAAAAAGACGCGTCTTTAAAAAGACGTTCCACCCGTGAGCTACTCTTTTAGAAAAGCTCTTTTAGTGTGCTGAGGCGCACAGGGGAGATAGCCGCTTACACACAACAGGGGGGTAGTGCAACCTGATGTGGCAACCCACTCGACACAGGAACGACCACCGCTGACGACGCCGTCACACCAGCCACTAATCCTCGAAGCAGGAGAGGGAGCTGAATGTTGTGCATGCTCGGCTCTGAAGTGAAAAGCTGAATATGCTGAAAGCTGAATAAATAAATACTTCTGCTTGAGTACAGTTTTTGGGTACTCTACCCACCTCTGGAATCATTTGATTTAGATCTGGACTTCAAAGCACAGATCGCGAATCAAATTATTTATATCGGGACTTTACAGCACAGATCGCAAATCATTTGTTTTAGATCGGGACATCGGAGAATCACTTCGGATCTGAACTTGTGCAGATCATGAATCATTTGATTCAGATTAGGACTTTGGAATGGGTTTGCAAATCATTTGATTTAGATTGGGAGTTCGTATGGGGTTTGTGAATCATTTATGGATTTTTTTTTCTGATTTCTTTCTTTGTTTATTAAAAAGTACATAACATCAATCCATTAAAGCTGTTGTAAAAACAAAAGAAAGAAAGAAAGTATACACAAATAATCATATAAAATAGTGTGTGTTTGATTATAATTTGATTATAATTTGTATAACCACAATTGTATTATAAATAACATAATTGTAATTTTAAAATCGCTGAACATAAGTCTTTGATACAAAATAACCAATACCAAACACGCAAGATGCCAGAATGTTGCTATGGGTAACAAAGTGTCAATCACAGCTATTTCAAGAGTGAGTTCTGTTCATTAAAATGCAACAATCTTTGAGGATTCACTCTCATATTTATATGCTGTTGTCACTCATGAAACCTTACAGTGTTGACGTGGTGATGGTTCCTCTGGGTAACATTTTGCTGTTGTTTTATTAACTTGTCTTTAGGCACATGCCCACTCTCACTGTACAGACACACCACAAACAAAAGTGCTGAAATTGTGTTGAACACAAACAATATGCAATCACAAATAATAATGTTCCATGACACTATCTATCAGCAACGTGGCATTATGTGCATTCAGCTATTTTAGACTTGGCATGGCAGTGTTTTTCCGTTCTGAAGGTCGGCAGGATCTTGCTGTAAGTGCTGTGTACAGTGATTACTGATCGCTCATTACCTCCTGTACATAGAGCTGAACAAATATTACTGACAGGTGCTCAGGCTACACTGAGCCACACAATCAGTCCAAACAAAGCTGAACATCAAGCAGCCATATGGGGTCTGATTTCAGAGAGCTGCACCTTTTATGACATCACGTCTGCAACAAGAGAACAATGAAGTTTAGGGAGCCATGAGGGACCCTTTAGAGATAAAATCCATTCTGAAGGATGCTCTGCTATTATGTCACCAAAACTTTATTGATTTATTTCAAGGTCAAACTACAGGACATGACCTTTCTGGAGATGTGTCAGAGAGCATGAGGGAGACGGGACAAGAAGAAAAATATACTGCTGTAGGGGGAAAGAAATCAATAATGGGTAAAACATGTACTTTATGTATGGAAATATTTAGTCCATATTAAGGGTATGGAAGAATAATTAAATTTTTTATCCATTTATTTAATCATTATCATTATTATATTTCTTATTATGGTTACAATTTTTTACAGCTTGTTGTGTATATAAATATATAAATAACTGGGAAAGGATATATAGCTTATTTCTAAGGAAGAATTTAAAAAGATTATTGTGAATTTTTATTTCACAATTTTGACTATAACGTACAATTTTGACTTTATATCTCACAATTCTGACTTTATAACTCGCAATTCTGTGACTTTAGAACTCTCAATTTTGCAATATCATGCAAAATTGGGAAAGAAGTGGAAACAACCTTTAACTTTTTAATGGAAATGGGCTTCCATATATTTCAGCTTAGGGAAAGAAAAAAAATAACATTTCCTTTAATGACATACTAAAATAATAAATAAATTAAAAATAGCTAAATGAATAAAACAACATCTGAGCATGTGTGCAAATTTGCAAATGTCCTGGTATTGTAATGAAGCGGACTGACAACGAGGTGAGTGAATGAAACAATATGTATTTATTTACAGGATGAGTTGAAACATCATTAAAGGTGAGTAACTTAAAGTCAGACAATAGCTGGATAATAGTATAAGGAAACTAAGGAGTCTTTCTTGTTTCAGGATGCAGATAACTGGGGCAGATGACAGACGAGACGACCACAACCACACACCACTGACCAGACGATGACACGGAGAGGAGACAGAGGACCTGGAGACACACGGAGGATCAAGGAGCACACTAGGAGAGAGCAGGTAAGACAACAGGTAAGTATAAGCAGGGCTATGGCAGAATAGAGTCCACTTTCGTGAAATGAGCTTGGACAAGGAGTGAACTGGTGAGTGTGGTTTTATGTGGTCGTGCTGATAGTGAACAGGTGGCGTGGCTGATTAGTATTCAGGTGACAGGGATCTTTGTGAGGAGGTGAGGGTGGAGCCTGGTGTGGATGTGAAGGGGGTAGAGCTTATTTCAGTTTAGTGGCAGAAAAAAAAGTTTTATTACAATAATAATAATAATAATAATAACAACAAATAAAGTATAGCAGTGCAACAAATAAAATAAATGTAATCTTAAAAAAAGAAATGATACAAAGAAAATTATCAAATAATCAGTATAGTTATATACATAATGTGTTCTTTTACAATATTTACAAATGCAATTAACAATGTATGCACTTTTTATTAATGGTATTTTTATTATTAAGTTCCAAAACATAAACCAAGGGATGTATGTGTAGGAGGCAGTGCTGAGTTAATAAAAAACATATGACTACATTCTCACAAATATATTATTGCCAATTTAACATAATTATCAAGGAAACACTAATAATGAGCGCTGAATGAGGGTTCCACTTGTTGAGTGGAATTGAATTAACCAAGCCACCATATGATGCTTTTGAATATCTGAAATTAGATTAAGAGAAAGTTCCATGTCTTATTTGGACAGTGTGATGAAACACTAGAGTCGTCGGAATCCATTTGCAAGCTTTGATTGTTGGAGTAGTCAGACAGGCGTAAATCAATGATCAGGCAGACAGATATGGAGAAGGCAAACCAGTAAATCGTAATCGTGGGACAGGCAGAAAGTTCGGGGCAGGCAGCAATCCTCAATAATCCAAATAGCAGGCAGAATAGGTCGGGGCAGGCAGCGAGAGTCAGAGTCCGAGATAAACAGTCCAAGGTCACACCAGAAAATCTACCGGGAAAAACGCTCAGAATTATCACCATAGTAAATAAGACTTCGCGAAGAGGAAGCGTCTGCACGCTGGTTAAATAGGCCAGTAAATGCCGAACACCTGGCGGTGCAATCGGCCCAGGTGCGTGGGGAAAAAAGGTCAGTGGGGAAACACTAATACTCGGGCGAGAGTTCCCGCTGCTGTGAACCAGAGAGCGCCACAGAGGCGCGACTCGTGACAGACAGATAAATGTTATGTGTGAATTCGGCCACCAACAACACCAACAACAATTTGTCCAGAGCTCCAGGTTAACAGCTTGTGGCTCAGCAGACAAACCCTCAGAGACCTAATAGCTTTTTCCAACAAGCAAGCAATCAAACAAATAAATATATAGTAGGATGAAAGGATGTAAGTTTAGCATGTATGAAAATCTTTTTTTATTCAGCATTTTATTTGCATACTTCAGATACTTAAATGTGTTATGAACTAAACAACATGATGATAATAATTCCTAAATAGATCAATTTTTATTGATTGTCAGTTTATAAGGATTTGTTTGTTGGCTGTTGCTGGGGTGTTGCAATAATTAGTTTAATTAAATATTTATTAAAAATATAAATCACATCTAAAATAGTTAAAAGTAGTTTTATGCCATATTTAGTTTAATTAAATATTTAAATTATATATTTATATCTAAGTAAAATTTTATGTATTTAAAATAATTTAAAAATATAAATTATTTATCATTTGTAATTACAGTTTTAAGTTTTCACTGAATGTTTTTGAAGCTTTACACTTTTTATGAACAATTAATTTACATGAATTTTCAAATAATTTGTGGTTAAAGGATTTTGTTATATTTCTCACAAATGGCAATCTGATATAAAATCTTATTGGATTTGGAAATAACTAGAAAAAATACATATATGCATTTATAATAAAAATGGTATTACTGTCACTAATACTAGTACAACAATAAAGACAAATGCAAATAAGGATAGCAGTTAAGTATGTTGTGCTAAGGGGGTTTTTAATTGTTATCAAACAACAGCATATGGCCTTCACGTTTCTTTTCACCCAACAACAAAAGTGCAATAAAACATCATTCATGACCTACAAGAACAGCCCACAGGTATCTCATCAAACCTGTCAAAAACATGCAACATATTGCTATAGAGCTGGACTTTGTGTGCTCACCATCTAGAAACCAGTCACAACAGAAAATGATATTTACCTGATGATCTGATATCTCAGAGCACACAACACCTCTTTCATACAAAAACCTGGAAAGAAACAGACATAATTTAACTGATAATGATGAGCAGGACATCCATCTTCTTTAGCCTGTTTTATATTACATTTAGTGACATGTGAAATAGTCAATATTCATTCAAGATAAACAACAAAAATAGATCACATCTCTGCTGCAAATGAATCCCCCATATCTGAGTCATCATTTAATTCAAAGATATGAATATTTCAGAGCAAGGGCCACAGTCTGTCTAGAGCTGGTTTTAATTGCCCTATTTTTTCTTTTATTTTTTTTTAAGTAACACTTAACTTTACTCTCTTTTAGTGTGCACAGCTATATCCAAACAATGAGCAGATGAACATAGATAGACTGATGGATCCCTTTTTAATACAATGACATAATATACAAAAAGGTATATAATAGCATATAATCACAAAGCACCACTAAAAGGGTTTTTGGCATCATCCTTATGGCAGCGTTGGCTTTCAGTGGAGGCTGCTCAGCTTCAGAGAGGTAGACACAATCACACCGGGGCTTTAGATGCTGCCCGTGTCCTCAGCTGTTTTCACTTAAACCTAATCTATCACTCCACTGGCTGTATATAAAAGCAAGAGACTTTTTGCTGCATCTGTGAGAAATCTGGCGCTGTGCTCGAAAGGTCAGGTCATGTTTAAAACAAGCAGTTTAAATGGGACCGAAGCGTGATTTTAGGCAGTGCTGCTGGGTAGTAACTGATTACATGTCATCTGGATTGCGTAATCAGATTCCAGAAATTAGAGTTTATTACATTTTAAAATGCTCATACTTTTTATGGAGTACATGATTACATATTACTTGCACAATGGCAGTAAATTATTTATCATCTCCCTAATTATTATTTTTTTCTCTTTTATAAAAAAAATAAAAAATCCTATTATGTCTCATATCATTAAACTTTGACTATATTCAGTTATGTTCATGTAAATATAGTTGCAAAATATGCTTAGGAGAAAAAAAAAACACCTCTCAAGTAATTAGACCATGCATGAAACAAATAATTATGAAAGTTACTAAACACTAGCTGCAAAACACTATATCTCCATCATATATCTTCAGTAAATGATGATGTTTGGACTAAAATATTTAAAATATGGGAGACCTTGTGTGTAATGTCATTGATCTCTATGTTTGTTAATATTTGTTTATGTAGTGATTTCCAGTTGTTTTTGTAAGCCAAACCCTTAACATAAAATATTTACCTAAAATATCTCTGTGAAAGTTAATAATTTTAATAATTTAATATTTATATTTATAAAACTCTGATGATGGTTAATGGTCACATTGGCATGCAGCTAAACAAATAAATACATTTTTAGTGTTCATTTTAATCATACTTTTCTAATTTTCCTGCACTGAAGGAATAGTTCACCCAAAAATTAAAATTCTGTCATCATTTGCTACTTTTTTCTGCTGAACACAAAGGAAGATATTTTGTGGAAAGTTTGTAACCAGGCTGTTTTGGTTCTAAAAAAATACTATGGAAGTCAATGGTGACCAAAACAGCCTGGTTACAAACTTTCTTCAAAATATCTTCCTTTGTGTTCGCCAGAACAAATATATTTTATAAGTAAATGATGACAGAATTAAATTTTTTGGGTGAACTATTCCTTTAAGCCCAGTTTGGGAAACCAAAGTTGTTTAATGCATTTTACATGTTGATATCAAAAATGCAATATGCTATCTTTCTCTTTGCTTTTTTATTTCAATATGGTATATTTAATGGTAAGTTTAAACACGTTTGATTAAAAAAAAGTAATCTAAAAGTAATGTAAAAAAGTAGTCAGATTACATTACCTAAATGAGTAACCTAAATTTTACAATAAACTTCCTCAATATCATTTTATTTATCGTTCTTATTGCTATATCACTGAGAGAGTACTTTATCTGCTGTATCAAACATTTTTAAAGAAAATCATACTGTTTCTGAACAAGTGTAATTTTTTCAGCCTTACCGATGACGACCCCTTGAACAAAACTATGTAGAAAAGCCATGTCTTACGGTTTCGTTTCAGATACATTGTCACCCTCTGGTGGAAATATTTTTCTTTACATTTCCATAACGTTACTACCAATTTTCCAGACCTAATGAAACAGCGCCACCTAGCGTATCATAAGCGACATCAAAATCTTTCAATTTCTATACTGTATCAGAATCAGAATTAGCTATAGCCCTATAAAGACATTACAAAATATTAGACAAAATATTGTGCACACTCTTTATACTATAGGGGTTAATATCATTTGTGGAAGTCACAGAAAAGAAAAAAATTCTGCTTATATTCTGTAGGTTGTGTATCAGTGTAATATCAATTGTGTTCAGCAGTGTTTAGTAGTAGTTAGTGACTTATCAGACTCCCCAAAAAGGGCAACTCATGGAGCCCATTTAGCAGGAGTTTATGCTCTTCTTGAGCTGATATCATATGGCAGTGTAATATATAGTGTGCAATATAACTTGTGTTTGTTTTTAGCAGTTTTTTTTCACACCCCTGGACTGTTTTGTTTGTGTTTTCATTTGTCATGTGATAAATATAATAAGTGACAAAATTCATCAAGTAAAATACATGAGTATTTGATTCATACATACAAGATAGCAGACACTTTACTTCAGCATACCATTTGATTTATTCATTTATATTTGAAAATATTATTTCATTAGCAGATAATCATTATAAAGGCTGACAGCAGACTGAACTTATTTAAAAGTAGATACTCATTCAGGCACAAGCTAATGGTTTGTAAGGTGATAATGGACAAATGTGACCAATTGCAAATGCTGAATATTTGTGTATGAGCAATATAGAAATTAGTGTATCATTCTCATGCAGGTGATGCATAATCATATATTAAAATATCTGAGCAAAATATATATTTTTAAAAATAAGTACCTATTTTCTTAATATAAGAAAAACCTGAAGGCTTCACTGATACTTTTCATTGTATCAACAATGAACTCACATAAATGTCACATGCAAGTATCTACATGGCGTTAAAATCATGAACCCTTTAAAAACTTTTCTGGGAGAAGAATGAGTCTGTTTTAGAAACTGCGGAAAAACTGGAGGGAAAGCTCGTAACCAAGAAACATGGTTGCACACATTGGAAATCCTCTGATGGCATTGACAGTCGCTCCATGAAAGAAAACCTGCGTTAGACATTGATAGTAAAGCAGAGAAAAAAAACAAAAGCGTCAGTATCACATTCATATTTAACAAAACAGCTTATTAGAGTTGTTTTAAACATTTAACTGTGTATGTGACCAAACATGTTGAAGCATGCACTTGTTTCAACTTGCTACTTAAGAAAGAGTTTAGTAGCTGTCCTGCAGCTGCTGCATTAACTTTGTTTGAAACCCTCCAGTTTTAAAACAGCATCCGTCAGCAACTTACAGGTAAACCCTCTGTCTTATAACTTTGTGTGATGCAGTGCAGAATGCCCTTGTATTTCCTGTGCTGCATGGCATCTGCCTGCAACCGGCTTTTCACCACGTCTGTTGGTGTGGCGGTGACCCACGAGATGGATCCTGTGAGAAAACAGCGCAACCAATGAGTGAAACATCTGGAATATTCTGTGTCCTTAAAATACCTGACTCCCATTAGGGCCATATTAAGGGTAAACCAGGCCTTTCCCATCACACACCAACAGGAGGGGAATTTTTAATGGGAGTTACAGTAAGAAATTTCAAAACAATGCAGCCTCCCACAATCCTTAGCCAAACATACTCTTGTTAATCTGTGCATGACTGCTGAGAAGTGGTTTGGTGTCAAACAGAGGGTGTGACAATTTAAACAATTCAACGTGTGCAAACAGACTGAAAAACACTACACATGCATCTGGTGTTTCTTTTAAGCATCACATTCAGGCTGGAAAAGAATAGCTCTGTTAAACTTAGTGAACTGCCTTTTATGCAAGGTTTATTGTATTATACTGCATTCTGAGATAAGATAAAACCACATTTTACGACAGCATGTCGTGTGTCTTTTGTGAAGCCAATCCTATGATGCTTTATGACAAGCATAGAAAAATGAAAGAGTAGTTCACCCAAACATGAAAATGGACTGAAAATACTCACCGTCAGACCACAAGCAGTTTAGCATTTAATCACTTGCTCACCAGTGGCTCTTCTGCAGTGAATGGGTGCCGTCAGAATGAGTGTCCAAACAGCTGATAAAAATATCACGATAATCCACACCACTCCAGTGCATCAATTAGAGCCAATCAGAGGCAACAGTTTAAAGTGACAATGTCTTAAAGATGGAATTGTTTCTTACAGAGACACAACTGATCGCTTCAAGATGTTAAATGATCGTCTGGAGTGGTGTGAATTATTTGTGATGCTTTTATGAGCTGTTCGGACTCTCATTCTGAGGGCACCCATTCACTGCAGAGTATTCATTGGTGAGCAAGTGATTTAATGCTACATTTTTCCAAATGTGAAGAAAAAGCAATCTTGGATTGCAGGAGAGTGAGTACATTTTCACAGAATTAAAATTTTGGGCTTAACTGGTTCTTTAAGTTGGCAGGTCACGTGAGAAAATATTGACTATACATATAATCCATTAAATACAGAATGCAATCTACTACTACTGTTGGACTTATTTTGTAACATGAAACTCTAATGAAAACAATTGCAAGTTGAACCTGTGCATTTGAAAGTCTATTAAATCAGTCACTTATCAGGTTCAAGTTTTGGAATAGGGCCCATGTCTAATTTACCTGCTAAACCGCCTGCAAGCCATATGCAGCAGGGATGGGGCGAGGCGTTACCATCAGGATTCAGCCAGTTACAAAATAATGTGTATGGTATGAAGTAAAGGGTGTAACCGGGCACATCCCTCAATATCATGGCTCCTGCACCTCTATAGAGCCCTTGAATGCCCTCATTCTGCAGCACGGTGCTAATGCAGTGTAGTGGCCCTCTATACAATAACTGGGACTGAATTCCCATCGACCGCAGAGGGACACTCCCATTCCCAGCAAGATTAAAGTTCTCTGTAAATACACAAAACAGTAGATGAGGAGTGCTCTGTACAAACGCAATTATTTCCCTGGAAATGTTTGTCTTTGAGAAGCTTTCAGTAACCATTCTATTAACATTAATGTATGTGCTGTCTGACTACATGCATATAGCTATTTATATCCACGACTTACCTGCAAGAACAGGCTGGGTTTGCATCTGCAGTCTAATTTTGACAAGGTCAACGGGGGCGCCCAACCCCACTGAAACCAGACCGGTCAGCATGCTGGCTACAGTCAGATCAAGCATGCTGCATGGGTGTCTGCCGTCACCGTAACGATATCTGCTAATGAGGCGCTGCGTGTTGCTGAAGAAGCCGAACACCATAGAGTTATACAGGGTGATGCTGGCCAATGGAAAGGACAGTCCTTTGAAAAAGCCTGTAACCTAAGACCACACAAACAAGAGAAGGACTGCTGTGCTTTTGCTTCCAAGGAAAGAAAAAACCTGGGTCGCTGTGATTTTGCCAAGTAAGACATGATCTTTTACTGATCCTGGATCAACATTACTGTCCAAAAATATCAACTTATCCCAACCCCTAAACCTAACCCTACCCAAAAATTATGCCTAAAATCAGTGGGAAATGATAACTGATTAACAAGGGTGTAGAAGCAGCTAACCCTGATAATAAGCCTAAAACAGATATTTCCTGAAACATTTTCCCTTAAATCTGATTGGTTGATCGGAATGTTGTTCCTGGATCAACATTCTTGCACTTGGTGAAATCACACTCACCCTTTGAATTTTATTGGTGAGACTCACACTTTGAATTTTCCACTTTAGTTTGTAAACCAATTCTCACTATTTATTAACTATTAACTACTATTTTGCCTCAGTAAACCCTTAATTTGCGGCTTATTATTAATTTGTACGGTAGACATTAAGTATGATAAAGGCTTCTAAAATACAATAAAATAAAAAAAAGGTTTTAATGTGTGCTAACAAACAGACTATATGCTTCTATATAGTATTAACTAGTTGTTAATGTCTACCGTACAAATTAATAATAAGCCGCAAATTAAG
>JAUMHE010000063.1:15850619-15862031 GCA_032359235.1 Enteromius mattozi | reverse complement strand
TTATAAAAGATGAACTGACTATTTACTAATGCTTAACTAATGATTCATAGCGTGTAGTTATTATAAAGTGTTACCGAAGGGATTAAGCCTACCAATACTCTAATGACTGCTAGTTGACATGTAGTTACAATGTTACTTACTGTTAGTAGAATGTCTAAAGTGGACTATCGAATGTAAACCAAAAATCGAAAGTGTTACAAAAATCAAACGTTCAAATCTTGCCCTTTAAAAAATGCACAAAACAAACATAGCTAATGAAGTGGTTGCCTGAGGGATTGGATGTAAATTACTTGTGCATGACTCAACTAGCATAACCACCGTATACACAGATACTGTGGAATTTAAAAGAAGTTAATTAGTTTTGCAGGAAGCAAATAATGGCAGTTACACTTTTTACAGTGTACATATGAAAAATCACACATATAGGCTCTTACACTGGGTCGGTATCTTTTCAAAAGGTACACTTTTGTACCTATTAGGTTCAAATATGTACACTTTAAGTACTAATATGTACAAAAATGGACCCTCTAGCTACAAACATGTACCTTTTGACCTTTATTTCTGAGAGTGTATAATTCTTGCCTCATTCACATTGCTCACTAATGGTGCCATCAAAATGCAAATCTGGTTTAATGTTTTGTTGGACTATTTGGCCCATTGTGACTTATCATTAACTCACTCTTAGTAATAAAGTCATATTGTATGGGCCATTTCTCCTTTATCATCTGACCTGAGATGGGTGAGGCCATGAGGAAATCCACTCATGTATTGCAGCAATCCATGTTCTGAGCGCTCTGAAATGCAAGTTTGCTGAATAAAAGGTTTTTTAAGGATTTTAGCAAGAGCGATTCGGGTCTCTGATTAGTGTCTCACAAGCACAACTATTGTTGTGATAAGTGATGAATATTTAACCACACAACTCAGCCGTCTTATCAACACATACCGGATTGCATGCGAGGAACAGAACGCTCCATCTGTCTGTGCAAGTAACTGACTGCAGCTCAAATGTACTTGTACTTATTTTCATGCACTACAACAGATCTCCTGTGCGTCTGCTGTAGACCTGACTACTAAAGAGCATTTGTTTGGGTGTTAGAAAGAGGCTTGGCTGTAAATTCTGTCAAACGTCAGCAGAATAAATTAAAAGGCAACACTGCATGGACAAAACAAAGTCTTTGTTACTGACACAGAATGAGTAATGCATGCCTGGGAGAGCCGGAGAGATTGCAGCCTTCAGATGGTTTTTCTTAAACCTTCTTTTATGGCTAGAAAAAAACAAAAAAAAGCTGTAAAAAGTTGTTGTTCCGAGAAGAGAGATGAAGAACAAACAAATAACATAGACAAATAAAAATAGACTAGCACTTGCATTTATTTTTATTTTTTTTAAGAAAATTAAATCAGGGGTAACATTTTCAGGATCACTTCTTCTAGATAATATTCATGCATGACTAAAGGAAATATGTGCATGATACTTCTGGTTGTAATTCATTTCAGAAAGCTGAGGCATATTATTTTTTCTGTCACAAAGACATAAAATGCAGTTCAGCTGGACCAGTGACCTGACTAAACATGTTTTCAACCTGTTTTGAGGTTTTATTGACACAGATCACAGTCGAACACCACCAAATGTCAGTAAACTTTGTTTCTGTTGCTTTTGAAATTGACAGTACAAACCCTATCCAGCCCAAAAAAAAAAAAAAATCCTTTGAATATAGAACCCCCCCCCCAAGTTCATATAAGAACCATTAATAGCTCTTTTGACCCATGAAGTTGCATGAATGTTAAATTGACAGAGTGCAAATCAAATGAAACGAGTTGAGTAATTTAGATTACTTTATACGTCATTGTGAAACCTTGAATAAAGAGGGTGTGTGCAGCTTCTGAGTTCCCATTGGCTCTGGAAGTGCGAGGGAAAAGCTAAACAGCTGCAAGTGTGCGAGAAGATGACGTGGGAAGACCTAGATAGGGACAGGAGTCTGAGTCACACAGATAAAAGCCAGTGATGTCACAAAATTTCAAGTTTAGTCCTGTCAAGTGGCAAATGATAAGTCATTTTTGTAGACGATTTTTATTGTGCCTTGATCACTTGCTGAACATCTGAATGTCCCAACAGCTCAGCTGCTTTATGACCATGAACTTTAAATGGACACATCATGATGACTAAATGACTATAAACAATAAACAGCAAAAACAGGTCACATAGTGCATGATCAGAGGTGCAAAAGATGCACTGAACAGGAAAACAAAATATCATTTTGCTATGTTCTCTATCATATACACATTACATGCGTCATACTTTTATGTCTTCTTGTCAGAAAGAGATAAGAAATATGCATTTCAATGAAAGCATCCAGGTCTTGTAAAAACATTGACTGAAAACATTCTGAAAATTAATTTGATATGACAGAGAATGTCAGAGGATAGCTACAATGGTACATAAAATTAATCTCAATACACCAATACACAGCATTGAGTATTCACCTCAGATCAATCAGACCAACGATTCTGTTGATAAGAGTCTATTTTAGGCTTTGTTGTATAATAGTGCCACCAAGTGACTTTTTTCATGCAAATGTTTTGTGGCCCTGCAGCACCTTCCTACAGCTGGGGCCCGGAAGGGAGCCTCAGCAAACGTCCAAGTGGCAGCAGGACAACTTAATAACAATTTAAATTAGGTTATATTTAAATAAATGATAATTAAAATGCAAAAAGTTAAATATTTATTATAATTATTATTAGTTATTTCACCTTAATTATTATTCCCATTCTTAGTTCTTTAAACTCCTGAAATCACAAATTAATTGTTAAAACTATAGAAATTATTTTAGTTTATATAGTTAGTGTATTATGTGCCAGTAAAGGGGGAAATACCCTACACTGACCCTACACCTAAACCTACCCCTTACAGGAAACTACAGCCATTTTTAGTATGTTTTTAAGCCTTTTGAATTACGGGGACACTGAAAATGTTCTCATAAATCACCTTCATATTGTAATATCTATGTCATACCCATGTCATTACACAAATTTGTGTCCTCATAAACCACATAAACCCGCACACACACACACACCTTAAAATCTCAGTTACAGCATAAAGTCATGATCAGTTTGCAGAAAGATTCAGTTTATGTTTTATTTAAATCAAGGCAACAACACAAAAATCTTTCAGCATTTATAATTTCAGTAACATTTTAAGGTTGGTTAGTTAACATTAGTTAACTACATTAGTTAGCATGAACTAAAATTGAACAATACTTTATACAGCATTCATTAATCTTAATGTTCATTTCAGCAGTTACTAATGCATTATTAAAATCACAAGTCGTGTTTGTTAGCATTAGTTAATGCACTCTTAATTAACATGAACTAACAACGAACGACTGTATTTTTATTAACTAACATTAACAAAGATGAATAAAGACTGCAATAAATGTATTGTTCATTGTTTGTTCATGTTTGTAAAGGCATTAACTAATGTTAACAAATGACACTGTATTAATTGTAAAGTGTTACCAGTATTTCTTTAAAAATGCTTATAAACTATAGTGAACTATTTTACTATGGAATAAGTTTATAAAAAGATTCAGTTTAGGTATAATTTCAATGGCAACAACACAAGGATCATTTAGCTTCAGTTCTTTCATTTTATTATTTCTTTGAATACTAGTGTGCTGTTTTACACTGATATCATTGCAGAAATGCTTGCTCTTAGTTATTCCATATATATTTGTTTTTTTTAACAAACAGATCTATATTTGTTGTAAATAAGCTTTATAGCAGGTGTAGGGAGAGATTGACAACAATTAATTGGGCTTTTATCAATCACTGTCACACACTTCACCACACACACACACCTATCATCTACAGCTCTCTAGCGCCCCCTGCACACGCCCACCACAGCCCTACGGGGGCTCAAGAATTTACTTATGCTCTCTAGCGCACATTCACTAGAGTGTGAGTGTCCTGAGAAACTCGAGAGGCTTAAATCTGTAGCAAGAGCCCTTCAGAAGCTGCAACTGAAGATCAAAGATTCCTGAACATTCTATTTATGTTAATGACTATCACTGTGACATCATCACCTACACATTTGGGTCTGGCAGTGTGTTCTTTATGAGCGGTAAGTAAAGCAGATGCATTTTACAGTAGGAATTTGCCTCATGCTACAAATGGAGGTTGAAATGAATGACTTGCCCCCTGCAGGGCTGTGGTGGGTAGAGCTGTAGATGGTGCTGTGGTGTAGTGTGTGTGCGTTTGTTTTACTTGTGAGGACCAATTATTCAGAAGCAACCAGACATTTCTCTTTGAGGACATTTTGGGTGGTCCTCACAAGGGTAATACATTATAATAAATGCTAAATGTAGTTTATCTTAAAATGTCTTCTGGACCGCCGCTGATAACAACATCAATAACTACGCTGAGTACGTAACGGACTTCATTCACAAATGCATTAATGACGTCGTACCGTGGGTCAATGTACGGATTTACCCCAATCAGAAGCCATGGGTTAACGGAGAGGTCCGTGCAGCTTTTAAATCCGGAGACCCAAGTGAGTACAAATCATCCCGGTATGCACTCAGAAAAGCAATAAAAATTGCCAAGGGACAGTACAGAGAAAAGGTGGAATCCTGCTATAGCAACTCTAACATCAGGAACATGTGGAGTGGACTGAAGACCATCACAGACTACAAAAGGAAGAGCTGCAGAGTGGGGGAGGAACACCTTCTATGCACGCTTTGATAACCACCTATCTCAGGAGCTTTCACTGGAAGAGGACAGCTGCCCTCTTCAGATACCTCAAGCAGATGTGTGTAAATACTTCAGGAAAGTAAACACACGGAAAGCACCTGGACCAGATAATATCCCAGGTCGTGTCTTCAAAGCATGCTCCCACAAGCTAGCGGATGTCTTTACAGACATTTTTAACCTTTCCCTGTACCAGTCTGCTGTCCCAACATGTTTTAAAAGGACCACCATTATCCCTGTCCCTAAGAAAATGAATGTGAGCTGTCTAAATGACTATCGCCCAGTAGCACTCACCTCCATTGCAATGAAGTGCTTTGAGCGCATAGTCAAAGCTCACATCACATCTTTACTCCCGGCTTCACTCGATCCGCTCCAGTTTGCCTACAGACCTAATAGATCTACTGATGATGCAATAGCAATTGCACTTCACACTGCCCTTTCTCATCTGGATCAGAGGAACACATACGTGCGGATGCTGTTCATTGATTATAGCTCCGCTTTCAATACCATCTTACCACCCAGACTGGTCATGAAACTTCACGACCTGAGCATCAGTTCCTTCCTGTGCAGCTGGATCCTAGACTTCCTGACAGATAGACCTCAGGTGGTTCGAATCGGCAACATCACCTGATCCTTATGAACACTCAGCACCGGTGTCCCTCAGGGATGTGTGCTCAGCCCCCTACTGTACACCCTGTTCACCCACGATTGTACAGCAGCATATAGTTCCAACACATCATCAAATTTGCGGACGACACCACCATCATTGGCTGCATTTCTGATGGAGATGAGTTGGCATACAGGGCAGAGGTGAGAGCCTTGACATCATGGTGCCGCGACAACAACCTGCTGCTCAATGTCAGCAAGACTAAGGAGCTCATCGTGGACTACAGGAGACTGCAGGGAGGAAGCCACACCCCCATCCACATTGAGGGAGCAGAGGTGGAGAGAGTCAGATGCTTCAGATTCCTGGGCATCAATATCAGCGAGGATCTGAGTTGGTCACACCATTGGTGTGATCACTAAAGCGGCAAGACAGCGGCTCTTCATCCTGCGGCGCCTGAGGAGGATCGGCATGAACCCCAGAATACTCACAAACTTCTATCAATGCACCATCGAGAGTATTCCGTCTTGCTGTATCACCACCTGGTATGGCAGCTGTAATGCTTTAGATCGCAAGGCTCTGCAGAGGGTGGTGAGATCAGCACAGCGCATCACCACGACTGAATTGCCAGCCATGCAGGACCTCTACAGACAGTGCTGTAGGAGGAGGACGCAGCGGATTCTCTCTGACCCCAGCCACCCCAGTCACAGTTTTTTCACGCTCCTGCCATCGGGCAGGCAGTACAGGAGCATCAAGACCCGCACCAGCAGATATAGGGACAATTTCTATCCACAAGCCATCTGGCTTCTGAACTGCTGACATTCTGCATACACCAATATGCACTCACCACAACTACTGGATTCTTAACAATGTCACTTTAAATAATGTCACTTTAAATATAAATTTTTAAATACTTTAGTGCATCTTGCGCTGTTATATGTAAATACTAAATTATCTTTAGCTTACTTGCACATACATATACCTTTGGAATAATGTTTTTTTAATTTTTTTTTATGTTATGTTTTTATGTTTTTATGTTTTATGTTTTTTATGTTATTATGTTTATGTTTATTATGTTTATGTAAAGTTGGGGAACACGGGTCTAAGAATTTCATTACGGTAATGATGCCTCATTGTTATTTGTATATGACAATAAAACTTGAAACTATGTAAAAATGCAAAAAGTTTTCTGTGATGGGTAGATTTAGGGGTAGGGTTGGTGTAGGGCGATAAAAAGTAATGTTAGGTCAGTATAAAAACAATAGAAGTCTATCAAAGCCGTCACAAATATAGCAAAACAAACGTGTGTTTGTGTGTGCGTGTGTGGTGGGGGTGTGACACTGTGATTAACAAAAGAGGTGCTTGGTTGTATTTTCTCTCCAATCAAGTGAGCATTAATGGTTTATAGCAACCCCACCCAACCCCGCCATTCAGATTAATTGTTGTTAATCACTGTTAACACCTTATGTTTGTGTCTTGATTTAAACATTTATACCAGAAGCTTATTATAAACTGATGACTGAGTTTGGTGCAGTTATTGAATTTTAGAGTTGTGCAGGTGTGTGTGTCCATTCAAGAACAAAAAAATATTAAAACATTAATTATATTCTACCATATAAAAAAGTGTTCAGTTAGACAAAATTTTAAGTATATTAATTCAAATATAAAGAACTGATAAAACATAACTATGATGTGCATAAAATATGAACATTCAATAGTCAAGTTTTTTAGTTTAATTTTTCAAAATCAATCCCTTATGCAGCTGAACTGAAATATGTAATATCCATGTGATATAAAACTGACCACAGCTAAAATCATGCTGTAAGTACATATTTTTATCACAAGATGTCACCATTTGGACATTAATCCCTCAAACATTAAAATACTTAACATTCCAGCTCTAAGGTCAAAGTGCATGCACAATACTTACAGTGTTTTTAAGAGTACAATAGAATTATGAAGATTAGCCAATAATTCACTTGAGATTTACCGAAATTACTAGCTCTTCACAGAATCAGATATCAGGAGCTTAATGTTTTGATCCATGAATCTACAGCAGTCATCTGTTCTATCTGAGCTTCAATATAATGGCTGCTATCCACGAGCATTAATTTTGGAAGAGCCAGGATAAATTTGTAAAAAACTCTGACTGTATTCATCTGAAAGAAGAAAGTCATATACACCTAGGATGGCTTTAGGGTGAGTAAAATATGCTGTAATTTTTATTTTTGGGTTAACTATTCCTTTAATGTTTGTGTAAGGCGGGTCATGTATGTTATGTATGTTTTATGCAGCATAAAACTGAGTACTTTATTATTCAGCCTGTATATGTTATGTTAATGTTCATGCTAATAATCTAATATTGCATTCATATTGTTAGGACTGCATGGCAATATGAATTTCATATTTAATTTTAGGAACAGTTTGTACTTTTGTACACTTAATATTGTATTGGATCTGCACTGAAGAACAAAAAAATTGTGCAAATTTTGATCATTCAAGCATGTTTCTTTTCTTGTGAACACAAGGGGGCAGAACAGTATAATCTATTTTTTTTGCCAGCCTTACGAAATTTGTGGTTTCTCCATGGTTTTGTACTTTAATTACCATTGACCTTTTCTCTCTTACTATAGATTCTAATCACGAAGCACAAGGCTCCGGACCGATCCCTCCAGTTCAGATGAAATGTGGAGAGGTGAAATTTCCTATAAATCTTTTCAGCGCTGCTCTCTTCTGCCCTTAAGTGCACACGGATGGAACCGAATACTCATGGGCTCCTCAATAATTATGTCCTTTTCCCACCATTCACTTGTCTTTCTCTTTCTTTCATTCCTCTTTCTATATGTATTAAATATATGCAGGCCTACATTAACAATTGAAACTTTCGGAATATTTTAGCGTTTTATAGTTATTGCCACTGAAACCGATTATACTGGATTAAAAATATATATTTTTAAAAGCACCAAAATGTGTGTAATTACATTTCTATGCAATTAAATTCTAAAGTTCAGAGTAAGATTTTTTAAATGTTTTTGAAAGAAGTAAGTCTCTTCTGCTTAACTAGGCTGCTTATTTGATCAAAAATACAGTAAAACCCTAAAATATTTGTACAATTTAAAATAACTGATTTCTATTCGAAATATTTAAAATTGTAATTTATTCCTGTGATCAAACCTGTGTTTTTAGCATCATTACTCCAGTCTTCAGTGTTACATGATCATTCTAATATGCCAATTTGATGCTAAGAAACATTTTATTATTAGCAATATTTTTATGGAAAATGTGATTTTTTTGATAAGTTCATAAGAACAGCATTCTTTTGAAATAAAAATCTTTTGTAACAATGAAAAAGTCTTTACTGTGACTTTGTCAGATTGATGCAATAAAAGTTTTTCTTTTTAAAGAAAATTTTTTTACTAACCCCCATATTTTTGAACAGTAGTGTATGTAAATGCTATGATCTAACTGATTATATATTCACAAAACCATAAAAAAATCATGTTATTAAAACAGTTGTGTGCCGAAAAACTACATTTAAGATTAAAGCCATATACTGTTGAAGGGGTAAACAATCTTTCAACGTAACAGTTAAAAGTAAAACAGTAGGCTTACAAGGATAAGGACAGTGTGCTCATACCATTAAAGCTTAAATAGATTTTGTTTACACTAGTTATAAGCTGTAAATTATTTACCCTTGCTCTCTAACCTGATTTGCAATCCAGGAATAGTCTAATTATACACAGAAATGACCACTGTATTGGCTAGGGAGTCTAAAGCTCATTTGCATTCAGTGAGACTCACAGTGAAGGACAGCGTAAAACAGCACGTGCAAAAATGCACAGGCGTCAACTTTTCTTGACATGCTGGGACAGTAGTAGTAGCAAATACAAATATTAAACCAATGCATAATTCATATATCAAGAGCCCAACTCTAGGAGCAACACGATTGCGTGCCGAAACAAAACAAGATCGACCACTCTAGTAAATTTCGTGAGCATGGAAGGACA
Organism: Enteromius mattozi; assembly: GCA_032359235.1. Lineage (NCBI taxonomy): Eukaryota > Metazoa > Chordata > Actinopteri > Cypriniformes > Cyprinidae > Enteromius > Enteromius mattozi. The sequence continues at coordinate 15,852,677 of JAUMHE010000063.1, read as the reverse complement.
CAGTTCTTGAAGGGAAAGGTTAGCGCTGTCCTTGAGTCACATGAACAGACTGTGTGAATCACACAAGGGTGGATGAAGCGGTCAAAGTTCTACAAGAACAAATTTCTTATGTAAAAGCATGACTGCGTTTCACCCTACAGCAGCAGATTAAAGGAGAAACCACTTAATGTGGAGTGACAGTCCTAACATAACTGGCTGAGAGTGGCGTGGTATGGCCACGCGACGCTGACTGTCCTGGCCACAGATTTACAAGGATTTCTGCAACATCTACAACGACACTCAACGAGGAGCTGAGTGAGCTGTAGCAAAGGTGCTTGCAAATATTTTTCGGACCTGAACTGTGAATAGAGCCATCTTGCTCTTTGTGTCTCATCACCTGCAGCATGCAAAGATTCCTGACACTGAGTGTTGACGGTGCACTCTGGAGACCTGCCTTCAGCCCTGCCTCTTTCCTCCACCACTTCAGATGGAGTCATCACTTGCAGAAATAAACACAAAAAGATGCTCCTTAAAGTGCCCCTATTATGGGTAATGAAAGATTCCTATTTTGGTTTTAGGAATCTTCAATAGGTCAAAAACACTTTCATCGTCTATGCATTCAGGCCTATTTTTACCTTATTTGCTCAACGACTCCCAAACGATTCACTCAACGATTCATTTTACCAAACCCTTCTTTACATGACACTAAGTCAGTGATTGGTCAGATTGGACTTATTTTCATCTCATCATGCCTGTAATGCCTGATGAAGCAGTGTTTGCTGCTTTGTGTACAGACTTACCGTTTTTTTACCGCTAAAAAAGCGGCACCTAATGGCAAATAATAAATTTGCATTTTCATTTAGACCAACGTGAAAAGACCAACAAGTGGGTGGGCAATATAGGTTGACTTTAACATGAAACACTTGGGATTCATTTTAAAAATGACTTGTTTCAATGATTAAGAGTCGACTCTTTCTTTTTAGAGACAATATATTTATACACGGTGCACTTTCAAATTTGCAGGAAAACCTTGTTTTCATTCACTTAGAGCTGTGTTACACATTGCATGAAAGATCATTTTTGAAAATCCATAATAGGGGCACTTTAAAGAGCAAGTTCACTCACTCTGATGTAATTTATTCTACCTCAGGTCATCCCAGATGCAGGTGACTTTTTTCTTAAATAGAACATTAAAGAAAATTTTGGTGATTCATAAAAAGTAAGTCAGTGGCTGCATGCTTTTGAGAATAAAGAAAGCATATCGGGGAACACAAAATTATGTCATCTGGTTCCTGATGATATGCTGAGGTCTTATGAAGTGAAACAATTGGTCTGTGCAAGATCCTGAACATTATTTAAAACATTTTTACCTGTAATCCAGCCAGCAGGGAAATACAATTCGTTTCTGTGAACTAGCTCATTCTTAAAGTATGCTTCAATGAACTGGTGCAATTCACAGTTTATTTACACATTCAGACAACGACACAACATATATGCAATTATTTTATTAAAGCACCCAATAATGATGTGAAATGTGGATGTTTTACATGTCTAAAGAAGATAAAGTGAATAAACGTGTTCATCAGCTCACCTTTTTACACAAACAATCAAAAATCATATATGTTAATTTGGCCCCTTCATTCAAGTGCTTGCTTCCTGGATGTCATATCATATCAATCATATCAGTCGTCAGTCAAACTGTTTATTTGTACAGTTCAGTGACTGCTTTTAGGAGCTGGAGTTCATAGGATCACATATGCCAATGCTTTGGCTCATTTAAAAAAGTGAACTGTTTCAGTTGGTTCAATCTGATTTGGTGAACTGAATCAACTATTCCACCCAAAAGAACCAGTTTAAAATAGTGAAAAGATTTGTTTGTGAACCAGACATCACTTCAGATCGCTTGCCTGAGGTATTGAATTAAGGTAATAATGATTTAAACAATGTTCAGTTTCTTGCACGGACCAATTGTTTCACTTCATAAGAAATCTCTTATGAAGAAATCTCTCAGGACCTGAAGTGGGACACTCACATTGACTCCATTGTGAAAAAGGCCCAACAGAGGTTATACTTCCTTCG
>JAUMHE010000063.1:15831349-15846937 GCA_032359235.1 Enteromius mattozi | reverse complement strand
AAATATCCATGGACTGTTGCTAAAAGTTAATGCTTTATCATGTTGGAAATATGCCCTACACCAAATCCAACCCTAAAGGTACAGTATTTTGTATTCCACAAATATCTTAAAATAGCTTCCTCACAACATTCTAATTTTTAATACAGATGTTTGCACATGCTTTACATTTTCAAGTCATTTGATTCAGCATGACATATTAAGGTCTATTAGAAAATAATTCATTTCTGGAGTAGTTGGCTTAAAACCCCCAAAAGCTCTTTTCAGACATCTTAATCTCTTGATCCCCAGTCACACTCTCCTTTTTGTGTTTAGGAGGTATAGAAAAGGCAGGTGGTGTGTACAGATTTGCTGAGTGAAAGACGTTTATGTTGCAGGCAGACATCCACACGTTTTATTGGGAACAGATGGCAAATACATGATAAGAGCATCTTGGGTGCTGTCTTTATGGAATTTGTTGCTTGTTGTTCTCGATGCAGTGCAAGGTCGCTTCAGAGGAAAGTGAAATACTTCTGTAATCAGATCTCTACAAGCCATATGTTAGCCCCTTTTTTCTGTAATTTATCAAACGTTTGAACTTGCATAACAAAGGATGTGATACAGTTCTGGAGAAAGTCACTTTGATACTTCTGGCAGTAGATATATTTGGCAAAGATTTACAGGACATCTTAAAAGAGGTATCTACAGTATGTGCTTAGTATCTTACTTTTAGACAAGAGCCTTTCTTTAGATGACAATTTAAGTGATTCATTTATTTTTGGCATGACTTTTATCAGCTCAGTATATCTTTCTGAAAGTCAGAATTTGTTAGCAGCATAAACGGCAGTGTTTTAAAGGAATCAATATTTTAGGATTTGGTTCCTACAAAGACACAGCTTTTCACTTGTGGATTATTGTGATGTTTTTATCAGCTGTTTGGACTCTCATTCTGATGGCACCCATTCACTGCAATGTAATGTAAAAATGTACATTTCTCCAAATCTGTTCAAACAAAGAAAAAAATATATCTTGGATGGCCTGAGTATGAGTACATTTTCGGCATTTGTGTGTATGTTAACTTTTTCTCCAAGTACACATATTAACCTTGACAGCCCTAAAATACATTTAGTAAAAATCTGTTTTCTTTTTTTGTTTTTGTTGACCCCATGACACCTTAGGGGGTCGCTATTACCTTTATAGCCCCAAGGGGTCGACTTCTGCTGTCAAAGGTCTATAGAAATACAAGACTATTTACTGAGGGTCCAGCGATGGGACCCTCTCAGTGGTGTGTAAAGAAGCATGAAGGTTGAGTCCCTCAGGAAGGTTGAATAAACCAGCATTGGCCCGCCAGCACTGTCAATGCTAATCTAAGACAATTGAAAGAAATAGTCTCTCTGCTCTTCCATGACTACAGTCAGAGCAAGAGCGCGTTTGTTTTTGTCAAAAATGACTATAACGTTTATGATTCCCGATGATGTAGTGAAAGAGTCTCGTCTTAGCAGGTCAATGCCATTACACCCCTCACCTTCAGAACTCCTCTGTCTTTGCTTGAGCAAAAAAACCTATTATATCAGGTACAATTCCTCAAACACACACCTGGTCTCGGCCATAAATCTCTGTCTCCATTATAGTTCTGCCAATAGCGTGGCCATGCTGGCTGCACACACTCTTTATAGTGGGGTTTGATGCATATTTCACCATGCTGGGGTGTGACAGAATGGGGTTGGAAAATGAGGGAGCAGCTTCATTACGGTACTAGTGGATTGTTCGCCGGAGCTGCCAAAAGTGGCATGAAATGGGGGGAACGGAGCTGGAGAAATGGAAGGAAGGTAGAGAAAGAAGAAACAGGAACGAGACAAAATGTACCAAACATCAGCATGTAATTTTTCTGCCCGGTTCTGAAGCAGAAAACCAGTCGTCATCTCTGTTGTCAACTGAATATTGACAGAACCATAGCCATTAAAACTTACAGAGAATAGCAGAGAGTTTGTTTTCACTTCACAAACTCTAACTCTGAAACACTTTGCTTCAAAGCGCCCCTATTATGGGTTATGAAAAGTTCATATTTTGGTTTTGGGAGTCCTAAATAACATGTTCACAAGCATGCATGCATTTATTTTTACTTTATTTGTTCAACGACTCCAAATGATTTGTTCAATTATTAATTTTTCCAAACCCCTCAATGATTGGTCGATTTCATTTAAAGCAGTGTTTGTGAGCTTTTAATGCTTCAAAAGCGGCACCTAGAGGCAAAGAATAAATTTGCGTTTTTATTCAGACCAACGCGAAAAGTGGGCAGGCAATATGCTAATGTTTTATGTTAATGTCAACATGAAAAGTCTTGTGATTCGTTTTAAAATGATTCAGGGTCGACTCTTTCTTTTGAGAGACAATAACTTTATACTCGGTGCACTTTCAGATTTAAAACTTTGCAGGATGTTTTCACTCACTTAGAGCTGTGTTACACACTGCATGAAAGCTCACTTTCAAAAATCCATAATAGGGGCACTTTAACATGACACTTCCTTGCATAAATGTCCAGTGTTTTTTGTGACACATGCAAAACATAGAGATAGGTGTCAATATTACAATATTTACAGAAAAGTTTGGTGCATAGCTCTGGAAAGAGCCTGAGGTGTCTCTCCCCTTCACACAGCAGTAATCTCACTAGTGTACTTACATCATACCACATGCTGGAGAGCTCGGGCGTGTTTTAAATGAAGCTTTAAAGAAAATGATTTATCACTCGCGCTGACTATACTGCGGATTACACTGACTCTAAAAAAGTTTTTATACAGATTGGTAGCTTTGGGTAAATGACAAGAAATATTTCTTATCCTCTAACGTTCTTAAAGCATTTCACTTTACAGTTGGCTTTGGTTCAGTCTTTGAACATCATTTGGGGATTTCATATTCACCTCATATTAATTTTCATTTAATGGGATCATTTTATGTAGGGCTGGGCGATAAAATGATATCACATTGAGTTGTGATATAAATTATGTTGATAACAACGATAAGCTCTGGACATTTTTACTTGACAAGGATTAATCTAATGGCAGAAATAAATGTGACTACAGCCAGTCAGTGCTTGTTGCTAATAAGCTAACTCTGCATGTTCTGTGTGAATGATTCATGTGATTTTGTCATGTGACGCTGGTGATGTTAAATGTACTCCTCACATAATTTTAAAGAATATCATTCAACGAAGGTATTATTTCATTAATTTATAGTAAGGCTATGCAGTGGTGAACAAACCCAAGTCAGTGACACAGTGTTGTTTGCTGTTGCTCATTTTACATGCAAAGGGCTTCTTTCTAAAGAGGCAGCAGCAAAAAAAATAAGTAAACATATACAAATTAATGGTTTCTACATAAAAACTAACATTGTAGGATGATCTCAGGGAGAAAATAAAATAAAATACAATTAATTTAAGATGCTGTTGTTTTCTTTCTTCACTTGAAGTATACTAAAGGCACTTTCCCAAAACATATTGACGCTGGGGTTTTTTTTCAAACTGTTTTTCTTAGCTGCAGGGTTGTGTGTCTTGATATGTATTGGCAGCTTCAGGCTTATGTAGCAGTAAAACAATACTTCGGCTTTTATCTGAATCATTTATCTTTTCTCCTTCGTATTGCCTGGTGTGATGTGATCAGAAGCTGATGATTATATCTAAGTATGGCACTAAAGTTCAGATTAATCTTGATTTTCAATAAATGTGCTGCGCGTTTTTAGAATGCAAAAAATCAAGTATTCCTCAAACAAATATTACCATATAGCAGCAAATAATCATGCTGGGACCACCAGCAAACTTAAGCAAAAACAGCTCGGGAGGGAATCCATGTAGGATTGTACATCAGCCATAAAAACCTTTAAACAAGGTTTAGAATTATTTCTTTTACACGGATATGAACCTTTCCAAATAAATATGATTCATACGATTCAACATGAATTTAAAATATATACTTTTCGATTCAATATAAAATAAAATATCTTTTGAAGTCAATTCGCATCAAATGTCTGTGTTTTGTTGGCACTCGTCCCTCTTTAGCTCCGCCCACACGACACGCCTCCAGGAGCTCTGCTTTTTTTTTTTTTTGGAGAGAATCGTTAAGCTGTATCTTTCTTTTGTAAATATGATAAAAACTAAAGACCTTTTGGAGATGAAGGATGCAGTACTACTCTGTAGGTACTCAAGATTAACATGAGATTGGGTGAAACTTTGTATGTTATGCCCCCATTAATGACATGCACTAAAATGTAATGTAAATATTTGTTTTATTTTACATGGTTAAAGTCTATTTTATCTTATGTTTGTCTGTAGGGAACAATCTTACAATGTCATCCCTGTTGAGATGAGGTTGTTTAGCAAATGAACGAGTTAAAAAGTGGACATTCTAGAAACGTCACTGTTAATCACTTCAACTGTGAGTACAAAATGATTTTCATCCTGTTGCCATTAGTACTGTTGCCTTCCTGAAGATGCAATTATTTTCCAACACAATTCATTTAGCTTGAGATGGCTCTATTCCATCAGTTAACACTGAAATACATTATTTGTCTGATAGAATGTTTAAAATCTCGCATAAAATGTACTTCGTTTCAAATTGGAAAAGGCACCAGTTTCATAAAAGGCCTCTGTTATATTGCCTTTCAATGGGCGAAAAGCGATTTCCTCTTCGCCATCAAATCTCACTTCGAGTCATAAAGATAAAATGTTGGATGGAGAAGGGTCATCTGAATCAATGGGTTCTTAACTTTGATGCTATATGGCATACCTAATGAGAAAAATATATTTTACTACCCCTTGGCATGAAATGCTGGACTAAGCTTTTTTCCAAGGGCAGCATTCAGTCTGACCTATCAACATTCAGTCCAACATCTGCTATAAATTGCAAGGCTGTGCGTTAGAAAGGACTTTATTGATTACTAAGAGTGAGTAGGACACTAGAGCTTCGCTCTATTTAGATTCTTATTAACCAGAACACACACACACACAGACTTAACCCACACAAAACACTGCTACAACAAATACATTCAAGATGCTTTAAAATGCCAAGATTTCAGAAGGATTTAGGGATTCTTTCATTAGATATTCGCTCAAAAATGCTATTAAAATGAGCAAAACTGATGTTAGTGTTATCTGCATAATTAGGATTCTGTGAACTTCTCTATGAGAAGCAGTAAAGCCTGTTTTGCTTTGATCTTCATTGCAAACAATGAAATGTTTGATTTGATGAAGCATTTATTGGAAACATAATTGTCTTATTGAATGAGAACAAACAAGAAATACTCTTTGATGTGATTATTATATCCCTTGTAAAATTGTAAAGATTTTTATAAATCTGTCTCATGGTCTTCAGAAAAACAATAATAAAAACGGAAAAATCCGTGCGCTGAGTTTTGTTGTGACATTGGATATGATATATTCTATAATAACTTGTCATTTAGAGACAGTTGATTTAACAGAAGAGGCTTTATATTGGTCAAGTCTGGTCTGTTTGGCAACCTAACTGATAAAAATTTCTCACATGATACATTTATTGAACCGCAGACTCGCTTTGGTCCATACTTGGAATCAAGACGGATGAATTAAAACCTCACAGATAAAAATCACTGCCTTGGAGAAACAAGATTCTTCGAGAGGTATGAGGATGACGGATTTTCTGAATGAACTTTTAACCTCCCCTGTCTCTATTATATCTTATTTTCCTGAAGATAAGAATGATGTTCGGTGGGTGATTATAGGTAAGCATGCCATCTGCATCTTAATAACTCTCCATATGGTGCTGATACAAGTGTAGTCAACATTTATTAAGCTGTGATTTAGAGTATATGTTCGAAACTTTCTTTGTAAAAGGTGGTCAAAACAGTATCTTAATTCTTCATTAAAAGTAAATTAAAATTAAATGGTAAATTAAATCAGGGCTTAATTTAAAGTATAGTTTACCCAAGAGTGAAACTCTATCTATCCAAACCTGCATGATGAGAAATTATCATTAGTGGAAGAAGTGACAGTATTATTTTTTTTAATATATACACTGTGTGTGTGAATTAAAATACTTTAATATTAAAAGTGACAGTAAAATAATTAAATAATTAAAAGTATGCTGGATAAATGCATTATGGTTTCTGTAGAAATATTAAACGGCACAACTGTTAACAACAGTAATAATAAGAAATTACTAATACTATTGTTAATAATAATTAACATATGTATTAAAAGATAAATCATTATTTACTACAATAATTATTTTTAAACTGCAATAATATTTCACAGTATTGCTTTGTAATTTTGTATTTTTGATCAATTAAATGTAGCCTTGCAGCCTAAAAAATATCTTTTGAACGGTAGCATGCAATAAATTATATATATTTTAAAATATATATGCACACTCACTCTTGAGTTTGTCCTTCTGCGTGAACACACTGACCTGAAAGTGCTGCAAACGTCAGAGCGGGTCAGTGCGCTATAAAATTCCAAATAAAAGGATTTATTGCCAACACTAAAGATGCTGTCATCTGACGATTAGCAAGAGACAGAAAGTGCAAGATTATGATTGCCATTGAGCTAAAACAAAGGTGTTTGATAATAAGTGGTGACACATGCACAAAAGTAATTCACATAAAGGACATCTCCCGGTATTTGCAAAAGCATATTTTTGTGCATTTGTTTTAGAGCCATCATGGTTGTTGTAATATATTATGCTTTCCTGGTGTTGTTGACCAGTTGGTGAGGACCTGCTCTTGCATCAGACTACAGGGAAGTGCTTTTGTAGTGCAAGCTTTGTGCCTGCATTGCAGAGGCTGTCTGAACACAGATTGATTTGTAGCTATTGAGACAACAGCGATACGTTGCAAAGACCTCTCACGTCAGCACTCAAATCAGACTTTTGAGCTAAAGCAGGGAGGGAGACGAGGGGACAATCTGCATGTTTCTCTTACTTGATGCTTTGCTGCTTTAAAAATGCAAAAATGAGCATGCTGTCATTATTTGAAATGATGTTGCATCAGTTACCCCTAATATATTGTTGTTAGAGGCCTGGGAAATAATTATTGAAAACAAAATTGCCATTTTAACGATGAAGTTACGTGTCTGTGTTTGATGTCAAGTGACAACCATAAAATGTATTGCTTACAGAAGTAACAGGGCATTATTAATATCATAATTTTAGATTGGTCATGACTTTATATTTTAATTTTTGTTTTGTATCCTGAGTTAATCAGTTATAATTATGCAACGGTAACACAGTCACAATCATTTTACAGTTTTAATAACAATAACTCAATAAATCATAGTAATATTGTTACAGGTACGTAATAATTAGGCTATGCTTATTCTTATTGCAATAATCATTTCAAATTACATGGTTAAAGATGTACTTAATGATAAACAGCATTTTTTTTTTGCAGTTTGTAATAAATGCATATGAAAAGTCAAACTGGTAATAATTATTTTTTTTTAACCATCATCACCTACACTGTAAAACATGACCGTGATTTTAACAGTAAGAAACTGTGAAAATGCTACGGTAAAAACCTGTTAAATGGTTAATGGTAAATTGCTGTAAAATTTACAGGGAAAATCCCTAAACTGACATTCCCAGAATTCCCTGCATTGCATTTTGTTTGAATTTTATATTTTTTCTTTGAAATGACTATGTTTCTTCTTAGTTGTTTCTTATCAGTGATGTTTATTAGGGTTGTATGTTACATGTAACATTGTTAAATTAATGTTTTTTTGCGTCACCATGATGGTGTTTAGTGTTTGTGTGAATGATACTGAGCATGAATGATACCTTCTATATATGCTTATATTTAAAAGCTGCTTGTGATGGGCTTTGGTTCATCATGTGGCTTTCTCATCACCACCTGCATTTGGTGCTTATCAGTGTATTTCAAAGATACAAAACATATTCCAGTGCTTTAATAGGATGGTAACCTAAAATATTGTTGCCATATTTCTTACGGTCGAATTCCAGCAACCACAGCTGCCGTTTTTTTTACCGTAAATTTTTACACTGTATATTGTATGATATAAATTCTTGTGACACCACACTTTTTTTTTTTTAAACTTATGTTTACCTCAAATAAAATAAAAACAAGCTTATATGGTTCTTTTGACACAAACGAACGTGATGTTTACATGGTGAATGTTTATTCCAGTGAAGGCTGACAGAATGTCACTAAAGTTGATAGTAAAACAGCTTTAACTGTGTAAAATGACTTGCTTGAGACTGCTGCTGGTGCTTGTCTGTTTATACTGTGACTTCTGATGAACTCTACACAATGGTGGTGTCTGTCTGACATGACAGGCTGTAATCTGTGTTTGCAAGTTCTTCATTATTATATAGTCTGATGCTGGATCTCTTAGAACCAATTTTCTGCAGAGCAGTATTTATGTTTTTGTATTAAATTACAAATAAGGTTAAAAACAACCTGCAAAATATTTTAATCCACTGCATGTTTTGAAGTGAATTTTACAATGGCCTTATTTTTCAGCCTTTACCAGAATAGTTTTTCACAGGAGTCCAGTAGATTTTCTCTCAGTAACACTGAGTACACTGTGCACCTCTAGTTCAAAGTGTATCTTAGAACACACTGTAAAGTCATTTTTAAATCAAGTAAATAATGCTTAAAAAAATACAAATAAAATTGTCCTTCCAGCATGAACTGGGACATACATACCTAACATGTTTACATAGTTTATCTGTTTGTTATTTTCTAACTAAATGATCAGTAAAAGCCCTTATTCGTTCTTAGTTTGATGGCAAAAAGAAGTTTGAAAAGGCTGAGCGATGGTATACTGTTTCCGAACATTCTGACCCTGCGCTGCTGTAGGTGGGGTGTTGATTAATGTAAACATGATTCGACGCTTGCATGTAAGCCCATGAGTTTAATTTAAAAACAAAGGTTTATTTATTGTATAACTTTTAAATTCGCTTTGAAAGAAGAACAATGACAGCAGCAGCAGTATGGTGTAATTTTTATTAGCTTGCTACCTTTCCTTTCATTCTTTTCATGGCTTTGAAAAACTTGCATCTGATGTTTCTCTACATCACTTTTTGCAGAACTCCGGGTCGTTGACGCAAGCTTTGTTGTAATTTCTTTGTAGGAATTAATTGCTTTCACTGAACTTGCCTGACTTCGGCTGCATGAGAAACGAACTGGGAAGAAAAAAATCCTGCGTCGAAGAAGGTGGAGTTTTTAAAATACACCCACCGATCGCGTAGATGCCTCGGACCAGTGGTAGCTCAAAGGTGTTTAGGAGCTAAAACAAACTCCCCAAAAAGTTTGCTTTGGTCAGCTGTTTCGAACTGCCAAAATAAACTCAAAAAGAACTTCGTTTTGGCCTGTTTTTGTTGTAATTGACGTTTTTAGTTCATTCTTCGATTTCATTTGAAGTGTATTGGGGCCTTAAGCTAAGTTTTAGACTAATTTATAAGAAATAAACCTATAATTAAGAAATTTTAACTTTAAACTATTGTCCATAATCCATAACATTTCCTCTCACATCAAAATCCACTGACACATTTGTTTAGAACTGCTTTGGACTGTTTTAACTAGAAACAGCACTTGATGCCAGCACTATCTCTCACGACTAATTAGTACATATTTTATGAGGTAGCTAATTTGTACGAATTTCATACGACCCTACTAGTACTATTTTGTATTAGGGATTTCGCAAAAATCGTATGAATTAAGGCACACACTGATTTTCACTTCTCAAGACCTTAAAGTCCCTATTATGGGTTATGAAAAATATTTTGTTTTATGGATATGCTAATGTTTCATGTTGATGTCAATGACTTGTTTCAATGATTCAGGGTCTTTTGAGAGACAATAACTTTTTAGATTTAAAACTTAGAGACACATTGCAAGAAAGGTCATTTTCATAAATCCATAATAATACCACTTAACTGATGGACTGGAGTGGTGTGGATTAATGTGATGTTTTTATCAGCTGTCTGGACTCTCATTCTGACGCCAGCCATTCACTGCAGAGGTTTCATTGGTGAGCAAGTGATGTAATGCTACATTTACCCAAATCTGTTTTGATGAAGAAACAGCTCATCTACAACTACAATGAATACATTTTCAGCATATTTTCTTTTTTGGGGTGAATTAATCCATTAAAGCTTTTCATGAATATTCAAGTGACTTCAAAACTGTAGTATAAGAAAACTAGCACTTTTCTTCTTTTACTTGTAGGCTGTATTTCTCATAAAAAAACATGAGATTTCATACAGTTACTTAATAGGTGACTATTACAACGATGGCAGATTTGATGATAAAACTTTACAACTCCAAGTTTAGTCAAGAAATTGCCTTGTTGGTTCCATTTTTCTCTCAACACAAATAAACTTTAGACAGTAGTTTGAGAAAATGGCATAAAGTTTGGCATCTGGTTTCATTCCACTTTTTCCAAAATGTATGAATCCAGCAGTTACATCGAATGAGTCATTCCTGCGCTATTAATCATGTGTTGGGCTCAGTTTAGACAGCTCTGTCTGTAGAGCACAGCACGCCATGTTAAGAGCAGTGCTGCCTCTTTAGAAAACAGTTGCCTCTCCTTCTGTTTACAGCGGCGGGGGTAACTCCAGAAAAATCATCAGCTTATCTGTTATTGCCCACGCTGAAGCTCGCTCCGTAAGGGAGGCATTACATGAGTTTAGGCCTCTTTGGAGAAGAGCTATGCTTCTGTTGAAATCTGGAGAGGGCAGTACATTTGGATGACTCCTCATAAGTCTGAGACCAAAAATTTGAGCCCACTCCATCTGCCAAGAGTTTTAGACTGTGGTGAGTTACTCATCGAAGGCTTGGGTTTAGATAAAAATATTATATACAACATCAAGTTTTCTCAATGGCTTGTGAGTACTTGGTGCAGACCTTTAGCAATTAATATTAGGTAAATGTTGAAAGATATAATCTGAAGTCTAATCTAAATCTAATTAATAATATTTTTCTCAAGAATAATGAATTTATTTTCATTTATTTTAGCGATACAACAAAAGCAAAATACCATATTGTGATGCAATGGAAGTAGCAATGGATCTTATAACATCTTATATGTTATTCAAAATAAGTTCAATAACATGCATTTATAATATATAACATAATATATATATTTTGTCGACTTTAAGTTAAACCAATGCCGAAATTCTAATAACAAAAAATTATTAACTTAAACAGTATTGCCATTTGCTAATGTACTTTTTGCTTCCACTGACAAAATCTGCTAAATAAAACCACTTTTGGAGGAATCAGCTAAACGAAAGATTCAGTGACTCACTCATGAAGACAGAAAAATTCATATTCACGCTTGTTTTATTCCCAAATTAATTATCACTTTTTAATGATTGAGTTGAGTCAAAGATTCAATCACTCACTAATAATGACAGTCTACGTTTTTTTTTTTAACTGAATAAAGTAGTACATTTGAAAGAATCAGTTGAGAAAGATTCAGAAATTCACTCGCTTGTATAATTTCTGAATTAATGTGTTTGCGTGAATCAGCTGAGTGAAATCTTCACAAGACTCACTCACGTTTTTCCTCCACTGACAGCCAGAGAACCAAAACATATGCTTAAGCACTTGGCTCACAATCACAAAACCATAAAGAAATCCATAACTCACTGTGTTGAGTGTTCATTAGAAGATAAGTCAATTTAATCTTTATTAATGAGCACTACATGGTGAACCAGTGTGAAAGAAAAATGTGATATTTTGATATCAGCTGAGGTTTGTCTGAATTCATATTCTTTGTGCAGTGCGCAAACACATTACAGGGGTTTATGTATTAGCGTCTATGACATCTCACATCAGAGTATCAGACCAATGTTGTCATCTCCAGTCTGTCTTTTTCTGAATTCTTGAAAAAAGGAGTAATATGAGGTTAAACTGCTTTGAAATGCAAGCAATTTCACAATGCATTCACAATCACTCTTAATTACTGATAATCTCACCATCCTAATGCGTTTTTGAAATGCTCACAAGTTAGATTGGGGCCAGCTGTCACCTACTGGTGTCAAAAGTTTGGTATCTCAATAAATGTAAGAGTCAAATATCCAATGTGCTCGATTTTTACTGCTCCAAAAGCAGCACTAGTGGCAAAGAATGAATTTGCATTTTCATTCAGACCAATGTGAAAAGACCAACAAGTGGTGTTACACACAGTCTTATCAAAAATCAATAATAGGTGCATATATAACTCATTGGGGTATGATGATCAGGACCCTTGTTTGCACCAGGTGTTGCACGAAACAACTTGCCCTCCCTTTGAAAGTCAAATGTTCTACACAGTGGCATTCCACAATTAAGATTCTAAGGCTGCGACTGGAAACAAGACGCTCTTAATTACACTGCAGCCAACAGTCAAGGGTAATTAACCAATAGGTAAGGTGAAACATTTGTGTCAATTATGCATGGGATTTGAAGTTAAAATCTCCAGCTGGTCTTGCATATTCCCCAATGCATGTGGAGGTGGCTGATATGTACTGAAACACAATAAGTAAGCAGGGTTTCTTTAAATATTCTTATCGAATCGCAGAGGCAAAAGGTCGCAAAGGATGAATCGGGCCCCCTGAGCAACAACAAAGTCAACAACTTGCCATTATTAGAATGAATAATGAATCCAATTAAGATATTAATCTCATACGTGCTGTACTGTGAATTCATAAAGCGAGTGTTGCTGCATTATTCATCTTGAGTGGAACATCATCTCTCACAACAGCAAGGGGTGATTCCTTCATGCAGAGAGATAATCGTCCTGGTGTTTCCCGAAGAGAACAACAACACAGTTCTATCACATTCTATCTAGATCAGGATTAGGTATATAATTTTTTTGCTTATTTGACTTGCACCACAGGCAAACAGTCAGGTCCATCGTTGAGCTATTTCGCAGATAAATTGCTGTGTACACTAAGGAAATGAGAAAGTGTCAGGTAAACATGATTAATATGCATAAATAAATTGAAATTGATATTCAAAGCTTTGTCAGTTTTTACAAAATGAGATCCAAAATCATGTCTCTCATCTTATTAGTCAAGCAGGGTAGCATGCAGTCATTGCATTTCTTGCTTTCTTTTTTTTTCTTCTGGTAAAAAAGAGAACTTTATGTGGCACTGTTTGCTTCAGACAGGGCTTGATTTAAAAGCGTTACAGGAAGATGCAATCCCTCTTATAAAATAAATACATAAAATAAAAGTTTGCTAAAAGCATCACACATTGTAGATGTCAATCCTGACTTTTTCCTTTTGGATTATTGGATTAATAGTGCATATTTTATTAACCTAAACAAATCGAATATATATTGTAATTGCATTGCTACTTTATTTTGAATGCTGTCTCAGCTGTATTGGGAGTTCTATCTGCAATGCATGCAAATACCCAACTCTTTAAGTGAGAAAAGTCAGCAGTTGCTATCTGCAATGGTAGCAGCTTACCTAGCAACATGAGCTAGTAATTAGCTACAGGGGTGAATATGGCAAAAAATATTTAGAAGCGGAAAAGTCATGTTGTCATTTTGATAGAGCTCACTGGGTTGACTGCTCCTAAGGGCAAATTGCAGTAACAAACAGTACCAAAATATACCAAGTAATTGCGGTAGCCTAAACAAGGCATACAAAGAAAACACAGGAACAATCTGACAAGGGATTTAATAGCTGAAGATATGACAATATTACAAGAGATGATAATGTCAAGTAGACGTTTACACGCACAATCCGTGTAGTTCATCTTTCTCTTCTGTGTTAACAGACAGACAGCAATATCAACATCAACACTGAGCCGTTACAACCATTATTAACTGCAGTTAACTGACCTTATTTACTTACCTACTGCATGTTTCTCATTATATTGTAAATGACTATATGTGCAGTACTTTTTTTTTTGCTTATCTTATTGAATATATTATTTAAATTAATAGTTTATCCAACAATGAAAATTAATTGAGGTTTGTTTTAGGAACAGATTTGGAGAAATGCAGCATTGTATCATTTGCTTAACTATGGCTCCTCTGCAGTGAATGGGTGCCGTCAGAATGAGAGTCCAGTAAAAAAGTTGCCTTGTCTAAATCAGGAAAGAAACATGCAGAGATCAAACAAGCGAAAACAGATTAAAAACATTTCAGAACAATTATGTAACTGTATTTTGATGCGAGTGGACAACATGGGAAGAACTTTTTTACTGGAGGAAATGTTATTATGTATTTTGGCCAGAAGTGCCTTTATGATGGATTTGTTTGTTTTAAACACTAGGTTTTTACTTCACAAGTTGTTAACTGATGGACTGGAGTGGTCTGGATTAATTATTGTGATGTTTATATCAGCTTCTGACGGCACCCATTCACTGAAGAGAATCCATTGGTGAGTGAGGGATGTAATGTGAAATTTCTGCTGATCTGTTATGGTAAAGAGAAACAAACTCATCTATATTTTGAATGGCCTGAGTGCAAGCACTTTTTTGAAAATGTTTGCAAAAGTTTAACTTTTTTAATCTGTCTAAACTACTTTCTAACTAGCCTCTTCTAAACAAGCATTGTTGTCTTTAGCCATAGGAAAAAGAAGCTTATTAAATTAAATTGCATTACAAACAAAACTTCATCATGCTGCAATACTGTATAATCAAAACAGTCTCTCCTTCTAAAAGTTCCCAGTGGACCGTTGTTAAGCATATTCCTCTGTTCTGCCCATAGATGAAGCCCTAAGGAGACATATTATAGCATAAAATGCAGACTCAGTCATGGGAGCCCCATCACAGATAAATTACTCCACCCACACAGATCAGCATCAGTCCATCGAAAAGTCAGTCTCTAATCATATGAGATGAGAAATAAACGAAGCAGCATCTTTAACTCCATCACCACTATGCAAAAAATCTGTTATTTGTAATATTATCAGTATAGAATTTTAGAAAAATATAGCATGCCCTTCCTGTGACCAAATACTCATTCATCAGTGTGCAAGTCTGGACTGACTATACAGGGAAGGAATCGCCCAATCAGTGAAGAGCTGTACAAGATCATCCGCCCCATCTGGATGACGTTCAGAGCTCTGTGTGCCAGACTCTTATACAGATACACAATGACATTAAAAGGATTAAAGGAAATTCCAGAGGGATGCTAAATGACAAGGACAATAATCCCGAATGCCAGTTTAGGATGATTACTCTAACCGTAAAATACCCACAGCCGTTTTGGCTCTGCTGTTTCTCCGGTGAAGGCAGGGCTGTTCATAAATAACAGCTTGATAGGTTCATGTTCAGAGGTCACTGAGAAGGTTCTCGCAAAGAATTGAGTGCAAGGATACTTTATGACTTCACTGATTTCATCTCGAGCGTGCCAGTCATGTCTCAAATGAGATTGTTTGATTTACTGACAGTCAATTAAGACTATAGACTCCACGTATACTATAGTACGTATTAGAACTGCATACTCTTAAATGCAAAATTAAAGGAATAGTTCACCCAAAAATGAAAATTTGCTGAACATCTTAAAGCCATACAATATGTACTGTAGATGAGTTTGTTTCTTCATCAAATCAATCAATCAATCAATCACTTTTATTTATATAGCGCTTTTAACAATACAGATTGTAGCAAAGCACTGAACAT
>JAUMHE010000063.1:15818635-15830913 GCA_032359235.1 Enteromius mattozi | reverse complement strand
GCGTGCAGAACAACCACCCAATAAAGCATTACAATAGTCTAACCTCGAGGTCATAAACGCATGAATTAACATTTCTGAATTTGAGATTATATTGAGCAGAACTTAAAATACAAAGCATTTTTATGGATTTTGGATTTTTTATTGGATTATGGGCTCATATTTTGGGTGTAAACGATGGCTTAAAGTTGAAATGTCCTGGATGGATTTGTATCTTACAAACACGCAGCTTTTCACTTCATAAGATGTTAACTGATTGACTGGAGTAGTGATATTTTTGTGAGAGCTATTTTAATATACTTTAAGAGATTAATGTTTAGAAAAGTTGTAGAGGAAGATTCAACTTATAAATAATTGATATCTGTTGACTCGTGCAATAGTAAAATCTGTAAATTGTATGTTTTTGATTGATTTATGAAGGTGTTTCTTTCTTTGGATTGATTCTTATCAGTGGCATTAAAACTTAAGGGCCAATTCTGATGAAATATCTGCAAAGGGTTATGGGGCACTTTATTGACTGTCGGAGTAAAGCTCCAAGAGTAAATTCTGGCAGCAGAGAGCATCATTTATTTACACACAATGTGTTGTTTTAGCAGTAGAAGAATTCAGAAAAATAGTTAAGGGTGTAAACATTCCCAAAAATGTGCTCAGTGCAGTTCATCGTCCTGCAGGCAGGTTCTGATGTGCACTGCTCCCTCACAGCAACACAGACTCCTTAATCAGCTCTTTGAAATGGCGAAAGTGCGCTTGACTACACTGCACATCTGGATATATGCCCGATCTTCTCAATGATCATGATTTGATAAATTACTGCTGCCATGATCATTAGAAAATACACATAAACATCTGTTGACCCATCACTTACGCCTTAACCCACTTTTAAATCTACCCATACCACCAAACCTGTCCCTGACCCGTATCCCACCTCAATAGCAGCAAAAGTGTTTTACGATACAATATGACCAAAAAAAGTACATTGTACTTATTATTTGGATCTAAGTACATAGTGAAGACCACTTAATATAAAGTGTGACCCAATGCTTGTATATAAATATAGTTGGTAACACTTTACTATAAAGGTCCATTTGTTACCATTAGTTAACTTCATTAATCAAGAACTAATGATGAAAAGTACTGTCACTTTAGATTGGCGACCAATTAGAAGTATTAACCATGACATTTGCCTCAACAAACTCCTGATTTGTTGTTAATAAACGTCCAAATTTTTCATACGGATGCTAATAAACTACTAGGTAATAGTGAGAATTGGTCCCTAAACTAAAGTGTCATACAAAGGAATTCTAAAGCATTTATTAATCTTAGTTTTCATGATTTACTAATGCATTACCTGCTCTGTACCTGTTAATCTTATTTTATGAACTTGAGCTACCATTAACAATAAACACTAGTAATTTTACTAACTTTAAAAATGATTAAATACTGCAACAAATGTACTGCTTATGTAAGTAAATGATAGTTAATGCATTAATTAATGATAACTAATGTGACCTTATTGTAAAGCACTACCTAAAAGGTCAAATCAAATCTGTTTATCCAACACAGTCTCATGACCAATTTGTACGTATTCGTACGAGGTGGAAAATTTGTGCTAATTCGTACAAATTCGTACGACCTCACGCATACGATTTGTTTAAACCCCAGTGACAGGTAGGTTTAGGGGCGGGGTTAGGTGTAGGTCATTCGTACAAATTCATATGAATTGGCAACTCGTAAAATACGTACGAATTGCTGTGAGACTGGGGTGGTTTATCATATTTAGCAATAGTGTGTCTTCAGAAAACTTGAATTAAAAGTGATTTTTGAGAAACGCTGTTGAAAGTTGATCAGACATCAAACACACCTGTAGCCAATCACAAATAAGGGGCGTGTCCACTATTAGTGGGGGAAGGGCTTGTGTTGCATAGCTTGTTTGTGACTTTAGGGTTGGAGCTATCAAGATAAGGGCGTGGCCTGTTTGGGTAGGGGCGTGTTTGTTCTAGTGATTTAAAAATATCAGCATATAGATTATTTTCTCTTTATGAACGTCTGAAACATGTAAGTTCTGGTGGTATGGGCATTCAGTTGGGAGACAGAAGTCTCTCAGGTTTCATTAAAAACATCTTCATGTCATTCAAAGATAAACAAAAGGATTCATGTTCGGAACAGCTGAAGGTTGAGTAAATTCATTTTTAAGTGAACTACCCTTTTAAAAGGAAACATTTTTCCTCTATAGCATTTCAGAGCTGCATATTATGAGTGCAAAAACCTATTCCATAGCACTTTTCCCATTTTTCTTTTATGATACATTCTTAACAAACTTTTAAGCAATTGCGAACTTAGAAAGTCTCTCACTACAACTGCAGCAATATTAGCAAACAATGTGCCGACAGCATTGCTATGCGAATTAAGCACTAATGCAAGTGAAATCTATATGAGTGTACCATTAGGTCTGAAATTACATAGCGTTGATAAACAGCACAGACTATTATTGCAGCCGGGAAAAAAAAAATAGCATTAGTTACAGATGCAGGACTGGTCAGGGGAGCGAGATGTTGTTTTCCACACATTTAATGATCTGCTTTGATTAAGCTCATCTAATATAATAAAACCGGCCACAATCTGAGAGGCTTGATTTGAGAGTGTGGCCTATTTAATAGCTTATCTGCTCTCCCCCACAAAAATCCTCTCCCCAAACCGTAATCTGCTCGCATGCCCTAAGCACCGTCTGGGGAAAGAAAAAGATATTGAGGTAGCTAGCGGAAGACGCCCGCAGAAAAAGCCACGTAATTGCTTGCGAGCAATGCCTGTGTCTCCTTGCACGCATTTTCCCCCTTTAAACAAACCTCACTAAGGCAAGCATGGTGGCAGATTTCTCCCTCAACGGTTTAAAAACTGCTGGCACGGCAACTTTGTCGTATTACACCGAGCCGTAACACTCATCTTCAAATCGCAGGACCTGGAAACGGCCTGGAATAGAATGGAATCCAGCGCGTTAGACAGATGGACGTAATGTATTTTCATGTAAAGCGCAATCAAATGTAAAGTGCTGTACTTGTGATAAGGACAGGATGTAATGACTCTCGCAGCTGCAAACCCATCCGGCAAGGCCGCAGTTTGGGAGGAGATGATTAGGCAGTTGTGCGACTCCTCAGCATGTTCTGGGAGCAGAGGATCCGGCTGAGTGAGGTGTAGCTTAATGTTCCGTGCACCTCATTTTCACCCGCAGCCGGATGGAAATTTCAAACAGCACAACTGTGAGAACGAACCTGTTAGCGCTGACAGTAAATTCAATCGGAGAAGCTCGACTATGCTTTTTCATTATTTCCAAACACTTGCTGTAACATTTTCATAACTGAGAATTAAGGAAAAAGATTTGCCGCGCCGTTGTCTGCAGGCTTACGAAGATGCGCACGTTTACTGTGGTGTATTG
Organism: Enteromius mattozi; assembly: GCA_032359235.1. Taxonomy (NCBI): domain Eukaryota; kingdom Metazoa; phylum Chordata; class Actinopteri; order Cypriniformes; family Cyprinidae; genus Enteromius; species Enteromius mattozi. The sequence continues at coordinate 15,827,486 of JAUMHE010000063.1, read as the reverse complement.
CTGCAATTTGTTTTCGAGTTATTGCAACAAAACAAGGATAACACTTTCAGTAATTTGAAGGTCACATATCTCATGTGTCTCGTAAAGGTTTTTAGATATGTCTTTATGAAGGATGCAGCTCGGATCAATATTAGCTTTTATTACTATCTAAGGTCTTATTGCGTGGCTTCGCTCTCTCACTTGGTTTTAACTGCGTCTCGCCCAGAAACACGAGGTGAATGACAAATGACCTTAACTTACAGAAGCTTTACCTCTGAACAACACCTCAGACAGCCACAAACTCTCAAAGGAGAAAAAAAGAGAGATGTTTCATGGTTTTTAAAGTGTTATGCTCATTAAAGCTGTATTTATTTGATCAAAAATATAGGAAAACAGTAATATTATGAAATATTATTGCAATTTAAAATATTTCAATAAATATGTTTTAAAATACTATTTATTCCTTTGATGCAAAGCTGTTTTCAAAAGTCATTCTCAAGCAAGATGCCAGTGTCACATTCTTATATGCTGAATACCAGAAAATATAATGTGATACTATAAATAATGCATTTCCATATAAGAGAAACTAGCCTGCCTATTTTTCAGTATGTTGCAATATATATGTGTGGACCATGTTTGGTTATATATTGATTTGATGCATATAAAAAATAAACCAAACAAATATCATCCATTATCCATTATTTATCATTTTTAGATAATTGGATGTCTTGTTGGAACCATGGCAACATGGGCGGAAAATAAGATTTATATTCTTATATTTTGCTGATAGTTATGGACAAACTTTATATTACATGTATACATTCTTATAACTATGAGTAGTACATATATGTGCAAATATACTTATATATACACAGCACAATATTTTATCAAGTCTACATATAATGCATTGCATTAATATTGATTAGAAAACTATACATTAAAACAAAAGTAAATATAGTATCATATTTTTTAATAAATGGAAAACAGCATATACATACACACCCTCCAACACACACACACATATGGGTGTGTACATATATATATACTCCATATATAGTATACTATATATGTAGTATTTGAGCTGATTCTATTCTAATCAATATTAATGCATTTGATTGGAAAACTATACATTAACTATACGTTATACTGTATATCAGCTGAAATACTACATATATAGTATATATGGAGTGTATATATGTACACACCCATATATATGTGTGTGTGTGCGTGTATGTGTGTGTGTGTGTGTGTGTGTGTGTGTATATATATATATATATATATATACTTTATTTAGTTTTCTTATTAATACAGTTATTAATCTTGAGTGTGCAAAATGAATCATAAATAATGCAATATCTTTTAATAAAACCTTGCAATGATTCCAAAGCCAAATGATATAAAATGAGTTATTTCACTGAGCATAGGGGATGTTAATGGGGAAAAAAGCAACTGTAATTTGTCATGTCCTTTGATCAAAGCTTTATGCGAGAACTACAGTAATGACTTAAGAAGGTCATTGCTTTTCATTTGGTCTGCCACATGCCATTTCTCCCTCAAGGTAGCAGATTATATAAAGAAGACTGATGGTCCCTCCACAACATTACATAATGACGAATAAGCAGTCTTGTCACTAATCGCTCATCTTTAGACGTCACAACAACGCCGCCGAATATCAAGAAGGGTCTAAGCGCAAACATTTGCATTGCTAATTTGCATGATAATCTAAATATTGCATGTCACGTAAAGTCAGGCGAAAGTGTTTGGACCGGTTGCAGTGATTGGCATAAGCAGTGGAATCTTCTTCTAGTAGACGTCGCAAGATTGTGCTTTTGAGAAAGGAAATTAATCATTGTGTGAGTCCTGGAGCACCAGCAGGGGAAATAAAAGAAGAAGGGAAAAAAGCCAGCGCTCCGGGGTGTTGGTGAGAAGAGGAAAGTGCCACCACTGTCACCTTTAAACAGCTCCTGGAAGCTATTTCCCAGATTTGATTTGCCTCACTTTCAGGAAAGTCTTGGCCCCGCATTCACAAAGACATCACTTTACATCCTGTCAGCGCTGCGATTCATGGCAGCTCTCACTTCCCCCGCTGCTGTTGTTATGGATCTTATTACCTCCATCCCACCAGAAAGAGATGCAGGGAGCTTAAGAACAATGATTTAATGATGCTACTGTATGCTTGCGTGCGTTTGACCTGATTAAAGCTGAAGTGTGTCATTCCTGCACCACTGTAGCGCCATCAAACCGAACTGCACAAATAATGACTGTGTTCAAACAGGTCTGAAACATTGATCCCATCTGCCGTGAAATGCAACAGTCAGGTCTCAGAAGTAAAAATGCTATCAATTTTCTTCATAGAGAAACTGACGTTTAACAAAAACTTTAACAGAGATTGTTAATCAATAGTATTTGCCATCTGTTCACATTTTTTCAACATATTTTTTTTTTAATAATTGTGTAATTCAGGGTTAAAAACTACATTACCCATGATTCTGTACAGAAGATCCACCAATCAGAGAGCTGCAGCTAGCAAAGCTATTTAGCCCTGTAAACTTTATATTTCCAACTGACACGCTACCGCAAAAGATAGAAATAACCCACATTTTTTGTTGGTGAAAATACTAGTGGCTTAAGACTTTTGCACAGTACTGTATGTGCATATTTTACAATAAACTTGAAATATACTTACTTGGAGGTCATTTCCAAACTAAACAGCTTTATAATGGTCAACGCAGTGAATTGTTTAACAAACTTCAATCACATACAAAATCTGCTTAGAGAAACGCTAGACTGATATGGTAGCTGTCTTATATATTGACACCTAGTGGTGTGGATGCATCATGCAAAAATTGCAATCACTGATATTCGCAGTGAGCTTGTATTAATTAATTCATAGATATGCTACATGCATTTTTAATAAGTTCAATTTCTTCTTAAACTTACCCCCGGCAGTTCCAATAATACATCTGTTGGCTTATCATAGCGAATCAACAAGAATGTGGTTTTAAACTGGTTTCCTCCTTTAATCAGCATTAAATTTCTGTAAAAGTGCAATTTGTTGGCAGACAAGTTGTTTTCAAGGGTCCAGAACGCTTTAATCTGTGGCAGAAATCAGGCATAGATAACACTCTACAGCTGTAGATCTGTTAATAGGAAAGTCCTAGTTGTGAGTTGTGAGCTAAGCCCAACTTTACTGACTTAAAGGCCAAGAAAGAGGAACAGAATAATAGAAGCATATATCACTGTCACTACTTCACGGTCTCATGATTGATGACTCCAAGCAATGGAGATCCTAACTTACAGCTCACTAATGTCCTGATTATGCCCGCTACCCCATGTGACTGAACTCTGCTTCGCTTCAGATTATTCAAATATCAACAAGCCTGCTCTCAACCTCCAATAACCAATGAGTAATCCCTAAAATGGTGTTAATGAAAGACCGGATCAGATTCTACCCATGCGGAGCCAGCTTTCGTACAATCCATATGCTGCAGGAAATAAGAGCTGTCAAGTCCATTCACGTACGTGTCAAAACTCTATCACTGCATATGGGTGCCATGCATGAATTCTGTGAGATTTAGCTCTCTCCAGCCTCAGTGTGGGAGACAAATGATTCAAGCTAAGCCTAACATCATCTGATGTCTTTGTAGGTCACTGAAAGCCAAGGAAGGAAGCCAGTGAATGTTACTTAACAGTGTTTAGACTTGAGCTCAATGTGAATATCAGATAAGAGCTTCCTGTGACTTACTAAGCAATGTCTTTAATGGGCCAATTAATTATGTGGAATGTTTCCCACAATAATTTAAAGTGAACTGGGCAAAAAACAAAAACAGTATAGAGCAGCATAAATCGTACATTACAAATCAAACTCAGACATCAAACAGCAAAAACTATTTGACAAGGTAATTTTGCTATAATGATTGCTACTTTACCAATAAATAAATACACAGATATGAAATATTGATTTGAGTTGAAATTACTTCACTTGTAGATGATCTAAAAATACAGTAAAATACTTTAAACAGGAGACTGAATATCATGGTATTCATTGGCCCTGCTGGTAGATTGTTTTAACTGCAAATTGTAAAATATATTTACAATTTAAAATAACCTTTTCTATTTTAATATGTTTTAAAATGTAATTTATTCTTTGATTACAAAGCTGAATGTTCAGCATCATTACTCCAGTGTCACATGATCATTCAGAACTCATTCTAATATGTTGTTTTGTGCTCATGCTCGCAGTTATGCTTTATATGTTTGCTGAAACTGCTACATTTCCCTCGCCAGGATTCTTTGGTGAATATAAAGTTAAAAAGCATTTATTTGAAATAGAAATATTTTTATAACATTATAAATGTCTGTTTTGACCAATTTAATGCATCCTCTCTGATGTATCAATTTGTTTCATGAACAAATTTTATCAGCACCTCCTATTTTTAAGTTCTCTCCCTTCCAGCATTTTTTTTTCTGTATGTTTTTGAATACATACAGTTTAAAGGTCAATTTACCCCAAATATTTGACTATACACCACATATAATATCCAACCTACATTTATTGCAGCATATGAAAAGTTTCTGGTGCCATTTCAATCCTAATGATATTACATTTTATTAGTATTCTGTATAACGACATTCATCTCTTTATGTGTGGGAGGACTTACGATTATGATTAATGACTGCACACTGATATTACTGTGTAAATTATAGAGCCAGGAAGATATTGAGTGGGAGAGAGAGAAGGAAGACAGTGCATAAAAATGACTCCTTACTCATAAGTCACAAAATCTGACCTCAAGATGAAAGCAAAGTCTGCCCAGTGCTACAGACAGCTGCTTAAGATGCAGTCTGTGCTCCTCCTCTTGTTGTGTATCGCTGAATGGAGTGTTATTAGCATTCAGACAAATAGTCACAAAAGAAGCTTGGTAATATTCATGAAACATGTTAAACCCAGATACTGGGATTCATTCTAGGTCTGTGTGAAATTAAAAAGCCTCCTCAGAGTAATCTTCAACGTTTGGGTAAAAGAAAAAAAGGTTAAAATGATAAGGCAAATGAAGGGTTATTGAAGCATTTTCAGTCCAAACGAGCTAGTCCTGGAGGTAAAACTCATAGTTCATTTAACTGTACCCCACAGATAATGCATTTGCCTAATATAAGCTAATGGCATATTAATGATAATAGAAATGAAGCTGATTATAGATAAGACACACAGAAATCCAGCATAGAGAGGATTTGAAGCTATAAAGCTTTCAGTTCTTGAGCTGAACTCAAAAGTCTCATTGTCCAGGGTTAGATGCAGATGTTTTTTTGTTTATTTACTAAAACGCTCTGTATTCAATTCACACTCCCCGTTCCATTAGATGGTATAAACACTCATTAAATTCACTGAGCTGTAACTACAGTCAACTCACTTTTAAATTAATTCTCCCTCTGCATAAACATGTTTGCCCTTGACTTATCAGTTGCTCTTGAAATGAATGAGAATGGGCAGCTATCTGATGTATGGGGATGGAAGGACTAGATTTTAATTTAGGCATGGCCAATGGAGGAAAGTTTTCCTAGAGGACTTTCACTGAATGCTATCAAAGAAATTGTGTTCGGAGCGTGCCCGTGTTTCTCTGTCTTCTGTCTCTGTGTGTGTGTGTGTGTGTGTGTGTGTGGACTGGTGGATGGTGGTCGATATGTATGTGTAATTGGAAATGTGTGAAAGAAGATGGAGTCTGTTTGGATAAACTGGAACATGGAAATTTGTTTTCATTTTCTTAATTGAAAAACTCCAGTCATATGTACATTTGGCCTCATGTAAATAAACAGAAGTAATTGAGGAGACTGAATGTCATGGTATTCATTGGCCCTGCTGGTAGATTGTTTTAACTGCAAGTATGTGTGCATTCAAATTATGTTTTTTTTTGTTTGTTTGTTTGTTTGTTTTTAACCCTACAGTTATGGCTTAGTTGATGGGCTCAAAATCAGTTGTTTTCAGAATTGAGCATCAATGAGTTTTAAGAAGCCAAATTTAAAATTGCCTCTAGGAGTCCCATATGGCCATTTTTTTTTTTTTGTCCAAATTGCATTTCAGATATAGCCTAAATATAATATTGTAAATAGTGCAGCTTGGGATGTGTGTATGTATTGTATACGTTTATGCCATGAGACCAGGGGCCTGTACCATGATGGTAGATAAACAAATTTGTGGACTCTGGCTTTGATCCTGAGTTCGTGGAGTGCATGTGTGACATCATGGTGAATAGCCAATCACAAGCATAGGTTAAAGGTTTTGCTAAAGATTAAAAGAGATTAAAGAATATAATGAATTTAGATACTTGTTCATGAAAGAGGACAAATAAAAGAAATGATCTTGCTTTACAGTACTATTGCAGTCACAAGTGAAACATGTAAGGTCACATATTGATTCTACAGCTCATTTATATTACATACGATTTGTATTAACATTCATTTAAAATAAATGATTTAAAATAACTGTTAAACTAAAATTGCTTGTGTGTGATGAATTAAATATAATGTAAATTATATAGCTCATATAAAGGCCTGTTCACACCAATGTCTGCGGTGTGTACAGGCCTTAAAATAACTATTAAGGGTAACACTTCAGAATACACAACAACAAATGAGTATTGTATTATATTAACAATCTAGTAACTACTGTTAATTAACCAGAAACTCTGATTAACAAATTAGCAAGTAATAGCACAAAGATGACACCAGTTGGTGGGTGTCTTGCTCAAGGGTCTCACCTCAGTCACGGTATTGAGGGTGACTTTGTCTATCTTGCAAACGGTTATAAGAACATTATGAGCTGTGAATGGTTAAAGTGTAGATAATCCTCTACACTTTAGGATTATCTTAGATTCAGATTCAGACTTGTAACCCAAAGGTCGTGGGTTTGACTCATGGACCCCGCAGGAATTGTAAGTGGGGGAGTGATTGAGCAGCACCCTGTTCCACCCTCAATACCACGACTGAGTTGAGACTCTTGAGCAAGACACTGACCCACCAACTGGTACACACACATTATTCTTTATATATATGCCTGCATACTATACACATTTTGGCGTTCATATGATATGTGCACATTGCTTGTCATATGCATACAAAAATGAATTTCTGCGTGTATATATAGCGCATCAAATTTAAACAGTAATAGGAAATCTGGTCCAAGTCTGCTATTAGGTTACTGTTAATGTAAACAGTCTTGTAAATTTGTTTACAGTAGCAGTTAAAATGTTAATGTACTGCTAGTCATTTGTCCTGCATTACTTATTGTTTAGTTTTGCATGAATTATTAAACTTTCTCATTGGTTCTCTAGGAAGAATGAAAATAGTAGTTATTGTAAATCATACTCCAATAATAACTTTTACAGCATTGAATGAAGGTTGAAGTGGATAACTGCATAAATGTGAATGCAAAATCTAGCTATAGCATATATTATTGACATGCCTGGTTATCATTTAAACATTCATGTTTGGATCAAGCATTTAATGATTGAAAAACCTTGTCCTGCTCTGCTCTGATCACTAGTGGCTGAAAGCCAGAACCTCACAGATGGCTCACGGTCATCTCCTCTCACATCTTACCTTTCTCATGGATGGAGAGAGCACGGTTGGAAGCCAAGATGAACGATTTAGTTTTAATGTCTCTGAACCCAAATCATAAAGCATATAAACCATAACAGATTCGTTTCAGTCCTTCACAAATACACCATAGAGCCCGTTTTCTTCTTACTCTCCATCCATGATTCAAAAGAAGCTGTAGTGAAACTTGAGCGGTCAGACTGACAGCATCATGAGAAGAGATGATCTGCGTTGTGGTGATCAGTGATGTGGTGAGTTCAGCAGGGCAAACAGCAGGGGAGGCAGAGAGACAGAGCTGTGCGTTAGCCTGTCACATGAATGAAAAATACTCTGCTTTAAAGAATGGATGGAGTTGTACTGGGACCTCGACTCATCCTTTTCAAACAGCTCCCACTATGAAAGCATATACGTTATGTGGGAGGGAGATGGTGGGAGAAAAACAAAACAGATATAAATAATTTCACCTCGTGGAGCTGCAGACAAGAAAAATGAGGAAGGGAGCACTACATCGGCATGTATGTCTTATCAGACAGCATCTTATTGCATATTTTCCAGCTGTAAATGACTACATTTATAAATGGTTGCATTGTGTTGTTTGTCTTGAGTTGATAGAAGAGAGCCGTATTGGCTCTGTACCAAAACCTCGTGAGCTGCCTACACGAGCAGCTGGGTGTTCACAACAACAAAGTGACCAGAAGCCATTCGTTTTCAATGACATTTAGTGTTTTCTGCAAACATCAGCAGCGGCGTTTGTTAGAGAAGACGAGAACTTTATGCAAATGAGAAGCGATGCAGACACTGGGTCACATGATCGACCACCCGATACAGCAGGATTTGTAGCTACTGTAATTACTAGAAGGCAACCTAGACTTTCTAATTGTAGCTGTTTACGTCCTCGCATTCAGAACTATACATTTGTGGCAAAGCTAATAACGCTAAAATGAATGTGTGTACTTAGAGTAATCAATAAGAAAAGCCACAAAGCAAGAAGTAACAGTTGCTATGCAGATGCTTTATTAAACTTACACATTTTATGCAAAGGCGTCTAAATTATCAAAGTAATATTTTGCTGTATGTCCGATTTTATGCTCTTTAAGAAAGACCTTTTGGCATAATTGCAAAAACATCCACCTTCATGATATGGTACATGTCTTTTTGCTGCTCAATCTTTACTGATTTTTATAATAACCTCTGTATTGTTATATATATATATATATTAGGGGTGGGCATAGATTAATTTTTTTAATCTAGATTAATCTAGATTAAAATGGCTCATTTG
>JAUMHE010000063.1:15804895-15818220 GCA_032359235.1 Enteromius mattozi | reverse complement strand
GAGAATTGTGTGAAGAGTTTTGCAAAAGTGAACTAAGTATTGAGAAATGGGTCCTAGCGTCTGGAAAAAACTGTAATATACATTATTAGAATCTGTAATATGTATATGTAATATGGTCATGCAGAATATGTGTTTATAATAAACAGCCAATTTGTTAATAGGCATGCTATTAAGCAAATAGCTTATAGTTAGAATTGGTCCTTGTACTAAAATGTTATCATATACAGTATCAATACATATGGTACGATAATTCTGACAAGACGTGAACACCCCTTAAAACCCAGCAACACAGGTGTATGAGGTTTGTTAGTATATCGCTAAGCTAACAACGTTATACAATGCACAGAAACTGACCAACAACAGACATGATGTGAGGTTATTGTGTTATTATCACTGCTGGTTGACACAATACACAGCACACATAAAGTCAGTCAAATAATCAACATTTTAAAATGTCTCACTACAGCTGTGTCTTGAACAGACCTTGCTGCAGTGCATTCTGGGATTAACTTCTGCAGGCTACATTTGAATTTGACCTAAAAGAGCATAATTATTTATTTTATTATTTTTTTATTGTTTGCTAAATGCAGTTAAAGCAGTGTGTAAGTATCTTGTACTGCCTAAGTAAGCAGTACAATAGGAACAGAGTGATTATGTCAAAAAGTGGGGGTGTGCATTAAAACGAAATAAAGATATGTACGTGTTTTTTTTACTGCACACTGAACAAGTCTAAAGACCGGATATCTCAAATAATGAAGGACACCCTGTCCAAGTTCACTCTGATAGGAAATATTATGAACTTCTTTCATAACTCCTTTTAGTTCCAGGCCTCTATAATTGGCATTTACCTCTTTATCTTTCAATTTCTGCTCTGCTGCCTCTTGGACGCATTCCATACGCACCAAAAGTAGTGTGCATTCAGCGTGAAACAGTGAGAGAGATTCACACCCGAGTGAAGTGTTATCAGTAAGTACAGTGAGACAGAGCTGGCTCTCATTAGTCTCTCGGACAGCCAGGCGCTCGCTACTGTAGGTGAGCTCTTTAAATCATATTAAGGTTATTACAGTATTGTAAAGTTCACTAGTTTTTATCCATATCTCATTTAATATTTTCATTTTCAATTACAGTTTCGTTTTAGAGGTGAATATGTGGTTTCATAGCTATTTATATGATTGGATAGTTTATTTTTGACAGATGGTTACTGATAGGCTTTAGAGGTTAATTACTAACTCATCATCCACTGATTAAATGAAAACTATTTCATTTAAATTGCTAATACTGGTGTTAGTCATTATTAATGTTTGAATTAGCTTTTTTATATATATATATATATATTTTTTTTTTTCATTTTAATATTAGTTTTAGTGATTTGTAATGTGCCTTTATTTTTTGCTTTAAATTATTATAAATTATTATAATTATTATAAATTTTATTTAAATTAATTGTTAAAATAATAATTAAACTTTAATTAAAAATTAATTAAAAAATAATGAAACTTCTGCTTAAGCTTCAGTTTTAAGTTTAAGCTCAACATTTATACCTTTCTTACAATTTATGAAATGAAAAAAATTAAAAATAGCTTTAGATTTGTTAACAGTAGCAACACTGTACAATTTATAGGAAAAACGCAACAGCTGTGGTTGCAAGAACTTTCCCGTAAATTACAATAGCAGTGTTTATAGGCTTTACAGACTGAACTTCAATTTGCAACTATTTTTTTTTTTATTAAAATTTTTTATTATATTTTATACATATAATGTTAATATACCAACCTCTTATAGTACTAAAATCTATTTTATACCTCTATAATCCATTGCCAAGATAAGAACTTACATTTTTATTCAGCAAGGACTCATTAAATTGATCGAAATTGCAGTAAAACAGTTATAATATAAACAAAATGTTTCTATTTTGAATAAACTTTTTTTTTCTTTTTTGATTCGTTATAGAATTCCGAAAAAATAAAATGCAACTCTCTTTCCACAAAAATATTAACTCTTTCCCCGCCATTGATGAGATATCTCATCAATAGGGTTACAACGCTTCCCTGCCAAAGACAAGTTTTTACGGCAATGCCTGTTCTAGGTGTATTACGGTAAGGATCAGAGACAATATAGATCATAATATAGATCATATATGTAGATCATGCATATAGATCGTGTTTTGACCATTTTGAATCTGATCGGGACAAAGTTAGGCTAGTCAGTGACTCTAGATCTCTAGTTATGTCGTGGATAGATCAATAATCCGGCAATATGAATATGAATATGTATGTGTTGTGAGTGCGTGCGGGATCTATATATAAATAGAGTATGTATGTATATATAGGTACATATGTATGTATGTAGCCTAAATGTGCATGTGTGTAAACATATATATATATACGTGTGTGTGTGCATGAACGTGTGTGTGTGTGTGCATGTAAACACAGCATGTCTTTGTGTGTATGTTTGTTTGTGCATAAACGCGCGTGTGTGTTTGTTTGTGTGCGTGTCTGTTTGTTCTGTTTACCGAATGCAATTTCATTTATTTATATAATTATTTATTGTTGAAAGAATATGATATCTGAATGTATTTTGCTTGAAAATGCAGTGCTTTGATAAAAAAGCAGTACTTTTTATAAAAATGCATTTTTCTCAGTTTTTTGTCCAAAATGTTGTATTTCTGATGAAACCTATCTGCATTCAAATGATGATAAAACATGAACACATAAAGATAGAATAAAATAGATTTTTTTTGTTTGAAAGCAGAGGCTTGATTCTTTATTCTGATACATAATATAATAATCACATATACATAGCAGAAAATATTCTGAAGGCTGTCAAATTTAGGTGAAAATCATCAAAAATGCTGGTGGTGACATTTTAAAATATATATTACTGTTTTTACGATATTCTTATCTTTCTGAGCTTACTTTAAAAGACTTCTTTGAAAAACACTTAAAATTCTTACAGACTCTGCTACATTTGGTGAACACAACTACATAATTTATACGTGTGTGTACAGTGAGATCATCCAGAAAAAAAGCAGACTATATTAAAATAGACTATTTTGACAAAAACTATTTCTCTGTCTGTCTGCTTGAATGGCTCTCATGGCTTCTTGCACAGCTACACGATTCGCTGTGTTCAACACGCTGTACATCAAGCTGCACGACTCAAATCACTGGTGATCACGATGTCAAAACATTACAGGCACACACAGATATAGCGCAGCACATAGCTTATGTTCCGGTGGCTGGTTCAGGGCTGTTTTTCAGCCATGCGCCGCCTGCGGCAGTACTATCGTGTCAAAGAGACTGCAATCTGCTCTCCATGCAGGAGCTGAAGCGCTGATACAGACTGCAAATGCACCTGTATCACATCGCTCTCTCCAAGCGGGCAGAGGCAGGTCAGGATTGGTGGATTTAACACAACCTTCAGAGAAGCGCGGGCCTGCTGTTGAGATGAAACCCTGGGTGTCTGTGCCACAGAGAACATTCATCTACAAGGGTACTGAAGGTCATCTCCCACGCTTCCTCCTGAATGAGTGTACAATCATTCAGCACTTCTGCATGGCTCAACGCTTAGCATAATACACTTGTTGACTGCTGCAGCATCTGCTGTGACACCGATATGAAATATTCAAATGATGCACAAACAAATTATGCAGTAATTTGGCATTTAGCTTCACAACTGTGACACGAAAGCAGCAAATTATCCATTTAAGTCCATTTAACACTTCAGTCCTTCAAAATAATTGATCACTGCCACTAACATAATAAATACTCACGATGTGGCTTGGAATGAAAATTATATTTCATTAGATCAGACCAGTGTTATTTCAATGTTATTTATGAAGTCTTTATTAAAAGTGTAATTATTTGATTTTTTGTTTTAAATATATGTTTGTGTTTTTGTGCCTTTGTCAGTTTTATTAGTTTTCATTTAGATTTTATTCATTTTTATTTCAGTTTTAGTCATTTTTAGTAATTAGATTATGACTTACAATCTAATTTTATTAAATTGTTAGATTTCTCATCTAATATGCATAGCTTTATTGCACTTTATGAAACCTATTTGTGTTAACAGTTACACTGCACTGTAAAATAAATAAATGAAAATGCAGCTGAGATTGCCAGAATTTTAGTGTAATAAGATACAATTTAGCACTTATGCTAAACTTAAATGTAAAGTAAAATAATTAATAAATACATAAATAAATAAAGTAATCAAGTAAGTAAGTATACAGGGAATTCTGGGAGTGTTCAGTTTTCTTTACTGTAAATTATAAGATGACTTTTTCACTTCCAAAAACTGTAATTAAATGTAAAGTATAAAAGACTGTTCTGAGTGGGCCACAGAGTGAACTGCCAAAGAAACGACATGAACAGTTATTCTTATTTTTTTTTTTTCAGTCATTTTGCATGTTTATTGCAATAATAATACTGTAATTACTGTACAAATCAGCTTAATAACAAAAACTACTTTGGGACTGATATTTAAATTGTAACAAAATTATATATACAGTATATATACGGCAGTTGATACACAGAGCCGTAGATCACTGATGAGCTACGCAATATCGTCTTCAGAATTGGAAGCGATTCATTTCCGATTTTGAATGCGAAATTGCGTAGATCGTCTACAGCTCTGTGTATCAACTGCCGCGCATTTTAAAAACAGCTAATTGAGATTTACCGCTAATCAAAGAACCCGGCTTTACTGACAAGATGCGCATGAATTAATCAACAATTAAATCCCCCAGCCCTACCGTTCGCTCTGTGACCCACTCAGAACGGTCTGCACAAGTACAGTATTCACATTGGGACACAGGCATTGACGTCTTGTGTTGTGTTTGATTAATATGGGATCTTACACTTACACAGAATACTGACACCTAGGGGTGTGGATGTAAAATTATCCAAATATAATAGTTTACTGACACTATTGACGATCAAATACAGTTAGTAGTCAGCCTTCCATGAACCAAGATGATTTTCATTTCGTTTTATAACATAAAATGAGAAATATTCAGCTGAGGCGACCTGCTTCATGTAAAATACAGCAGCTTTCATTAGGTTACCGAAGTTACTGTGCATGACTTTAAAAGTCTATCAAAAGTACTACTTATTTTTTTTAAGTGTAAAACAGTACAAAAAGGGCACATTTAAAGATGAACTCACACAGACACATTTTACAGCTTTTCTTTTCTCAGATCATTGTATTACCTTGGGAGACGAAAGGTTTTTTGATGACTGAAAACATTTAATCAGCGTTTGTCGAGTCATATAATGTCAAATAAGTGATGCACTACAACCTACTGATTGCTGGCGTTGGTTGGTGAGATGTGAATTAGCTTTAACAGAAAAAGACCAGTGATCTCCAGCCTGGTGATTAAGATCAGTGCAGACAGGGACCAATCATTCATTCAACACTTGTTTCTTAAAAGATCCCCAAATGATATCATGTCGTTGAGAGTCTCCGAATCTTTCCATCCTACTTTTGGCTTCTATTTTAGGCTCTCTTTCCGACAGCGGCATATTTTCAACAAAACAATGTAATTTCCCAACACAAAGAGCTGCAATCCATCAAAAACCCAAGAGAAGCAAGTATGTTCTGCACTTTCTCTGGAGCTCTTTCCCTCTAGAGTTTCCTCCTAATTCTGACAATGAAATATAAGCTTAAAGGAATAGTTTACTCCAAAATGAGAATTCTGTCATCATTTAAGCACACTCAAGTTGTTTCAAACCCATAAGAGTTTTTTTTTTTTTCTGTTGTGGACAAAAGAAGATAATTTGAAGAATGTTGGTAACCAATGAGCTGGCGTTTACCATCATAGTATGAAACAATAAAAAGTACTATGGAAGTCAATGGCTACCGTTAGCTGTATGGTTTCCAACATTCTTCAAAATATCTTCTTTTTTAACCAACAGCTGAAAGGAAGTCATACAAGCTGTAACACTTTGAGGGTTGAGTAACTGATGAGAGAATTTTCATTTTTGGGTGAACTAACCTGTGCAGTGGTCTACTGTAAATACATACATTTTAGGCTAGAATGATAGCTAGATATGAAGTTTTATTTTCTTAAGATATGAGTGTGTACTGTGTATATTCATTATGTATATATTAGTGCTGTCAAATGATTAACTGCATCCAAAATAAATGTTTTTTTTTTTCTTGAAGACAAATATGAGACAATTCCCTTCACATACAGTATACTATCTGTTCATATTATGTTATGGAGTACACAGCGCAGAAAATGGAGGACATCTTTCAGGATCCTTCTGTATTCCGCCCAGAGATGGCGAGATAGAGAGAGAAAGAAAGGAATATCGGGACCGCAGCCAAGTGTGACAGTGGCGTTCACATTTCTCCAGAAACCTCTGCGGGCCGAAACTCTGAGCTGAATGCTGAACACCTCTGTGCCGCACTGCTGCTCCACCCCGCCAAGATAATAAAACACAACCTCCAAGCTGAGGACAACGCAATGGCCTCCACCGCGCAGAATTAACGGCAGCCCTTAAAAACTGCGTGGAAGGTGCTCGTGGTTCTTCAATGCTCCTCCACTCTAATTGCTGTCTTTACCCTCAGCGCCTGTGAAAAATGATTTGTAAACAATATGACCTTTTCGGGAAAATCCCATCCTTCACTCCAAACGTGGGCTCAGTCTAATAACAGTCATGTAAAGAGAGGTTTATTAAGCGTAATGATAAATACGCTGAATTATAAATGACCAAAAGTCAATTTCTTTATGTACACATGATAAAGTAGAGTAGGATCAATCACATGACTGGATCTACAGTACTAAATGGTTGAGACATGCATCAAAATGCAATTTCCACATATAGTAACTTGAAGATGTCTTGAAGATGTTTTTTCCACAGTAAGCATAAACATTTTATAGTAAAAATCAATTTTGATGGTCAATGGTGATAAATTTTGAAGTCAAAAAATGAGGGCCATACATATGTCCTGAAATTATAAAAAAGAAAAATCCTCATTAAAATAAAAAAAAAAAGTTAATTTATAATTAATAATGTTGTTTATAATAATATTAAGAAAATATCTTTTAATTTTAAATTAATAAATAGAAATAAAACCAAAGTTATGTGATACAGGACATAATGAAGAGTCATAGAGAGGACACCCACAGTCCCTCATGACAGTCATAAGTCTGTTAAATATTAAAATATGGAAAATCACATTTTTAAAAGAAAAATTAAGGCTTGATCTATTTAAACTATATTATTCAAGATTGAAAAATTCCCACATGTGGTGTGATATTTGTGCAGAAATGAATCTTTCTTTCCTTCTTTCTTTCAGTTTTTTTATTTTATATTTTTATTTTAGTTTAATAATTTAATTATATATATATATATATATATGTATATATATCTTTTTTTGGAATTATATATGTGTATATATATATATATATATATATATATATATATATACAATATTTTTTTAAATAATGAAGATCATAAATTGTCATAATGAAATTTAACTTTTTATGAAAAAAGAAAAACAAAATTTGCAAACAACATGAATACAAAGAAAATACTTCTTTAATCGTCACTGACTCAGTATGAGAATCCCCCAAAAACATAACAAGGCATCCACAAATGATGATATGTTTCCCTATATTTTGCCAATTACGTGCTGAAATATTTTCTCCTCATCGTTCTAGAATTTCTGTCTTCATTTAAAGTGCACTGCACCTCTGTGTAGTATTAACACACAATATTTTTCACTTTGATGCAGCTTCTATGCAGAGTAAAATCATTCTGGATAGGCTAATTTAACCATAACATAATTGGATCATAATGCTGTGAGGGGCCCTTGCTTATTGGCGGCGGGGGTGTCCCATGTGCCTGTACGCAGCCTCATAAATACTCTGTACATAATGCATGTATTATATTGTATGGCGCATACGTTTGGATATTAGCTCAGGACTCAGAGATGTAGCTCACAGGGAGAAGTGTTATCTAATATAGAGAGAAAGATTCGATTTTCCCCAAGCCTCAGGTGTCAGATTATGGCTTCAGTCAAATCTCACATGGTTTTCCCAGATCAGCAATGACTGAATAATTGTCTTAACAATGGAACTGAGACAATGCACCGATGAATAACTGAAGACTATTTTCACCTCAAAAAACACACTGAAAGCTATGGAAGCCCATTTCTGCCACTGACTAAAAATTTTAAAAAGGCAATTGTGAGTTTTCATCTCACACTTTACTACAATTGCGAGTTTACATCTTGCAATTCTGACTTGCGATATAGTAAAACTTATAAAGTTAAATAAACTTGCAATTCTGACTTTTTCACCATTGATTTAAACTCCTAATTATGAATTATAAAGTCAGAATTATTACAATTGTGAGAAATAAATTCAGAATTGTGAGATATAAATTCGCAGTTCTGACTTTTTTCCTCATAATTCTAACGTCTTGTCTATTTTATAAATTCAACTTTAGGAAAACTAAGCCAGAATATAAACTTGCAACTGTGAGAAATAATATCTGAACTGTTGGATACAAATTTATTATTTTTACTTTTTTACACAATTCTTTTTTCTGCAATTGAGAGTTTAAATCACACAATTTAGATTTTATAACTCACAATTATGAGTTTATATCATGCAATTCTAAGGGAAAAAAAGGGTAAGAATTGAGTCTCGATTACCTTTGTTTATTTAGTGGTGGTAACAGCTTCCATAAAAATAATTTCTTTGTTCAGCTTAAAACTCTGAATGAAATGAATTCTCCTTCTCTACTTTTGTAAATATTCAATGCAAATAATGATGCACGAGCAAATGGCATTCGGTCCGGTTGTGATGTGAGCCGTGTTTTATGATGTGTACCATTTTGCATATTTCATTAGATTCTTAGGCTATAACGGAATAGCCGGAGGCCAACTGCAGTCCTGACACAGACCATTAAAATGCAAATCAAGCCCCTTAATATAAAACTGAGATCTATATTGCCATAGACCCTTGGAGGTGAACATTCAACAAATCACCTCTAGGCTCATTTAGCCTTATGTTATTCAGTAATGTTATCCTATTCATTGCTTCACCCAGAAAACCTGTAGGCCTGTGGGTTCAGCTTTATCTACTTACAGCAGAGACTGGACTGAAGTGTTTCACATCATCAGTGTGTGCTAACTGTGCTTAGTTAGTGCCGAGCTAATAAGATGTAGCATACTTTGCTAAGGCCTGATTCTGTTCTTTTGGGATGTCTGTACACACTGGCAGTCTGAAGCAGGTGGAAGAGATTGTAGTAGAGGTTCTTAATGGGTGACAATTTAACAGAGGAGCAAAGTGACAAGCAGTGCTCATAGTGGGAAATTAGGCTAATGGCTACCAGCTCTTGGTTCTCCTCCCAGTACGATACATGACTTGGTTATACAAACACCCAGCCATGCATACAGTGGGGCAAACAAGTATTTAGTCAGCCACCAACTGTGCAAATTCTCCCACTTAAAAAGATGAGAGAGGCCTGTAATTTTCATCATGGGTATACCTCAACTATGAGAGACAAAATAAGAAAAAAAATCCAGAAAATCACATTGTAGGATTTTTAATGAATTAAGTGGTAAATTCCACGGTAAAATAAGTATTTGGGCACCTACAAACAAGCAAGATTTCTGGTTCTCACAGACCTGTAACTTCTTCTTTAAGAGGCCCCTCTGTCCTCCACTCCACTCTGGGAAGACTGAATCTGCAATAGGTAAGCAGCTTGGTGTGAAGAAATCAACTGCGGGAGCAATTATTAGAAAATGAAAGACATACAAGACCACTGATAATCTCCTTCGATCTGGGGCTCCACGCAAGATCTCACCCCGTGGGGTCAAAATGATCACAAGAACTGTGAGCAAAAATCCCAGAACCACACGGGGGACCTAGTGAATGACCTGCAGAGAGCTGGGACCAAAGTAACAAAGGCTACAATCAGTAACACTGTGCTGCCAGGGACTCAAATCCTGCAGTGCCAGACGTGTCCCCCTGCTTTGGCATTGTCCATGCCCGTCTGAAGTTTGCTAGAGAGCATTTGGATGATCCAGAAGAGGATTGGGAGTATGTTGTATGGTCAGATGAAACCAAAATATAACTTTTGGTAAAAACTCAACTTGTCGTGTTTGGAGGAGAAAGAATGTTGAGTTGCATCCAAAGAACACCATACTTACTGTGAAGCATGGGGGTGGAAACATAATGCTTTGGGGCTGTTTTTCTGCAAAGGGACCAGGACAACTGATCTGTGTAAATGAAATAATGAATGGGGCCATGTGTAACAATAGTTCCCCTGTTGCCCCACCAGATGCCATCCCATCTCCTCCTCTCACTCTAGAACTCATCCGTCACTCCAGGACTTCAATCCCCATCATGCACTTCACCCTGATTACACATCCCACCTGTTTCCTGTTACCACTCCCCCGTCACTGAGTATAAATACAGCGATCTCACCTTCAGTGAATCGCGAAGTTTTGTATTTCCCCGGCTACATCTCTGAGCGATTCCTCCTTTGTTCTCTGGTTTCCCGTGTTTTGATTTGGACTGTTTATCTGTGTGTGATTGTTTGCTGCCTGGTTCCGACCCTTTGCTATGTTTATTTATTACGTCTCTGGATTACCCTCATTGCTCTGTCTGCCGGTATTTTGACCCTGTCTGCCTGACCTCTAATAAAGATGTTGCAAATGGATCCACACGCCTCTGTCTCATCCGTTACACAATGTATCGTGAGATTTTGAGTGAAAACCTCTTTCCATCAGCAAGGGCATTGAAGATGAAATGTGGCTGGGTCTTTCAGCATGACAATGAATCCCAAACACACCGTCCGGGCAACGAAGGAGTGGCTTCGTAAGAAGCATTGCAAGGTCCTGGAGTGGCCTAGCCAGTCTCCCAGAAGATAGTAAGACGATGTACATCATTGTGGAAAAAAATGTTACTCATCTTTTATTTACATTTGAACAAAAAGTGGCATGTATAAAATTATTCATACCCTTTGCAAACTGTCACAGTCTATTGGAAAATCCAAAGTTCTATACCATTCCAAACAGTCCAAGCTGTTCTAAAGCATAATTACATCCTAATTATATTAGTGATGCATATTTTTTTTATTCCACGTGACCATTTTTTAGATCTCTTAAACCTAAAAATAACTACTACAACAAGTATAACTTACTAACTTTTATAAAGCAAGGAGTGCATTAACACAGAATATGTGCTACTAGTTAAAAATATGATTCATTCATGACCTTGACTGATACAATGATTGAGTTCAACTCACTGATTAATTTTTTTGGTCACTTCACAAGAACCTCAGTGCGTACTGACATTTAATTTCTTCTTAAAAAAAACTATTGTATGATTTCAGAAGACATGTAATATAGTGAAGTTATATGATACTTCTGTGTCCCATTGAAGCTTCAAACCTCTTCATTGAAAGTGCATGGAAAGTGCAACCAACACATTATTCGAAAAGTCTTACTTTAGATCAAAAGAAAGAATGGCATGCAAGTTCAGTGTAAGTAAATGATAACAGAATTAGTTCCTTTAAGATTTGATTTTGTACTTCATACTGCAGACAACAGATCTTAAAATCATGATATAAAGTTTAATTAAGATTAATACTGACTGACGTGCACTGGTCGATCCAGACAGCTGGTCAGGCTGTGAATGGGTTTGTGAGGGGATATATGGTGTGTCTGAGACCAATGAGACACTTCATAAATTAGTGCGGAATTAACTGGACATCATGAGCAGGTTTTGGTCGAGCCTCCAGACCTCTATCCGTGGTTTATGAGGCCTGGGGTCATTACAGGCGCTAGAATGGCCCACTCTCTCTGTACAAATAAATATAGGGCAGGACTGTGGAACTGCTGTTTGAGGCAAGAAGTGCTGCATACATCATTGTGTCTTTTTATGAGCATGTATAAATCTGTACAACTTTGTGGGCTGAATTTACTAAACACCACGCACAGTACTAATTCAGTGCAAAAAAACTAAACCTAGCCCTGAGATCCAGTGTTGGGCACGTTACTTTAAAAAATTAATTAGTTATAGTTACTAGTTACAAATAGTAACTGAGTTAGTAACTGAGTTACATCATTATAAATGTAATTACCAGGGAAAGTAACTATTGTGTTACTTAAAAAATAAATAAACAAAATGGCAAACTTGGATGCACCAATATTAAATGTTAAATTAATGAAATAGACACAAAATATAATAAATTATTATTATAAAACATTGTACATTCATCTACACTATTTATCTACTGACATACCAGGAGTCAGTCAAGAATTATATATTATGATAATTTAGCATTATATGATGACTATAGAACTTTAGTAATCTGAATTACCAAGTGTGAGTGTATATTTGTCATGTTGACTGAATTCGGACTGGTGGTGGTGCTTGTTTATCATTTAGTGTTTGTATTTTAAAAAGAGGCAAAAAAATATAAGATAACAAAACTACTATGAATTCTATTTATTAAGTAAGGAATAATTGATGACGGGCCGTTGAATTATTACAAAAATATGCACACCCGAGGTGGTGATGCAGTCACAACGGGTGTGCATTATTTTTCTAATAATTCAACAGCCCAGATTCAATTATTCCACTTATACTATGGTTGCCACACCTCAAGACATCAATCAGATGATATATTTCAAAGTATTTGTCTGTTTTTTTACTTAAAACGCTATTGTAAGTAGGATTATCTCTTCTGCATCTCATCCAATGCCTCCGACCTATAATGGAGGCTTAAGCCATTGATAGCAGACTAATGCAGCTAATAACTAAGTTATGAGTGTGTGTGTGTGTGAGAGCGAGAGAGTGAGAGAGACATTACCTCTGAGTCTGTACATCTCTCAAGTGTGTTCAGCTAAAGCATTGAACTTTAAATTCCCTTTCAGTCGAGTCACTCCGACGTTACATATGGGAACTCGCATGAGAGACCAATCACCTCTGAGCTTTATCAAAAAGGCCAATGAAAGTTGGCATGCACTGATTGCATTCAGCTGTCGCTGATCACAGCGCGAGTATAAACAACGTGTTCCAAACAGTGCTCATTAGCTTTTTCGCTTCGGAGCGCTCGCCACTGAGTCCTGAAGACAGCTTTCCTGAGAAAGATCCCTTTCTGGAAGGAGAAATAAAAAGAGTTCCTGGTTCCTGCTCTCCTCCAGCGGCAGTTCCTGGGCGCTGTTGGGGATCCCGCGGGCTGGCAGTCTTTATTAAGACTGGTATTCGCTAGCTTACACAGTGCACAGTTGTGCCGCGTGGTCCTCCCTGGGCAATCCGGGAGATAAAAGAGCAATTTCTCCGGTCGGTGGGCATT
>JAUMHE010000063.1:15763101-15803249 GCA_032359235.1 Enteromius mattozi | reverse complement strand
CTACGTTGCTGTATGTTTGTGGTTCGTCCCGTGAGTTTTGTTCAGTTATATCCTTGTTTTTCATTAAATGTTTATTCCTGCCTCCGCGTCCTCCTTGCCCACTGGAAAAGCTCGCGTTTCGCTTCACCGCAGCGACAGCGCGTTCGTGACATTGTGAGTTATAAAATCCAATTTACAGGGTAAAAATACTTTTTTTTTTTTTTTTTTTTTTTTTTACAATTGCAAGTCTATTTCTCACAATTTTGACTTTATAACTTGCAATCTCTTGCAATTCTGACTTTATTTCTCAGAATTGCGAGTTTATATCATGAAATTCTAAGGAAAAAAGTCAAAATTACAAGTTTATGTCATGCAATTCTGAGAAAAAAAAGTCAGAATAGTGAGTTTATATCATGCAATAATAAAAGTCAGAATTGTGAGTTTACAGTATGTCATGCACTTCTGAGTCAGAATTGCAAATTTATGTCATGCAATTTTGAGAAAAAAGTCAGAATTGTGAGTTTATATCATGCGATTCTAAGAAATATAGTCAGAATTGTGAGTTTATGTCATGCAATTCTGAGAAAAAAGTCAGAATTGCAAATTTATGTCATACAATTCTGAGGAAAAAAAAGTCAGAATAGTGAGTTTATATCATGCAATTCTAAAAAAAAAAGTCAGAATTGTGAGTTTATGTCATGCAATTCTGAGAAAAAAGTCAGAATTGCTAATTTATGTCATGCAATTTTGAGAAAAAAGTCAGAATTGCGAGTTTATATCATGCAATTCTAAAAAAAAAGTCAGAATTGTGAGTTTATATCATGCAGTTCTAAGAAATATAGTCAGAATTGGGAGTTTATGTCATGCGATTCTAAACAAAAAGTGAGAATTGCAAATTTATGTCATGCAATTCTGAGAAAAAAGTCAGAATTGTAAGAAAAAAATTGCAACAGTCTTTTTTTTTTTTTTTTTTTTCAGTGCTGGTAACAAACTTCCATAATTATCTGATTCATGAAAATAAATATTTAAAAGTACTTTAAAAAAAGCATCAAGTTTGGAAGCAACTTTCTGATGTTTTAATCACCAAACAAGCTAGAATTTGATGACCCGAATTGTCTGCCAACTTTCTCAAATGTTCACAAACTTCATTGCAAGTTTATTGACAGATCAGAGTAAAAGACAAACAAGCAGGTTGTTTGATCTACCGTAGCGGGGAAAACCGCATATACATGCTACAGATGTAAAATTCATGGCATTATAGCCAGCATCAGTCTCTGCACAAATAATGTAGAGCAAACTGTGAGATTTATTGAAATGAGCGGGGGACATACGCTGTCCTTTCAACAGGCATACATTATGCATGCATGCACACATCCATTATAGATAAAAATTAAGCCTGCTTAAAGGGATTCAAAATGTAGTGTCAAAACTGATTTGATCAAAAGATTTTTTAGAAAAATCCACCACCCATGGGCCAAATCAGGCAAAATATACTGTGGCAGGGAGTGTGGATTAGATGTGACCATAAATAATAAGGCATTGTTCTGCCCTCCTGGTCATGGCAACTAACTTGGCTGATGGCAAAGAGATTGGTTTTAGGGTGGGCTGCAGGATGTTCCTGAGTGAGTCAATGCCAAAACACTCCTAACGTCGTACATTAACGCTGACACACAGCTGTATATGCCAATGGCAGCAGTGGCCTTGTAATACGTTTCATAAACGATTCATGCAATCTGTGATTGTGCCATTTATTATAAAAGTGACATATTGTTTTTTCGTGTGTGGAAAGCAGTTGTCACTGGGTGTCTGTGTGTTCTGCAACACATGAAAAATAAACTCAAAACTATGAGTGGAGTACCTGTCAGCGGCTGTGTCCGAAACCGAAGACAGCTGCCACGCTGTCCACTTATTCAGCGACTTAGACAGGGTTTGTGTATGAAGATTCCTCTGAGAGAAGTTTCAGACAGGCTTTCAAGGCACCAAAACATCATGTCAACAAATTTAAGTAAGCATTAGACATAACAGGGACAATCCAGTTAACACTGTTACTGTTAACAGGAACCAAAACTATCTTTTCGGCAATATATCATATACTCAAAATATCAATAATATCAGCATTAGATGGAAAATGTAAATGGAGTTTTAAATTTATGTATAATCTTAAGATAAATTAAATATATATAACAGTGCTGTCAAAAGATTAATTGTAATTAATCACATCCAAAATAAAAGCTTTTGTTTACATGATTTACATGTGCATATTGTGTACATTACTTATATATATAAGTATAATATATATATATATATATATATATAAAGTTAGTATTACTGTATATAAATACTAACTCATGCATGTATATATTTAAGAAAAATATGCTATGTTTATGTATTAAAAATATATTTGTTGAATAAAATATAAGAATATAAATATATAAATGTATACGCATATAAATATTTCCAAAATATATGTTGTATGTGAGTGTATGTTGATATATTTAATGTTGTTCATTTCAATAATATCTGATATTGATATCTAATATTGTTTAATAACATTAATTAGTTTTAAATTCATTGAAAAATTTAAATAAATTAGGCTAGTTTTAACTCAAATTAATCAGATTAATGTGCTAAAAGTGTGCTAAAAATGTAATAAATTAAATAAAAAATCTAACAAAAATGAAAGACAAATATAAGCTAAAATGTGTTTGATATTGATAATATTAATATCTAATACTTGCATTTCTAATATTGATCAACAATATACATTTTAGATTAACATTTTAAAATAATCTTCTGTTTAACTCATTTAAATAAGTTATCTTAAAATAAAATTCAAAGCTTTACAAAAAAATGAAATTTAGATTTTATAAAACATAAAATCAAATAAAATTGACAAAAGCACACAAAAATGGCCAACCTTAATTAAAATAAAAAACTGAATTATAAAATTAATTTCATTTCACATATTAATACATTCTGCACCACACGATAATAGCAAAAGTACTATTAGAAAATACTAAACAATTTAGTAAACAATACTAAAATAACACTGACCACAATGCTTATTTTTCAACAGAAACTAAATAAAAAAAAGGTTCAATTCAATGTCATCTCTATTCTTTATTCTCTATTCTATTCTTCTCTAACAACTAGATGAAAGCATCTTAGTAGACAGGATGATATAATGTGGAATAGCATGTGCTTCAATGCGGCAGCAGTCAGGTGAGTAACTGAGAGAGATGTCTACATCTGATGTACATCAAGGACAAAAGGTACACCAGCATCTCAGTCTGGAGGGACCTGCCATTCCTCAAGGTTTTGTTCGAGAGACATCCCTGAGCTTTCTTTCTTTAGGGTCACAAGAGGCTCAGGAGAGAAAGAACATCCCACACTGCTCAGCAGTCAAGCATATATTTCACCCCACTGACTTTATATCTGGATTCTCACTCAAGCAGTTTATGACGTCTTTTGGGCCAATACAGTGTGTCACTTATAGAAAGTGACCAAGTTACCAGGTCAGCTGAAGACTGCCAGTCAAGATTATGACCATAATCTCATAAAAAAGAGCGCTGAACGCACTGGGGAGATTCACAGCGAAGGCTTCTGCTTGTAATCGAGTTCCTCCCTTTCAGTTTTACCCTACAGGAATGCTATCAAATAAGAGACTCCAGCAACCGGCCAGTCTTGGAGATGTAATTTTGTGCTTGTATAACCATGGACCAATGGATAGTGAAAGATTACGACAGCAACCCAAGGGGAAAATGCTGGTTCCTTGCCTTCCAGGACACTCACTTCATCGTGAAAGATTAGACAGCCAAGGGAAAAGCTGATAGGTGTTTTCCCACCTAACTTTATACAGTACGTATTTCCTCTGCACAAACAAAACTGCTTTGCATTTGAGGCGCATTACGTGTTATGCACTCACAAGGCCATTCATTTACATAATGCTCTTTTCCGGTATAACTTGACCATGGGTTCAACAAAAGGATTTTTATCTGC
This sequence comes from Enteromius mattozi, assembly GCA_032359235.1. NCBI lineage: Eukaryota > Metazoa > Chordata > Actinopteri > Cypriniformes > Cyprinidae > Enteromius > Enteromius mattozi. The sequence goes on along the minus strand of JAUMHE010000063.1, from coordinate 15,799,271 downwards.
ATAGAATACCGTTACTTACTCGAGCAGGTGCAAATCCTAAATTCAAAGCACATTCAGGATGGTGAACGCTAGCCGGAGTCTAGGAGACAGAGGTCAGCAAATGTCCCAGCTGGTTACACACTTCACATTTAATTACTGGACATTTAAACCATTCCTGCTCAATTACTGTACATCTGTTTTGGCTCAGAAACTGAGCTCAAGTGACCACTGCTCCCACAATGTTACAGGAGTCAAAAGAATCAGTGCTTTACGGCATACCAAATGAATCTCTGACTCTTTTATTCTGTTTGTCAGCCATACAGACGTAGTAGGTAAAACTTGAGATCATGGCCGCAGTCCTTACTCGAGGCGAGGCTTTTGTTGGCGTCATCTGTCATCCAGAATACTGCAAAATACAATCAAAGTCAGCATGCTCATCTGCCAAAAAAGGAGGCAATATTGCTTCCAATCAGATTGGCAAAGCTTAACAACTGTGGATTGAATCACACACTGAATCCTACAGGAAAGAAAAACCACAAATGAGATTCTTTGATGAATTTTTTTTTTTTTCCTAGAGCGAAATTATTTTATATAGAGAGTAAATGGAGGCTTTTGAGCTGAATTATGCAAGCTTTGCTATCTACATTAGGAGTTCTCAACCAAGGGGCTTCAGAGCAACTTAAAGGAACACAACACTTTTTTCGAACATAGGCTCATTTCCAACTGCCCTAGAGTTAAACAGTTGAGTTTTACCATTTTTGAATCCATTCAGCCGATCTCCGGGTCTGGTGATAGCACTTTTAGCTGTAGCTTATCATTGAATCTGATTAGACCGTTAGCATCTTGCTCAAAAATGACCAAAGAGTTTAGATATTTTTCCTATTTAAAAATGGACTCTTCTATAGTTATTTTGTGTACTAAAACAGAAAACGAAAAGTTGCAATTTTCTAGGCCAATAGCTAGGAACTATATTTTCATTTTGCCGTAATAATCATGGAACTCTGCGTACCATGGCTGCAGCATGTGCAATGATATTACGGCAGCAAAGTTCCTTGATTATTAAGCCGGAATGAGAGTATTTTCCGTCGGTCTTAGTACACAATTAAACTATAGAAGAGCCAAGTTTTAAATAGGAAAAATATCTAAACTCTTCGGTAATTTTTAAACGAGATGCTAATGGTCTAACCAGATTTAATGATCTATGCTAAGCTAAAGCTAAAAGTGCTATCGCCAGACCCGGAGATCAGCTAAATGGATTCAAAAATGTTAAAACTGTTTAACTTAAACAGTGGCGTGTTCCTTTAAAGGAATAGTTCACCCAAAAATTTAAATTACACCATATTTTACTCACCCCCAAGCCATCCTAGGTGTATATGACCTTCTTCTTTCAGATTAACACAGTCTAAGTTTTTTTTTTTAAAATGTATCCTGGGTTTTCCAAGCTTGGTAATGCTGGTGAATAGCGGCCATTATTTTGCAGCTTACATCACACTTTCACCATTCCTTTGAAATCACAAATAATTTTTTATTACTCTGAATTCTGAATATACATATGAAAGTCAATATCTTTTGTAGCATAATTGAAAGAGACTTTACTTATAATGATGGATGGTTTGTTGATCAGCATTTTTGAGCATTGATGTCATGCAAAGAGCTACATATATGCTTTGATGTAGGTTTGCTTATGACCCTATAATGCACTCTGGCCTAATGGAGGAGATTTCCATTGCATTTAAATGTATGTCCGTGTGCCTGCATGTGTTTGTGTTTAGAGGGGGTGTGGGGAGGGACACATCTCAGCTTTAAATAAATCTAATTAGATTTCTTTCTGGCATTTGTCTATTGAGTGTCGAGGCTTTTTTAAGCCACTGCCTCCCTCTCCTGATCTAATGAGGAGTTAGTTCCTGAGTCAACTGCAAAACATTGGATGGATTGAATCATCCATACGATTAGCCTCAAGTGAAATTCTGTAAATGAATGTCTGTCATAGTTACTCCTTAGTCAAAGGGTGTTCACAGTTTCAGGCTTCCCATCTTTTTCAAGGACAAATGGATAATTTTGATGGATAATTAAGAAAAAAAAAGGAACAAGTCAAAAATAAATAAGTTATAAGCATATGACTAAATCTTTTATTTTTGACATTTTTATTAATGATGACCAATAATGATGAGAAACAGGCCTTAAAGCCTGTTTCTTATTTTCAGAGAACAAGTCTGTTCTTATTTATTGTGTATTATTCTAAAACCCCTAACAAAAGTTATTTCTTGTTTAAAGTGTAAACTGAACAAAACTCAGCATTTAAAATTAAGTGGCATTTCAGAAACAAAGTACGGTTAATTCTACATTTATTCATTTTATTAGTTATTTGTTTGTTTTTGGTAAATAACCTTTTATGTATCGTGATATTTTGCTTATCAAGTAAACCTATCTTCTTGTACACATTTTATTTATTGTTTTTTTACTGGAAAACTCAACAAAAATACTATTTTTAACCCAGACTCTATGCCATGTAGTTCCAACTGAGTAGTGGCTCTTCATATAATATGATGATCTACTCTGTGTGGCACTTATATCGATCCTCAGAAATGTCAAGACTGTGCAGTGAGAGAAGTAAAGAGTATTAGAAGATCAGCTGACATTTTGCTAATGGAACATACAAGCCACTTTGCACAAAGTGCTCTTCTTTGAGAACAAAACAAGCGGATCCTTGTCAGCTTTAGACACTCCACTTAAGACTACTCACTCATTATGCATTATGAAGAGCAGTAAGTTATTAGTATTCATGCTGGTCACCTTATAGCCATCTGTGTGGAGCCTAGAGCAGATAAGAACATTCCCCGGCACAATGCAGATAAAGAAGTGTCTCCTGTCCCAGTCCCCGCTTATCAATAAAATTACATTCGTCCTGTGACTATGTGAGCAAATTAGATTTTAAGAAAGTGTCATTTTTCAATGCTGCTGAGATACTGTTGTATTACGGGACAGTCAGCCTTAAAATTATTAATCAACTGGCATTTCAGGTTTTTGCATACTCGTGACTTTTAAGTCAACGTTAACATAAACTATTCATTAGTTAATTCACATTTTATTCCAAAGAAATAATAGGTTTTTATATTCAAGAATAAATCTAATAAAATGTAACTCCAAAATTCAGTGGTGAGTGCATTCATTTTAGGGAAAAAAAAAAAAAATATATATATATATAAATATATATATTGGTAATGGGGTAAAAAATAATAAATAAATAAAAGCCTACAGTATATGTCTCAATGGCGCATTTCTAATATAGCTATTTTTGTTACGCAGTGGTGTCCAAAAGAGTGCAATATGAGGAACATAAACAAATCCATATATTTCTGAAAATGTCACCAGATCGCTAATATTCACTTTAGCTACGTGCTGCATTCGTCTTCTAACTTCTTGATGCATCAGTCATATCTTCTTCACAGTCCAGCTCTAATAGTTCAATGATAAACAACAAAGACCCAACTAAAGTCACATAAATCATTCAATCGTTGTGAGCCGCTTCACCGAAAATAATCACTCAAAAGTGTGATTCATTCTTTTAATTTCCGAAACTCCATATTAATTTACCACTGTATTTTCTGGTATTATTGCAACGATCTGTTTTTAAAATATATTTTTTTACCCAACTGGTTACCTTGTTATATAAAAAAAAAAAAACAAGATTCAAGATACTCTAGATAAGATAATCTAAAGATTCACGAACCGGATCCGAACTCAACAGTCACGAGTTTAGTTTAGTTTTTGTCTATTTGCAGGGTCAATGATTTGGTTAGCTTGTAGGCTACAAATGTGTAGATTATATTTTTGCAGATAAGCGTAAATTGAAGGCCAGATCATCTGTAGCCCATACTGTAGTTTCATTCATGCTTTACAATAGAATTCAAGACAATATAAAAATGTTGCACCTAAAGGTCAATAGACTTGAACGTTGGTGTGGTTTGGTGTTTGACTTTTGTACTTGAAAGGGTCAAGGGGAATGCATAAGGCAAGGCCTAATTTGGGCGTCTGAAGTGAGCGATATATTTTTTCCACTTTGAGGTGAGGTTTTTCTGCACAGAAATATTGAGGGGAGGCACAGTCATTTTAACTGACAGTAAAATGCCACACATGGGCAATGCACCTGAGAACGGGTGATTTATTGCTCCATTTTGCTAAAGCCTGCACTGCCTTTAATTAGAAAATACTGAGGAGGCAGCCGAGTGCTTAAGCATCACTTAGATCTCCACCGCAGTTGATGTACACTGCAGCATCTTCTCTAATATGTGAAAATAAAGATGTAACGTCAGCCTTCAGCATAAATTTCCATGTGTTAATCAGTCATGCTCCTGGTGAGTGAACAGCGCCTCTCATTCATGGAGGAGAAGTCACATGACAGTGTCATAATCAATGAGCCATGCTGTTTGCAGGTTTATCTTCTGTCACCTCATCAGCAGTTTGTGCCTCTGAACTACAAATATCCTCAAAGCAATATAGAAACCATTTGGGAATGGGTAACAAACAATGTTGTGTGACACATATGTGTGGCTTCAGGCCTCAGAGAGAGTTTCAGTGTAAATAAAGTCAACATAAAATATTGAAAAGGGAGAGATAAAAATGTCCACGTGGAGTAAAAACTGAAACAAACTGTTCAATAACTAAAGTCATCAAGTTCTTTATAATGCAGTTAATTTATTGAAAGACTGTGTTTCTCTGCTGTTTGTTCTGCTGCATATAATAAATTAAGGTCTAATTTGTAATCATAGAATGAAACAACAAAACAGCATTACTAATAATTGTTCTGTACGGTTATATAGTGTCACATTTGCCCTGATAAATTATGTTTTACTGAGCCATTGTAATGCATCACTATTAGGATTAATTTCCATAGTGTATATATAAAATGGAATTTGTTTATGTATCATGATAGGGAATTGTACATGTAAAATATTTTGTACTATTTAGCAATTATATTTTATTTACTTATCTGATGTATTATGCAAATGCTTGCAGAACATTTTATAAAAAAGTGCATGAATAAATGCATGCAAGTGAATGCATGAATAAATAATTAAGCGGCGTGACACCAAACGTCGGTGGCACAGAGACATGGCTTAGATATAATCAAAACATGTAATTTACATGATGTCCAGACATTGAGAATCATGTGATGTTTTATTTATTGCAGCAGCCATAAGATATATATGAGGAGAGTGAATTTATAGCATAAGTTTTGTTTACTGTCAGATTAAGCAAGTAAACATATGAATCCGGACCTGCATGACGCATTGTGTGTATGACTGTTTGTTGTGATTGTGTATACAGTACAGGTATAAAACTCAGGCTAAAGAGTAAATGTTTAAATAAATCTAGATGACTTTAGTGGGAATATTTTATTTCGTCTTGCAATGCTACTGTTAAATTAGCTTCCCCAGGAAAGAAATGCTTTGAGGTCACACGTATTTGCACATCCTCATAAAACTACTTTACCCAATAAAAGTGAGGCATTTTTGTGATTCAGGTTTAATACACCAAGAAGAAGAAAAACTTTCAGCGCAGACCGCTTTAAAAGACTTGTTTCTTTTCATGATTGAATGGGGAATTGAGTTAGGGAATTGAACAGAGGGCTGAAATTGTTCTTTGATCAAGGAGGAATCTTATCCACTGGACTGGCTGTACTACAAATATTTGATTGATATAAACATAATTACTTAAACTATTGACCTCTGCTGGATGAAGACTTAAGCTGTGCAAATAACTAATTGTTATTCTCTGACCTAAATGCTTTAGAAATGTTCCTGCACAATTAGTTTTAGCAGCTTTGCTTATTCATTAATGTTTTAAATGCGTGTCCTGTCCAGTATGGTAAGTGTTTTTAAGCATGCTTCAACTCAAGGGCATTGGTTTTATTTTTTGCATTAGACATTTTAAAGTCAAAGTATACAGATGCACTATGTTTTCGCATACACAGTGAAACTGTCTGTTCCAGATGATGTTTAAACCTATAAATAATACACCAGACTGGAGTTAATGGTTTTATTTAAAAACCCAGGTTCCTGTATGACCCTTGCTTGTTTATAATTAGTAGTGTAACTGTTACAAATACAGTTTGATTAAAAATGATTTTAAATGAAGCTCTAAATTATAAACATACAGTTTTCAGTAGCCTCTTAAAGGGATAGTTCACACAAAAATGAAAATCTGTTGAAAATGTACTAACCCTCAAACCATCCAAGATGTAGATGAGTTTATTTCTTCATCTGAACAGATTTGGAGAAATGTAGCATTACATCTCTTGCTCACCAATGGATCCTCTGCAGTGAATGGGTGCCGTCAGAATAAAAGTTCAAACAGCTGATAAAACATCACAATAAGTAATCCACACCACTCCAGTTCCTTCAGTTTACATCTTATGAAGTGAAAAGCTGCATGTTTGCAATAAAATTTTAGCTTCAAACTCAACCTGAAACCATATTCGAGTTTTTGAAACATTTATCCTGGCTCTTCCAAGCTTGGTAATGCTGGTGGATAGTGACCATTATTTTGAAGCTCCGTAAATTGGATATATCCACAAGTACTGCATAGTAAAACTAACCAATATGCATTCGGGGGTTATTTACATGTTCTCTGAAGCAGATCGATGGGTTTTTGGAACAAAACTATTTCTAGATTTCAAATTATAACCTAAATATCTGATTTCCGGTCAGAAGTCAGCCAAGATGCGCTCTTATGGACCTCTTTCGTAGACTCACATGCGGCCGTTTGCTGTTTCGTTTCTTTAGGTTATAATTTGAAAATTGCTTCAGAGGACATGTGATAACCCCCCAGAGACATATAGGTTAGTTTTCATTTTTGGGTGAACTATTCCTTTAAGCAGAGTTTATAAGCCAAAACAGTTCTTAATAAATATATTGGTGGATTTTGTTGTGAGAAGATAACAGGGGATGCACTTTTTCACTGGAGGAAGTATAATATGGACAGATCACTTTTCAGGCATTTTGGCCTGGAGCAACACTTTAAAGTTTAAATAGCTTAATAATGGATTTGTTTCTACAAACAAGCAGATTTTCACTTCACAAGATGTTAATTGATGAGCCGCATGGATTTTTCTTGTGGATTATTGTGTTTTTATCAGCTGTTTGGACTCTGACGGCACCCATTCACTGCTGATGATCCATTGGTAAACGAGTGATGAAATTTCTCCAAATCTGTTCCGATGAAGAAATAAGCTTCTCTGCCATTTTCGGGTGAACTACTTGGCTGGTAGAGTAAAAAAAACACTGAAAGTTTCATCCCAATCCACTACTCTCTCGATTATACGGTAGTATTTATTTCCATGCAACTCTTTTCACCCACCGAATTGACTCAAAGTAGCTTGCTAAAGCACGTAAAAGCTTTTAATTTAATTACAGTCCACAGTAAATGTTAATGTCACAGGCTGCCATTTGAGAATATTTGTGGAAGTGCAGGTCAGTTTTTTGTGTTCGTGCACAAGAGTTCGGCATCAGGCGATCATTTACAACAAATTAAAGAGCACATGAAATAGGGCAGCAAAAGTCTGTGGTAGCTGGTTGCTATGGTTCCAGTATTTTAAGCTGTTTAATACTTCTAAAGCAGAATGCAAAACAACTCTGACGACTCTTTAGCGGACCACATGAGACTTAGACATCATTTAACATACACAAGGCATCCCAGCCACCTTCACAAGCCTTTAGAACAGAGTTTTCCTCCAAAATAAACACCCATTAAATGTCAGTTGGGTTTATTCCTATTAGCTGCCTCAGTGGTATGCCAACACTGGCACTGTAGATGTTTGTGCCCGTGGCGGTTTATATTCAAGGTCTGCAATGGAGATTTCTCTTTTAGATCTCCATTTCGATTCATCTCTATTAAAACCGAGCTTTGATGTGCTCTAAGAAATATTACAGTCTCAATGATCTTAGCCGAGCTACTAAACGACCATTTGTCATATTCAGAGAATCAATTTGAATTACAGCTCCGTGGCATTCGCACAAATGTGTGATGCCACGTTGAAAGAGAGGCCTAGAGACCAGGACTTTGATTGAGTGGCGTGACACTGAAGGCACCATTAGCTCAGAGTGAACCAAATGAGCAAGCGTGTGTTGAGCAAATGCAGCTCTAGACTAATGATGATGAGCTTTTTTCAAGGGCACAATGTGACTTGGAATTAAATGCTGAGAAACAACAGACTGGGCAGCCGTGGAGATGTTAGGTTTAGTGCCGAGAAAGCACAAGATGTGACTTTGTTTCTATTGAAACTTGCTATTGTTAACTTATGGAGAACGGTTTTTATTTTAGCATTCAAATGAATCTTTCATGCCCTCTTTCTGTTGCGAAGGTTATTATCTAGATTCATTATATTAGACAGAATAACGGTTAGGAAAGAGCTAAGTGAGAGTTGGCCTCGTAGGAGAAAGAGAAGAGAGAAAAATGGGAAACCGAGAGATAAAATAGCAGGGGAGCGGGTTTGGCACAAGTTCTTTTCTCAATCGTGATTTTTATCATTGCGGGCAGAAGATGATTTCTCAGCCAATGGGATATCTGCGGCTGGTTCAGACTTCCCGTGGTGCTGTATACAAAGATTAAAAATAACAACAGGCCCTCTGCATTTCACACATGACATGCACACAGTGGCAGACTTATGTAATGTGGGACTTAACAGTGGTCACAGCTGTTTTGATGGATGGTTTTGTTACCCTGTTGCAAAGAGAACCGGTTCTTCCCCATTTTAAGGAGTTTAGGAAAACCAACATGAAATTTAAAGGACTATTTGAGATTATGTATACTTATGCTGCATAATTAAAGTGCCCCTATTGTGGATTTTAGAAAATGCCCTTTCATGCAGTGTGTAACACAGCGCTAAGTGAATGAACACATCCTGCAAAGTTTTAAATCTGAAAGTATTAGCCCTGAGTATTAAGTTATTATCTCTCAAAAGAAAGAGTCAAGTCTGAATCATTGAAACATCACGAGTCCCAAGCCCATTGCTTTAAATGAAATTGAACAATCACTGAGTGTTTTGAAAAAATTAATTGTTGATCAATTCGTTTGGGAGTTGTTGAACAAATAAGGTAAAAATAAATTCATATAAGAAAATGAAAGTGTTTTTAGAGCTTGCGTGCAGGTCAACCTGTTGTTTGGAACTCCCAAAACCAAAATATAAACCTTTCATATCCCACAATAGGGTCACTTTAAGCTAGTGTTCACAAAGCACCAATTCTGTTTAAAATGTTTCTTTCATCTGTAAAGCTATGCAAATCATCCATTTTTTGAGGTGGTACTTTGCATGTAGTGAATTGTCATATCACTTTATTACAATTTTGAATGTATCATGGGAAAGATGCTGGGGTCACACTGAGTTGAGCTGACAGGAACTACATTTACATAAATGGTTAAAAGACAATGAAGGCTGTATCAAAAAGTAAGCAACTTGCGCAACTTTATTTTGGTCAGAAAATGAGGAAACGTACAAATGTATTTTTGAACAAATAAATGCATGTATATGAATATATGAACTTTTGAGTGGTAATCCAAGATGAAGCATGAGGCCAATAAATCTATTTAAAAACATAAATTTTACCCAACATTTGTGCGTGTCATGTATATTTATGCTTATAGAAGTATTTTGTCCTTGCTCTTGTCGCCTGACTCAGGTCTCCTGTATGTGTTTATATGACACATGGGGCACTTGCATACTGTATGTACTGTGTCACATCAGTCACTTACAGTATGTGGCTCACTTCAGTCCAGATGCTGCTGTAGTTGACAGCTGTCTATGCAGAGAGCAGGACAGCTCACTAGGCTTAAACATATGTAGAGGGGACTGATTTTTAAAAATCGAAAAGGATTCATTTAGAGGTTTCATCTTTGCATATCATGTCAGCTGCAACATAGCACTCATCTGTAATACTGTGCTTCCTACTATAAAAATGATAAAAAGCGACATCTAAGCCTTCAAGCCTTCCAATCCATTTCCCCTTCTCCATCCTCCTCACAGTCTGTGGCTGTTGAAGCATCCGAAGAGCACAATAGCATGTTGAATATCTACAGGCGACATTGTACAAACAGCTGAATCATGCAGAATGCCGTGCTTTGAATGTACAGTGTGCCGAGGGCTTGCAGTGGCTTTGCCGTGAGCTGCAAAGCTGGTAATTTACTGGAGACGTCTCCACTGTAAGACCTCTTTCCCACTGCCATGATGACATGCGCTGACTGACTTTTTTTTTTTTTTTTACAGTCCTCGTTCTCCACGGGGCACTTTTGGTTGTGCAGGACTGCAGCTGGTCACATGGGTGGTCAACTGACAGATGCAGTACATGACTGGAAGAGATGGCCAGCCCTTAGCACAAATTAGCCAGTCTAGTCTCATGGCAGGCGACGTATAAGACGATCTGTCGCTTGTTCATTAGTGGAGTAATTAACTGGAGCTCCTCCCTGGCACATGCACAGCAGCAGCTGTATGGACAGCCCCCCTCCACTCTCATTTGTTTAGCATAAGATGGATTGTGAAATCGACACGTAATGGTACTGGTGAGGGAGCAAGTGCCAGTGTAGTGCAAGATTCGATCTTCTTGCAGAGTGCGATGATGTTTGGACCTGAAGGGGTAGCTGTTTGTAATGCATAAATCAGAAAATATCTGCTTATGGAAATACTGTCATAATTAGTCAGTAACGAACAATAATAAAAGGGAAGACAAATAACATTCTCTCAAGTTCTGCAAACTCTTTTAACCGCTTAAGACCCTGCGGTGTCTTATGAGGATATTATATTTTAGTGAATTTTCTCTGAGACTATAGTTTTAAGTCTGGGTGTCCTTTAAAGAGCACATTCAGGGCTTTTCCAAATGCTTTTTCCAAATACCAAATGATTAAATGTTTCATCATGATTACTCCCTCTCAAATATGGCTGAAATTAATGGGGTCATGTGTTGTTGCTAAAAATAACATTTGCGTATTTGGTGTAATGCAATGTGTTTATACAGTTTAAGGTGCAAAAACACATTATTTTCCACATACTGTACATTTTTGTTTCTCCTCCATGCTCCGCCTCCTAAAAAAAGCAAGGTGGGCTCTGATTGGCCAGCTATCCAGTGCACTGTGATTGGCCGAATACCACAAGCAGGTGTCGGAAATGTTACGCTCCTTACCATGATGTGATGCCGGGTCCTGGCGCTATGACAAAAACAATAAAACACATTACAAACGAGGTATTTGTTGCATCCAGTGGAGACATAATTACTGATCATCATGACTTATACTGACTTTTTATGCTTTGTATTACATCACGCCTCGTAAACATAACACCATGTCTGCATTCGTGATTGGAGTACCGACAAACAACAAGCACTCTCCTTCACTGCTCAAAACTCACGTTTGAATAGTAAGTAGCAGGTTCTTTTAATAAGAAAACGTAACTTACTTAAAGGTTGTGAGTCAAAAGCACAAGACTGTCCTTGTAGAGGTAGACTTGCTCCACTTTATAGTCTCTGTGCACAGCCAGCATAGACTGCTCTGCAGTAATGTGCTGAATACACTATAATATTTGGGTTAAACTGTCCTGGATCAGTGTTGTGAATACAACAAAATATTATATATTATTATGAAAATCTTGTCAGTTATTACTTACATTATTACACTTCTTTTTTCATCACGTTGCCCCAAAAACACATTAATATGCAAATTAGATTTAGTTTATAGATACATTGTACAATATTAGAAAACCCGTTTATGACCATTTTACACCCATTTTGCACAAAGAAAAATGGTATAAAAATGTTAGAACATAGTTGAGAATCATCTTTACACAAAGTTTGTTTTTAAAAAAAAATCTTGAAAGCTATGAATGATAAAATCTATTGCTTTTGCCTATGCATGTTCATTCATGTCTTTTTATGTTTTTAAAGAAATTGAGTCCCAATGTCCTCAACCAAGGACATAGCATAACTTATGGATAAAGTATAATAAAAAATAAATGAATAAATTCTAACATTATTTTTAATGCTCTAAACAATGTAAAGTATTTTTTTTCCATGAAACATTTTTTACCGGGTCTGAAGAGGTTAAAAGCAAGTTAAAACCTTAATGTGTTTTTGATTTTTTATTGACTATTGTTGTGCTTATGATAATAATAATACTCTTTTTATTTTTATGATATACAGTAGGCTATAATATCATATAATATAATGCATAGTATAATTTATATTATATCATATTTTATTTATATTATATTGTATTATTATAATGTAAAATAATATTCAATGAAAATATTAAAACAACATTAGCACTTGTGCAAAGTGGATGTGTGTGCATCTGTAAGGGAGAGAGAGTGAGAGAGATAGAGCATCCCATGTGAAAAACAAGTGCACTTCCATAATTTACTCAAAGTGCTCTTTTTGCACACGCTAATTTTCTTCTTAAGATAACCTTAAGATCATCTAAATGGACTCAACTCAAAAGTGCATTTTAGTTCATATTCATGGTGTCCCAAAAACAGCACAGTTGAGTACTCTTAGATGATCTTAAGTTTATGATAAGAAGTACTGAAGAATCATTGGTCACTCTTTATTTTAAGGTGTACTTGTTACATGTTACATGTACTCACTATTATAATAACAATTAATTATGCATAATTACAGGCATTTAACCATAAGCTAAACCCTAATCCTAACCCTAACAAAATAGTAAGTACATGTTGATTAATATTACTCAATGTGTAATTACAGTGTAACAAGGACACCTTAAAATAAAGTGTAATCAATAATTCTTTAGTACTTCTTAACATAAACTTAAGATCGTACAGTTAGATTATGTTAAGAAGTACTAAAGAATCATTTTTATATGAAGTACAAAATTATGAAATAATTTGGCCGAGACATGTACAGTAATGTGGTCAAGAGCTGCTTGGAACTACTTTTGCTGTGCATTCGTCAGCCAATCAGATTCAAGCATTCAATAGCCTTGTAATATAAGAAGCAATATACACTGGATTTGTTAGCTTAGTATGCTAAATGATAACATGCTAACCGTAAGAAATGAATGATAGAATGTGATTAGCAATAGCATGCTAACTGAAAAATAAGAAAGATAAATATTCGACCATGTGTTGTTTCAGTAATATGGCTCATATAGGATCTTGGCGTATTTTCACAGTTAAGACTATGCTATATCACCATCAAGTGAAGTTGTCGGCTTTCCGATCAGGCACGAACTGAATACCCAAAAACCTCAACCAATGGTATCACTTTGGGGTCCTGCGGGGGGCCTGAATCTCGCATGGCAGCAACGGAGGGGTGAATTTTTCTGTGTTCAGCTCCGGCGAGGGAAAAAGTAGAGCAGCGCTAGAGGCGATAAATCATTCCCCATCTCTGAGTTTGTGCTTTGTTGTGCTTTTCCCTCTCAGCAGGACCCATGATAAATAACTGTCCTCAGAGAGAGAAGCATATAAAAACAGGAAAATGAAAGTGATAAAATAAAACAATCCTGGCGTTCCGGCACAACAAGAGCTTTGGCCGAATGCTGGCAGGACGAGATATCACTCTTCAGCATCATAGAACAAAGCCAATGGGAAATTCAGCCGGCCTGCAAGTTTATGAGCCATTAAGTGTTTTCATGCAGCTAAAGTAGTGCTGACTCAACCCGTATTGGGGAGACCTGAGCCATCTCATTCATTCATCACTCACCCTCAGGGCTTTCCAGGGCACATTCCAATTAAAAGCCCTCGGCTTAATGCTGGGAATAGCCGTATCGCTCCCCTCCCTATGTGCTCTCTCTCTCTATCTGTATCATGTGTCTGAGCGTGCTGTCACACTGTACTCGCCTCCAGGAGCGTTCCAGCAAGAGTAATGTATTCCTGTGCTGTCGCCGACAGATTCGGAGTAAAAATCGCCAATGTTAACGACTGGCTTGTTGCATCTAAATGTATGCCCAGTCACTCTGAAACAAATGAATCAGGGATATCACCGCCCTGGCCAGATGGTACATCGTATTTGCGTCCGTATTTGTATTTGTGCTCTTTGCTTGAAGCTTTTTTTTGTTGTTTTTTTTTCTTCTGTGGCCTGGCACTAGAGGCTGAGACTGCACACATGACACGCTGGATAAACATTTGGATATGCAAACATTCAGATATGTAAAGCCTGTGAACGGGACCCTGACTAAATAGAGTTATGACTAATAGCACACACATTTTCTCTCTCTTTAAGAGCTGCGATGACGGTCAGAGTTATAATGCACAGGGCAAAGCCACATCCGTCGGGTCGTATACATGGCGGTCGTGAAAAATTGACTTTTCCTGGTTTTACCTGGCCTTTACGATTAGCATAACGACACGCGGCGTGAGTTATCGCCGGTTTGTTTTATGGCGAGTGGAGCGGCCCCGGCGTCTGAGCTTCTGCAGCTGAAACGTTCCCATCCTATAATGAAGCCATTAAAAATGCTCGGCTGCTGCCAGATGGTTTGTCATTGAGCAGGACGGAGAGGGAAGCCTGCCGCAGCTGAGACCTCAGCGCCGTGGTGGCTTAGAGGTTGTTGTTTTGCTTCTATGAAAGCAAGGCTAGGGAGATTCAGTATCAGAAAAACCTGATGTATCTGGAAGCTCCTCTTTGCTCCATTTTCTTCATTAGTTCATTCATATGGGAGAGCACAGCAACTGCTTTTGGGCCAGCAGCAAAACATCACAAAATGCACATAGGGAGCTCCTAAATGTGCATAGACAGGCTTTTGTCTTTCCATATTGTTGTATGTGTGAGAAAACAGGGTTTTATTGGTCGTTTGGAGAAAAAAAAGAGATTTATGTACTAGATATTTCAGTCACTTCCAGGCATATACGTACAAATGCTGCAAACGTGAAACACAAACTCATTTTACGTTTTGCTGCATTGCAAAGATCAAGTGTTGTAAACTCTGAGCTTCAGATTCGTATCAGGTTGATATATCTCAACGTGACCCGTTATAGCTTAATTAAATGGGCGCAATCTTGCAGGTTTGCAACACTGGTACATTGTTTACATTTAAACAATTATGTAAATAATCACAATTAATAATTAATAAAATTATATACTTAATAATTAATAATTAATAAAAGTTTTTTTTTTACATAATATATGTATGTGTACAGTGTTTGTTTGTTCTGTGTGTGTATATACACACATATGCATGTATATATTTCAGTAAAATGTTATGTTTATATATTATATGAATATAAATATAGACATTTAAGTACATGTGAATGTTTTTAACATACAGTATATACTGTAAGTGTGTGTGTGTGTACATATATATATATATAAGAATCAGAATCAGAATGAGCTTTATTGCCAGGTATGTTTACACATACGAGGAATTTGTTTTTGTGACAAAGCTCTGCAGTGCAACAGAATGACAAGACAAGACACAGGTAATAAAAAGAACAATATAAAAATATACAAAATAGTGTACAAATATACAAATAAGTGTACAAGTAGCACAAAAGCACAATAAATAATATAGACATTTAAAGAACAGTAAGAACAGGTGTGAAGAGTTTGTGCATGTATGATGATATGTGTGAAGATGACAATGTTATTAATTGTTCGTGGTATGGACTGCCTGGGGGAAGAAAGAAAAAAGTTTTAGACACTTGTGTAAAAATGCTGTAAAATGAGGATGCTTTCAAAAATAATGTCATAAATAGATTTAATTAATCAATTAACTTCTATGAACTATACCAAATAAATATTTGGTATTACAGCTTTTGGGAAAACAGCTTCTGTTCCAAGGTACACTTGCCCATAGTTTTTCAGGTAACTTTCCAGGTAGGTTTTTTTCTTCATCTTGGAGACGTTGACACAGTTTTTCTGGATTTAGTCTGTCTCAGTTTGTTCTGTTACTTCAAGTCGTTCCAGACAGACTGGATGATGATCAGATCTCTGTGTGGAGCACTGGCTGTTGTCAGACAATAATCTCATTGCATTATTACAATTAATGACAAAAATAATGTTTGGAAATGTAAACTGATATTTCCAACTCACACGCTACCGCAAAAGATAGAAATAACCCACTTAAAACCATTTTTTGTTGGTGAAAATACTAGTGGCCTAAGACTTTTGCACAGTACTGTATATAGATATATATACTGTATATACAGAACACACACATACAGTATATCTTGAATTGTTAAATAAATTAAGGTATAGGTGTAATTTATTGCCAGAAATATGTAATAAAAATTATGTGATTAGATATAGATTAGATACCAATCAAAAGAGAGGTCATTTACATATAGCTGTATAGGTACAAAAGAGGTATCAAAAGACATTCACTTGTACATCATGTGTTTCACAATGTGTGGCATTTAAGCCACATTAATAATTAAGTTATTAATAAACACATCAAAGCAAGAAAATAAACAAATTAATGAGAAGAAAGCATGGATGTGTGTGATATTAAAAAGATTTATTAAGACCAATGATTAATAAATATGGATCGATAAAGATTTTGCTAGATCATGTAGGCTACTCTATATCACAATATAAATATATTAATGGGAGGAGTTATTAAAACAGAGCAATAAAGAATTTTGCTACATTTTTTATATCACAATATGTAAATATTTGAGGGACTGCTCAAAGTTAACAATAAAAAAACATACATGAATGTGAAAATAAAGCGCAGTATGTGCATAATATTAAATTGAGTTTTTGAGTGCAATAAGTGGTGAATATTTCATTGCGATGCTTGCAAACAAATGTCCATTTTGCAAACAACATGTGATTATGAATTCAGTTTTCTTCATGGCTTATTGTGATTGAATGGTCAGACAACATTATGTCAAAAATATAATTTAAGTGCTTGTAAACAGTTGGGAAAAATTGCAAATGTATAGCAATGAAAGTGACAGAAGCATATAATAGGAGTAATAAAATTACTGTTGTAGTAAAATATCGCACTATTCTGTCATTGTTTACTCTCACTCATGTCACTTCAAACATGCATGGCATGCTTTCTTCATGTAGTCTGTGGAAGACAAAAGAATATATCTTAAAAAAATGTGTCAGTTTTTGAAACAAAGTCAATGGGGTTTGCAGCAGTTTCGGGTGAACTATCCCTTTAATTCTGAGGATCAGAGAGAGTGCAAAACTGTCATGGAAAACTAAATGACTGATTCTTATGTTTAAAATGGCTACAAAACTGTAGAAATCATTCCTTTGAGAAATAAAAAGCGAACTCAGACATTCCCACATTAAGTGAAGAAGACAAGCAGAACAGTTGGTTAGGACATATGTGGTGCATCTCTTGAGATGCTGGGAAACTCGCCTTAATAAATGTCAGTTAAATGTCAACCGTTTGACCAGACTTCACCAGCTATTATCAAGTGAGCTCTACTTTGTACCAAATCACTGCGCAGCCATTAGCGACATCATTAGTAACGCTTGAATGGCCCACTGTAAAATGAAAATAATGGAGTGCTGTAACCTGTTAGTAAAAAATCTATTTTATATTTAATTTGCAATCTCAAATCAAGGCTGGTTAGTGAAGTCAAATGAGGAATGGAAAGGTTTAAGGGGGTCCATATCAAAAAATGTCTCAATAGATCCCAAATTTTGAACTGGAAGCAAACAGTAATCCTTCTCCAAACAGCTCTGAATGTGTCTGTGATGGTTTTCTCCTTTATCTAGTCTGCTGAGTTTGCTACGCAGCCTCTTTTCTGACTGAACGCCTATCGAGACTTTCCTTTATTTATCTCCATTTGAGGCCTAAATCTTCCATTCAGCATTGTATTCCCACATATTTATACATGTAAAGCAAGGTGTAAATCCCACAAATCCAAAGGTCTGTGAACTTCAAATCTTAAGCAATTCCCATTCTGGCACAGAGCAGAAAAATCAGCACTTTTGTACAACTCTGATAGAGGGATTCTGCCACTATCGCATTCTGATACATTATCCTGGCCTGAGCTTGAGGGAGAAACAGTAATTTCATCTGGATTAGAGGTACTACATTTAGCACCTTGTACTGAGCTTGTTTGATCGTAGCACTCTGAGACTAAAGCTACGCTCTGCTCCCGATGTTTCTCACCCAATGGCTGGTATGCAAGGTTAAACAAGGCCGTTTAGTCCCAGTAAATGGAGCTGCACTAAGGTGTCTACCACAGAGATCTTCTCTTTAAGTCAGCTCTGCTGTGACCTGTTGACTCGTGAGCGTTCCAGTGAAGCGTGCTGATTGGACAATGACTGCGGGAAAGCAAGTGAGCCCAGGATAAGCCGAGCTCTGCTACAGTCAAAGGAAAAATAATGCAATGGAAACTAGAGCAAACGGTTCAGGTCTTCTGGGAGGGACAACCAGAAGAACGTTAAAATAATAATGTTTTTATAACTTTATGGGAACGTTATGGGAATGTTTTTATAACATACAATTATGTGCTTGTTACTTTAAAGGCGCCATGAGGTCCCCATTAGATTTGTTTTAAATATGCATTTATTAACATTACCAGTACAAAAACCACTCTATTAGACAAACAAATCAATATATTCTCCATTATTTCTGCATAGAAATTTGTTTTTGAAACACTGTATATGTGTGTGTGTCTGACAAATGCTCCCAGAGCATAGATTAAAATGGTATTCTTTCAATTACAAAGGTTTTTCCAGGTCTATTCACCGAGAGGAATGACACCTCAGTAGCTCAGAGTCATAATGAGAGACGTTCTTCAAGTCAAATACGACCTACGACGTGACAACACCCTGGTCTGGATGTCCTGTATGCTGGAATGACAGCTAGCGAATGAAGCTGTCACACTTATGCCAGGACAAATTAAAAATGTGTGCCGGCTTCGCCTCTCTTCCTGGAGCCTGTACAGGAGCGTTACGCAGAAGCATTGTGCAGCTGAAGGTTTCATAACCTAAAGTGCATATATATATATGTGAAATGACGAGATGGGAAGAAAAGAGATGGGACAGTGAGAGAGGGAGGGAGGGAGGAAGATGGGCCAGCACAGCGACTGAATTAGCAACTTACTCCAGGCGCATTGTCAAAACTGCTGCATGAGGACATGACCTCCATCGCTACCAGAATCTGTGGCTGCCATGCTGGGCGGAGAGGGTAATTCCTCATGCACTGCCAGACTACAGAGGCCTCCGAGCGCACATGCCACGTGAAATCCAGCGCTGTTCCCCTTGAGACGGCTCTGAATGCATATAATTACACCCAGTGCTGAGCTTTGGCCAGTATCTATTGTGCATGGCCAGTGCGGTGCTGCATCTGAGCCAGCAATCCCTGCTGTAGATATGCCTTTAAAATGCACATGCAGTGAATAACAAGCCTGGCTTTTGACAGAATGATTAATTACCTGCAAAGGTGCTGCAAAATCTTGCCATCGATGGAATGATTAATAAGCCACGGTGTTCTGAATCCAACGGAAATGTAAGAATTTGGTTCAATCTCGAGCATCTTTCTGTTTTGAGCGTGAATTGGGGGTTTATGAATGTGTGTGGGGTGTTTATGTGAGTGATGGACGGAGAAAGAGAGAGAGAGAGAAAGAGAGATCAGAGGTACATGTGTGTAAAGGGAGAAGAGAGTGGTTGTGTTGTGGAGGATTGTGGTGGGAAGAGTGTTAAATGAGACCACAGAGAGTCCAGAAAAAGACCTGGTATGAAAGCTGTTCTTACAAGGGAACACCACCATGCAGAGCTTAAAGACCCCTGTGGAGAAAATCATTTTTATTGTTGTTTACATGTCTGTCTGGTGTTTTTAATATGCTTTCAGACAAAGCATTTGCAGAATCATCAGTCAACAACATTTCTCTTTAATGCTGTAGTGAACCAAAGACAGTCTCAATAATGTGGCTTGAAACGGTCTGTTTATGTTGTCACAAAGCCAATCCTGTCAGTTTAAAGGGTTAGTTCACCCCAAAATTAAAATTCTGTCATTAATTACTCACCCTCATGTTGTTCCAAACCCGTAAGGCCTTGACATCAGTGGGTCAACTTTATTTTTGCCGCGCTATGAGAATGCTTTTTTTTTTTTTGCAAAGAAAACAACAATAACATAATCTAACTCTACCGTTCTTCTCTTTTGACTTACGTCTTCCGGCATTTTAGAGTGTATTACAGCACAGCACATACGCACGCTTTAAGGTATTTGACGTATCAGCCTTGTTTACATCCGGGTGAAAGCACACGCATGTGCGTAATCTGCAGCTGTTTGTTCATAGAAGTGTACGCTTACGTTGTGATACTTCTTCCACCATTTTAGAGAGTAAGTCAAGGGAGAAGAATGGTAGAGTTGAATTATGTTATTTTTGTTTTTATTGTGCAAAAAAAGTATTCTCCTAGCGTCGCAAAACTGAAGTTGAGCCACTGATGTCACATGAACTGTTCTACTGATGTTTTTGCTACGTTTCTTAGACTGGGATCATTTCAGTTGTGTTGCTGTCTATGGAGGGTCAGATAGCTCTCTGATTTCATCAAAAATATCTTGAATTTGTGTTCTGAAGATGAACAAAGGTCTTACGGGTTTGAAACAACATGAGGGTGAGTAATTAACAACAGAATTTTCATTTTTGGGTGAACTAACCCTTTAAGGGGCAGGGTTTTTTAATGACATTAGGAAAGATATTTCTTCCTAAGAATGTTGGTTTTCTACATTAATCCAGATACATTTGAAACAGATCATTCTGATCATTATTAAAGTTTTAAGGGATAAAATAAGTGACTGCAGAGAGACTGATGAACATGCAGGATTATTGATGTTTTTTGCTTGACCTGTGTGTTTTTATGGACAAATTCAAAAAAATTTTTTTACTCGCCTTTGAAGGTCACCGCCAGAAGGGGATGCTATTCTTTGGCTCAATCCAAAAATAAATGAACCCAATTGCTTCATGAAGAGTTAGTTTAAGCCTAAGATCTTACCTAAGAATTTTTTTTTCTTTTTACAGTAAGTTAGATTTTTGTCTTTTGTTGTGGTAGGACAGTAAAAGCATTGAGAAGAAAGGAGAGAAGGGACTTGATTGTTCTCATGCACTTAAGGATTATCATTGGATCATATTCTTTAAACCAAAAGTATACATCACTTTTGATGCAAATCTTTAGCATAGCCTTCTACAGGCCAATACTATTTCTTCCTTGTTAGCATTATTCAAAACTTGTGTACGAAGTAGAATTGCATGTGGCTCTTAACCCCTCACGAAAGGCTTTATTGTTTTGGCTTACCCATTTCTATTTGGGAAAAAAAAAAGAAAAATTGTGCTTCATGTGTGAACATGTATGCTTCATGTATGCTGATAACGAAATTTACACTACATAAACTATAGCTTAGCATAAATGTAAAAACTATATACTTTGACCTTTAGATATTTACATAATTTTATGTTTATTTGTTTTTACTAAATGTTGTTTACAAACAAATTTCGGGAGGAGCACGCGCAGGTAATTATCAGATCAATTATCAGATCGTACGCCACTCCCTATAAATAGCTACAGCCCTTTCCTCTCAGTATCTCGAGCTAAGCATCCCTCCTCCTCCCCCGCTCCTCCATACTCTAGCTCCTTCTCTGGTGGGAGCACGCGGGGTTCGGACCGGGCCGTCAGCTTCCCTCCTCCCTGAGCCCACTAGGGTTGATAACCCTGAGTCTTCTCCTCGGACAGCACAGCAAACTCGCTACGCTTATTACCAGCAAGTACGAACTCGTGAAATTTTACATGGAGAGAAATTGGGCAGGTTGAACATTTTTAATTAATTGCATAAATGTATTCTGTAATATATTTTCCATCATCAAAATTTGTGTTTTCCACCTTTCATTACACACACTCTCATTCTATTTAGATATTACCAAGATCTAATGGCAGCCCAGTCCCAATTTACTTTATTGATTTAAAAGGGTTTTAGCCACCCAACTGAAGTCAGCACTAAAGCAAGTTCATTTGCATACTAATTAAAGTCCTTAATCAGACATTTTGGAAAAGATGGGGAATTCTCAGTGCTGATCATTTCTGCGTCCTCAGATTTTAAACTCCCACTAAATTGCTGTGCATTTTACTCACTATTTACACATTGTAGAGAGCTGTTAGCTTGAGAGAGGTCCACTCTTACGACAAATAGACATGATGAATTTGATTATGCCACATCTAACTGAAAAATAAAGTGAGTTACACAGTCCCAGGTGGCAGTCTAATTAAGTTATCAGGCACCTTTAGGGCATGTGGTCTGGTTGTGAGCCAACAGATGCATCTAGTCCAAATGACGACTGTTTGTCACTTTGCTGGACATCAACAGGCTGCCAGACTTGTGATGAAAACTGAATGGAATTATGGCTTACAGTATATCTGCTCTATATTATGCAGTTAAAGATCTTATATGTAGTGATACTTGTAACAACGTTTTAACCTTAATTAAATAGCTCTGCATGTACCATAAAAGCATTGTTACTTTTACTTAATGGCAAAGCAGTGCATTGTGATAATCATTTATGATTTTTATTTTCTTATATTCAATATGTTTTTGATTTTTTTCATATGTATACACTTTTTTCATATATTCAGCATTCAGTATATAGGACTGGGTAAAATGATCCCTTTTCCAATTCATCTCAATCTTTATTTACTCCTAGCAGATTCATGGACAAATTATTGTTTGAGACCTTTTTTTTTTGTTATTGTTATTTCTTAGTATATAGCATTACCAGTGTAGCAGGATTCTGGAATTGAATTAAATTAAATGAATTAGAAATTAGAGCATGTTAATATTTTATTGAATTGTAAATGAGTAGTATGATTCATGAGCAAATGATACTTATAATGTGATTCTTTTTGATAATCTGATTCTTAAAAAAAGTGCATGTGAATCAAGCGGGTGCAAGAGAAATGTTTTAGTCACTTGCAAGTATGCAACAACACTAGAGTAATTAATTTCACAAATTACTGTTATGATATCACATCAGAAACATACAGTGTGACATATGTGGCCAGATTCAGGAGTCATATTAAATCAAATGCAATCGAAACGATAACATGTGAATCCAAAATTTCACTGTAAAAAAAATTACACACAATTTGCGATACAAAAAAGGCAGCTGTGGTTGCTGGAATTGGACCGTAAAAAATATGGTAACAACATTTTAGGTTTTACAGTTTTAAGTTAAATTTACAGTTAAATACCGTAATTCCACTAACTGATATAAAGTTAATATACCAACCTATTAAAGTACAGAAATCTGATACACTGATATCTACTAAATGATGGTGGTCCAAAAGTCCAAAGCCATGCCGATGAACCAAGGCCCACAACAAGCAGCTATATATGAACATATATAGAAGGAGCTCAGCGTTATTCACACAAACACTAAACACCATCATGGTGAGACCCATGGCGAAGCTGAAATATGCAATAAACATTAATTTAACAACACTACATGTAACATTCAACCCTAATAAACATAACTTATAAGAAAAAACTAAAAAGAAACATAGTTATTTAAAAGAAAAAACATCAAATTCAAACAAAATTTGAAATGCAATGCAGGGAATTCTGGGAATGTCAGTTTTTTTCCCTGTAAATGTTACAGGAATTTACCATTAACCATTTAACAGGTTTTTATCGTAACATTTTCACAGTTTTTTACAGTTAAAATCATGGTCATTTTTTACAGTGTAGAGCATATAAATCTATTGCAATTGTAAAAAGGGAATAAGTAGTATGATTTATGAGCAAATTACTTTTATAAGCCGATTCTATTTAGTTAAAAACAAGAGCATGTAAATCATAAACGAGTACTTGTGAAATTTTGTATTGATTTGCAATTATGCAACAAGACTGGAGTAGTTCAGTTGATGAGTGACTCTTATGGGCCTTCAGATTTCAGTGAATTACAAAACAATGGAGTAAAAACAAGAGTATGTCAGTCAGAAACAAGTGCATGTGAAACTTTTTATTGACTTGAAATAATTCAATGAGTCCTGAAGTGGTTTAATTCCCCAACAAGGGACTCTTATGAGCCAATTCTTTTTAGTGAATTAGAATAAGTGCATTTTACAATCAAATCAAATGGTGCTGAGATGAAAGCATGTTGATCAGATTGAATTGAATTAGGAAGCTTGTCTGTGGTCATCCAGGTATTTGTATAATTTCAGATTCATCCGGTTGTACATTGTTGCACATATTGGCCAATTGTGCTAATTGCTTCATCTGAATGAGTTTTTACTTTTTCTTTTTTGCCTTCAAATTCGTATTTACAGTAGCCAGGTAAACAAGATGAACTAGCTTACACAAATTATTAACCAAAGTGACTTGTTAACATATGACTTTATTACCGCCCATTGGTTTTCATGTAAACATTGAACAATATTGATTGGTTGTTAACCTAATTAGCGTCCATGACACTGAATTATTTAATAGGGCTGCCCTACATGAATGCACTTGCCACAGTGCTCAGTGTCAGTCCTGCTCTATTATTTTGGAAATCACAGCTTCAGCCGAAGACACTGTGAGATGCCAGTGTGAGTCTGAAAAACAAGAAGCGAGCCGAGAGGAAAGGCCAGGCAGTACATGCAAAACCCCTGACAGAAATCCATGGAATCTGTCTATGAAGCAAATAATTCAAAATGCTGTTTTGTCTGTTTGTCTCGAAGCTTCGCATGTTTTCATGCTCACAGTATGTCCTCAGACAGGCTCTCCCTCTCTTCAGCAAACACACCGTCCATGAACATCTGCCATATTATGTTTAGACAGCCTTAAACTGCCAATGTAATGTTCAAAGCGTGACCAAAAACTACTGAAGCTGCTACACGTTCATGTTGTGTAAAACAAATGGTTGAAACATTCCTGAAATGAGCAAACAATCGTTATATGTCTGTGTGTAGTTATCAGAACTGCAGGTGGGAAGATTAAAGTATGTTTTACCTGTTTCTACAAGGCTTGCTTGATCAGTATTCAAGAAGTATATTCACTGGTAACTACAGGTTTCAAAGCCTTAGAAACAAAAGAGCAGCTTTTACAAAGGTTGACTTTTCCAGAGGCTGTTCTTTGTTCCCAAACAAGATCCAAACAGAAAAAGTAAACGGACACTAAAGTGCTTACTTGCTTTGCTTTAATAAATTAAATATCACTCCTGTTTGGGCAAAATCAACTAGCCTCACGGTATTTTCTATAATTAACAAGATGAATCACAGCAGTCACCAAAAATGAGTTGTCACTTATTTGCACGCACTGTCTGTGTTGTTTAAGCACCCGATTCACTAAAGGAATTATGCAAATATTCTGTGAAAATATTTCCACCAAAAAAACCTCTGTGTTGAATACAATTTACGTGCAGCAATTCCCCAGCTTACAAACTGGTTCTGAGTGCAAGATGAAGTAGACTAAAATGCATGCAATCTTTTCTAAATACAATACTGTTTATAGCAGTCTAGCTAAAACGAAATATGTTTTCCAACACAATATTTTGGTTGCAGTACAATGTTTTAAAAATGTTCATGAAACCAGTTTTGTGATTGGATTTTAAAACAAGTGTGATGATTCGGAGTACAACACAAATATGAAATTTAGCATTACTACACTTGCTCTCCAATGGAACGAATGGGTGCCGTCAGAATGAGAGTCCAAACATCTGACAAAAACATTACATCATTAAGGCATTTTAATTTTAAATCATTGGGTCTCATTCACTAATAATTGCGTACGTTTTTCATATTTATACACACGTTTGAACTTCTCATGCCTAATTCACAAAATGTGCATACGCACATGAGTTTGTTCTTAAATTCATTCTTCTGTTAGTGAATTTGGAGTGTTCTAAATGAGCGCCTGCATACACAAGGTTAGGAATTTGCATAAAACACGTCCAAACCAGCTCCTTATAAGGGCTTTCCACAAAGCGGCACTTGTCCAGAGAAAGACAATTATGGCACCGAAACAAAAGACAAAGAAAAAGAACTTTAACGGTAATGAATGTAAGGTTTTGCTGTGAGAGGAGGAAGACAGAAAAATGTGCTATTTAAAAGTGTATTCACTTGCGTAAACTGAAGAGCCATGCGTCACTCTTAGCAAACATATCTGTGCACTCTCTAAAGACACGCTCTCTCCTGAGACACAATAATCACAGTTTATATAAGGATAGATCAGGTGATTGTTGTTTGGACCTCTATATCTAACTATTTGTATAATTAGACCTCTAATTATACTGTAATATCAATTTTAATGTCTAGTTACTGTTCACCCACCCTGTAAATAACATATCTAATTATATGTAGGGTTCTTTATACATGCTTATAATGCCCCGGGTGTACATGATTACTGCATACATGTGGTATGAGATGTTCTTGAATTTTAGTACGAAGGTTTTTGATGAATCATGATTTATTCGTGAAAATGTCCGTACACTCATTTCATGCAAGAATTTGTGCGTACGCATGTTTAGTGAATGAGACCCATTGTCCATAATCCATAATAATTCTTCCTTCAGTGAAAAAGTTCATCATCTTTTATCCTCTCACATGAAAATGTGTCCACCTACATATTTATGGTAAAAAACGTCAGTTACATTTACAGTTAAATACCTTTAGAAACCAATTAAAGCTTTGTACCCCTTAAAATACACTGATAAGCACCAAATGCAGTTGGTGATGAGAAAATCACATGATGAACGAAAGTCCATCACAAGCCGCTTTTAAATATGAACATGTATAGAAGATGCTCAGTGTCATTCATACAAACACTAAACACCATCATGGTGACTCATTAAACTGAATATTCAATAAACATTAACAACATTACATGTAACATACAACCCTAATAAACATAACTGATGAGAACAATCTAAGAAGAAACAGTTATTTCAAAGAAAAACAAATTTGAAATGCAATGCAAAGGAAATTCTGGAAATGTCAGTTTACGGTTTTTCCCTGTAAATTTTACAGGAATTTACCGTTAAACATTTAACAGGTTTTTACCGTAGCATTTCCACAGTTTTTTTACCATTAAAATCACAGCCATTTTTTACAGTTGATTGGATTTATTACAAACAGATTGTTAATTGACGGACTGGAGTCATGTTTATTAATTGTGGATTATTTTGATGTTTTTATCAGCTTGTTTGGACTCTCATTCTGACGGCACCTATTCAATGCAGGGGATCCATTGCTGAGCAAGTCATGTAATGGCCTGAGGGTGAGTAAATATTCAGCAAACTGGATGAACTATTCATTTAAACGTCAGAACAAAAGTTTCATAGTTTTACTACAGCAATAAAACTAGACCAAGCTGTAATATTTGTGTGACATTTTAAAATGATTTAACTGAGACATTTCAAAAATGTAGTGAAAAACGTTTACGTTATTAAAGAAAAATGCATGTTGTGAAAAGGTTGAGGAACTGTAACATTTTGTCCTAGGCACCTAATACAACAAATATCTGGGCTATTTTAGCATGATAAATATGTATTCTCACAATGTTGCACAAACATTGTAACAAGCTATGCATGTCCCCCTAGTCTTATTAGTCCTGGGCAAAAGTAGCACAAACAGTGAATTCGCCCCACAGAATGGGTGTGCTGAATGTGGCCGACTCAGGCAGTATTTCCAGAATGTGGGGAATAGGGAACACGCTGACAGATTGACATAAAGTAAAAAAGTTTCCAAATGAAGTATATTCGTGCAGCGGCATGTTCAGCAGAGAATCTGATGGCAATAAACCTGAATGGAGGCAGGAGCCTGTGACAGTCACAGCACATAGAATGTAAATTTAGCTGCAGTACAGACCTACATAGATTGAATGCAGCAGTGCAGCGATCGGGCCGGGCGGGCGGAGGGATGGGGGCGGGGGGCAGCTCGCTCTCCAATATGTCCTCAGACCTTTATTTACAACATCTCTGTAGTTAGCGCTCAGAATTCGCCGTCTCTCACTCCGACAGCCTTGGCCACCGAACTAATGCGAGCGAAGATGTTGAATAATTTGGAGCGAGTCCTTGGTATTGATAACAGGGTCACCAGAAAAGCTGTTCGGTGAATTTCATTCATCTTGGCCTGCAGTATACCACAATTCATCATGATGCGAGGCAGGATACGGCTTGCAACTGAAGCCTGTCCCAGACCAAATGAAGTCATAAAATACACACCTCGGTGTTGAGGAAGCACCTTCCCTTATTTATTTATTTATTTATTTTTTCCTCCTGGAAGCACTGTCTAGTGAGGAAACATATTCTTTCCTCCCCCATTATGTCTCGTTCCGTTCTTAATAGAGCACAGCAAGACCTATCAGCATGATTTTTATGAGTTCATGTTATGGTCATACATCCAGAAATGTAACTTCATAAAAAATACATGGGAGGATTTACTCGAAATGACAAGTTGTTTTTGTGTGCGTGTTGTTTTAACCCCCAATTCACTAAAGGAATTATGCAAATCAGGCATACATGCACGCAGAATTAGTGCTGGATGTAATTTGAAAGGCGTAGTTCTCCATCTTTTGGAGCTGTTCTTAGTGCTGGAGTAGGATGCAGTAGACTTGCATGATCTGCCCTTGCATTTCTAGCACTGTACAGCATCACTCCACTGCAATCCAGACACCTGAATCAGCTGTTTGAAATGCCAAAAGTGCATGTGAATGCACAGTGCATCTATTCATAAGCCTGTTACAGCACTTTGTTACATTTTTTTAAAATTCAATACTTTGTATACAACAGTTAGTTGTATGATAATTCCAGTCCTGGAGTTTTATTGGCTTATCAGATATTGGGACTTTTCAGAGTGTGAATTAGTGATGGAGATATTATTGTTTCTGAATTTTACAGAGTTACGCCAGTAGGTGGCGACAGCTGATTGACTTATAGGAATGATTCATTGAATCAACTGATTAGTAGGAATATAAATTACATTTAAGAATACTCACACTGAGACTGTTTTACTATTTTGATCAAATAAGTGCAGCCTTGGAAATTCAAAAACATAAAAAATCGTACAGGCACCAAACTGTATATGATTTATATAAACAGAATCTGCAGATCGTGGCTCGTTCCTTTGATGTCTTAATAAATTTAGCATGCTAAAATAGCTTAAAATGCAATTCTCATTTTATTTGCCACCGTGTAAGTCATAGGAAACGTCTCAAAGGGAATCCTCCACTAAACTAACTAGGACATCATCTTACTAATGCAGGATTACTCATTATGACTACACGTCTGTGAATATTACAGCTCTAACATGTCGCAGGATGCCACTGATTCCTTCTGAGCGAGTCATACTAAGTCACAAGCGATTCGACTGTACTACGCTTCCTACGCCTGACCTTCCACATGCACCTTGTGACCACAAGACATGCAGAATTTCTAATCAAGAGGCAGCTTGTGTTGCAGGCAGTGAAAATCCATCATTCTCAAACTGCTATTGATGTGAACGTCAAGGCCAGTGAGAGACCATCACAGAGAGCAGAACTGCAGATCGCACAACAAAGCACTCAGTGTAATTAGCAGCAGGGCCCTTGCCTCCATGCTATGAAATCACGCTGATGAAACCAGGAGTGACGGTGCACTGAATCTGAAGCACGGCCAAGCTGAGATTTGTTTCATGTTGTAATAGTACCACGGTCCGAACACTGATCAAACACAAGCTGGGTTATAATCCCAACAAGGGAACTTGTTAGTAATGTTTACTGTTTGGCCATCTGGGAAGATTTTATCCCACTGAAGTCCACTAATTTCATTATTCTTTTATATACGCAGAGCAATAGATCTTAGTCAGAGTAGATGCCATATGTAATTTCATCTGAATGAAAACAAGGCTGCTTAGATTTACAGTCCTTTCAGTAGCTTGCATTGTAGCAGCATGTTTGATTTTCACAGCTCGTGTTTTTTGCTTATTAAGACAGAATGATATGGAGAGAATGAAAATAAAAAGTAATTGTATTTAATTAAGCTTAAGGCAAGACGTGACAGGAAAAGAAAAAAAAATAGTGCTGCAATGATTAATCACATCCAAAAATGATATATATATATATGTGTGTGTGTGTGTGTGTGTGTACTGTGTATATTTATTATGTATATATAAATACACACATACAGTATATGTTTTGAAAATGTTTACATGTATATATTTATATTCAAATGTATTTTATATATAAATATAAATATATTTAATATATAAGAATAACAAAATATAAGAAAAGAAAAAATCTAAGTATATATTTAACTGTTCGTTTTATTGCACTTTTTTTATCATTTTGCTGATTTTATATGCCATTTTATTTCTAAAATCATAAAACATGATGGCAAGAATCCCCTATATTAGACATTTTATATGTCAAAAAAATGAAAAAAGGATTTTGAACTTGGCTTTATCCAGTGTTCTGATTCTAGTTTTGAAAATGTATAAATAATTAGTGCATATCTAATGCATCATTTGCATATTCAAACATAATATTTATGAAAACTTTTAATACAAAAAAAAAATGTGCGCAATTCATAAACATAACCAAATAAATATGGAAGGCTGGTGATATCCAAGCTATTTAACTGTGGTGTACAAGTCACAATGCAAGCATTTGCATAAAAATATAATGCTATAATTGTAGGATATAAAGTCAAAATTGAAAAAAAAACTGCCAGAGTCACATTGCAAGATATATTGTCAAATTGTGAGAATTACTGGATGACTTATATAAAAAACACAACACAATGGAGTGCAAAATTCAAAGTACAGGGAAGTTAATTTTAGTTATTATATAGTTTGTGTTAATTAATATATTTAACTAATCTTAACAAATATAACTGTAAAGTTATAACCCATTTTTAAACTTCTATCAGCCTGAAGGATTGGGATTCATTTCTAGGAAGTGTTTGCTGCTGAATTTTTTCTAGAACACTAATATTGACCTCTGGAAGTTAAAAATAAACCCAAAACCATCTGAAAAGGTATTACTAATTATTATGACATTGAAGTATGCAGTTACACCAAGGTGTAGAAACTATCTGAAAAGTGGGAAGGCATATGAAGTTTGCTTCCTGTCAGCAGCTCCATTCCAGGTACAACTTTAGTCATGAAGAATATGTGACATTCACCTGAACTGATTTCCTGAAAGGCGGATGTTAGTACAAGTGCTAAACCATTTATCACCTGTGCTTTCACTCACTGCCAAAGCAACCAGTTGGCAAAGTCTGCTGCATAGCTTTTAAACTTGTCATTTTATGTGTCCTGCTACCATTTATTGTCCTTTACACTGCAGCCAAGCGAAATAAGCATTTTAAAATACAATGATTATCTCAAAAGTGAGTCATTTTTATAAGTGGAACATCATCACTCACTAATGTGTATGCATATGAGTGTGTGTCTGTATAATTTTAAAGGGGTCATATGATGTGATTTCAAGTTTTCCTTTCTTTTTGGAATGTTACAAGCTGTTAGTGCATAGATAAGATCCCTAAAGTTGCAAAGACTAAAGTCTCCAAACTAAAGAGGTATTCTTTACAAAAGTTATGACTTGTCCACATCCCCCTAAACTGGCTCATTTAAACGCTTTTCTATGTCACAGAGTGGGTTTATTTTCATAACACCGCCCAAATCTTTATGCAAAGAAAGAAGGCGGAGCTATTATTCTTGCTGTAGTGTTATTGCCAGCGCCATGTTCGCCATGTTGACGCCATGTGTCGTTGTGAAAGTGAGACTGCTTTCTTTGTGCTTCCAAAAGAGGACACAACTAAAAATCAATGGTTAAGTTGCATTTACAACATTGTTTCGGAACAATTCAAGACAAATATTAGAGTGTGATCAAAACATTTACAGAGAACTGATTCCTAAAACCTGCAGAGCAAACTATGCTGGCTGTGCACAGAGACTAATGGACCTGCTACTTATTATTCAAACACGAGTTTTGAGCAGCGAAGGAGAGTGCTTGTTGTTTGTCATTTCTCCGATCACAAATGCAAAAAGACAGTACTAAGTCATGATAATCAATAATTATGTCCCCACTGGATGCAACAAATGGCTAGTTTGTAATGTGTTTTATTGTTTTGGTGTCATATCACCAGGACGCTGGATCATATTCTGGTAAGGGGCGTAACATTTCCGCCAAACGCTTGTGGCATTTAGTCAATCACAGTGCACTGGATAGCTGGCCAATCAGAGCACACCTCACTTCACACAATTTCTCACCTTCTTCAAACCCATTTGACTGATTGAACCAAAAGTGTGATTGAATTGCAAATCTTGCATTGCTAGCTCGGATTCTAAACAATAATAGAAATTATGCCTGACTTGGTAGCTGAAATATTATCAGAGAAAATTATTTCGATTTTCAGTTCGATATATTGCATGCCAATCCCATTGAAACACAAAGATTTATCAGTGATATTACTGGGACTCGTGCCCTAAAAAGAGTCTAGAGATGCCCATAGTCTATTTAAGCAGCTTCAAGTCAAACAAGAAATGCTGTACTTCATCCCTCCATCAAATGAAACGTGCCACTAATCGCTCGTTCCTATATGCCTTTCACTAAAAGCTGAAGTATTCAGTCTTGGACTGCATTTGCACAGAGAACTCTACATGCATCCTGCCATATGACTCATCAAGTGCTGTTTGATGCTTCTGACTTGATTTTGCGGCACACGGCTTTTGCTCATTCCGACTTCCTGTGTGCTGCATCTGCTCGTGATGCCCTCTGGGAATACAGCTGGGCTGTGGCCTACA
This sequence comes from Enteromius mattozi, assembly GCA_032359235.1. Lineage (NCBI taxonomy): Eukaryota > Metazoa > Chordata > Actinopteri > Cypriniformes > Cyprinidae > Enteromius > Enteromius mattozi. Next base: position 15,766,629 of record JAUMHE010000063.1, on the reverse strand, counting down.
TGAAACAATACTATGAAAAGCAGCTAAGAAATACGCCTGGCTAGTTGCATTCTTCTATTTTATTTTGGGAGCCATGCAGTTGCAATTTCATGTTTGCTTCCATTCTATTTAGACTAATTGCATAATCACCAATCATGTACGACATGTAATCGGTGGGCTTTCGTAAACAGCTCGGTAGGTAAATGAGAGGCTCGTCGTCGAAGCAATCAGCGCCCTCGGAAATACTCATTTGTTTCTCGCGTATGAGACACCTGGGATGTCGAATGCAGTTGTTGTACTGCAAATTTGTTCTCCACAGGAAGATGTGGACAAGACAGTCGATGATTCAGAGTTGTCTCGGCTCCCCGGATCCCTTGGCTGGCTGACTCTTCTCTCGGGCAAGTCAGATCTGTTTGATAGCATTTAGCGGGACAAGCAGATGTCAACCGCTGCTGACCTTGCCAATTATTACCCCGACAGAAAGCTAATGACAGCATTTCTATTCACTCCTGCTGGGGAACCTGAAAGCTACCATTATGGTCCTTTAATCTATGCAGGAATTTGCATGTATTCTAATGTCTCAAGACCTGATAAAGAAGGCCGTATTCAAAGCATGAATGACTTGGTTTTGGATGGTTTCTTCAGACTGACAACTGGATTATGCAAACTGTCTTTCTTTGAAGCATCTAGGGAGACTGGTTTCAACAGCCTCTTTGGCACTGGTCAGCACAGGGGCGTTTGCTGATCAATGATGTTAATGCAGAAGATGCACAATGCTTGATCTCAGCAGACGGTCAGGTTCATCGATCGGGAGATCGCGCACATGCTCGGTGTCCTGAATCACTGAATCTCTTCACGTAGAGAGAGAGAGGAGTATTGAGAGCCCGTGAAATCAAAACTGGACTTTTCTGGCTTTTGGTTCATGTCAGCTTTGAGGTTACCTGTACAATATATGCCTTCGGCAACCCAAAAATGACCTTGCAAAATGGTTTGGTATCACTTATTTACTATTAACTATGATTTTCCCTCAATAAATTCTTATTTTGCTGCTTATTAATAGTTAGTAAGGTAGTTGTTAAGTTTAGGAATTGGGTAGGATTAGGGATGTAGAATAGTGTCCTGTAGTATAAGATATTAATATGTGTTTAATTACTACTAATAACTGGCTAATATTCTAGTAATATGCATGCTAATAAGCAAGGTGTAACTGTAAAATAAAGTGTTACCCAGTTGGAATGCATACTGTAGTTAGGATATAAATAAATAGTATTATCAACTTTTTAAAAAAGAGAATAGAAAACACTATGCATCAAAGGATGGGCTTTAGATCAAACTATGTGGTGCAAATGCATGCGTCATTTGATAGTAGAAGTCAAAGGAGTTAGATGCCAACATGAATAGGTTGCATGACAGCCTTGATCCTCCAAGATGAACGACAAAGCTAAAATTCTAAAAGATAATACAGATCAAATTAGATTAAATATAGGTTCACTTGCAGTGACGGTAAACAAGACATGTGCCAACCAAAATATAAACACAATTTCAAGACATTAAGAAACAAAAACTATGTAGTATATGCGATTCATAGTAATTAACACATTTTTTAACACTTTTATACTGTTTTAACTTGATTTTAGGTTGATCAAGCCTTCATAGTATCTTTCTACTGGATATAACAGCAAGGGGTCATGCTTGGCATGTTAAGCCAGAGGTTTAATTTGGCTTTTAGGCTTACGCTAAAGTATTAGAATAGTGTGTTTGGTGTAAATGCATGCATACTGTATGTGCACAGCAGGCACAGTCGTGCACAGTCATGTCTGCATAACATTCAAAATATACTCAACCACAGATGAGCACGGATGGATGAGTTCGACATGTGCAAAACAAATGCTTTTTTATAATCTAAGAGACATAAGAAAGCTGTAGGGCTTGGTGACAATTTTTTAGGTTTTAATGTTAAATTTGAGTCTATGAATCTCTTTTTTTCTTTATTCCAAGATTTATACAAGTACATGGACATGAATTATCCAATGCTTTGTTAATCCTAAAGCAGTGAAAACATATTCATCCTACAGTATGTGTCCTCTTAAAGGAACACTCCACTTTTTTTGAAAATTGGCTCATTCTCCAACTCCCCTACAGTAATAAAAGCAAAAAGAAAAATGAAGAAAGAGCATACATACATTGGACAAAACACTTTTTTGTATAACAACAGTTTTACTACAAATACTGTACCATGGTTAAACTATGGTTAGTGTAAAAAAAAAAAACATGGTTAATTTGTGGTTAATATGGTTTAACCATATTATGTTTGTCCTTGAAAGTGCATGGTTTTCTAGTATATTTACTTGAACTTCTCAGGTAATATTAGCGTTATGACCTATTTCAGATGTCCCTGAAATTCCAACAACAATGGTTATATACAAATATGATTAATTGTTTGATCATTTAGTCACTTGATATTTTATGTACATTAGCTAGTCAGTGTTTGTCTGTGTTGTCATGATGTCATTTTGCCGTACTTCAATAGAGTAGACTGTGGTGCTAGTAATGCAAAGGCCATCTGATTCCTAGGAAAGGCCTGATTTGAAAAGTGTACCTTGAAGCAAGATAAGCCAGTCATTTTCAATCATGATTTAATTAGCTTTGGATTTCTGTACTAAAAATCCACCACAGATCTTTTAAAGCTATCCCATATATATATATATATATGTATATATAGTCTTTAAAAACAATCTGAAATCTGATCTTAGCTGAACAGTTACAGTATATCTCTTTTTCATTCAGGACACTTCACTCCTCACGTATGAATCCTGCCTTTACACTACACTATAACTTTAGTTTAGTTCCCGAGGGACGTGTAATTGCGTTCGTCTCAGACCAACAGTACAAGCAGACAAGACTTATGCATTATTCATCTGCATTCCCTTTGCTGTAGTTCAAATTAGAGGTCATCGTCTAGCAGTGGACGGGGTGATATTACACCAGCCCACTGGAAAGAAACTCCTACTGTGGTGGGAAGGAGAACCATAAAACTTTCATTGTATTTGCAAGTACCACCATGTGGTTTAGGTGCCTTACAAGGTGTTTTCTGCCCAGCTCTCTCTCTTTCTCTCTCTGGCTTACCTGTCATAATCTCCCCACCTTGACACACTGCAGGAACTCTCCCTAATCATTGATTCTGCTGAAGCGGTAGAGTGCTCAATAACTCAGCGGGCTCACCCTAACACTTTAAGAGCGCAATTAACGACAGAGACACTCTCATTTCTCTTCTCTAGAATAAAATTGATCATTGACATTCATACGTTGGGTAGTAGAGGCACTGATATTATCAGTACAAATGGATAGTGGGGAATTACATATCTGTTGGGCTATCCATAAAAGCACCAAGAAGTAGTGTTGTTTTTGGCCCTTTCAGTGTTTTATTTCTCTCTCTTTCTCTCTCTATATACAGGTCCTTTTCAAAAAATTTGCATATTGTGATAAAGTTCATTATTTTCTGTAAGGTACTGATAAACATTAGACTTTCATATATTTTAGATTCATTAC
>JAUMHE010000063.1:15748522-15763001 GCA_032359235.1 Enteromius mattozi | reverse complement strand
AAAATTATTGAACCTATACATAGGAGCCTGATAAAACATTTTTCATTTTAGATAAAAATTTAGTATCTGAACTCTTCATATATATTTATATATATAATCAGATCAAATCCTTATAATTTAAAGAAGGGATGTCAAACTTTTGGGTTATAATGGGAAGTAAGTATATTAATATATTAATACCCACACCAATGGTCAAAAGTTTAAGTTCAGTAAATTAATTTTTTTTTTTTTTTTTTTTTTTTTTTTGAAGGAAGCCATTTTATGCTTCCCAAGGCTGCATTTATTTGATCAGAATCACAATAAAACAGTAATATTGTGAAATATTATTACAATTTAAAATGATTGTTTTCTTATTGAATATGTTTTAAAATGTATTTTATTCCTTCATTCCTTCTGCATTATAACTTCAGTGTCACATGATCCCATGAATTATGTTGACCTTTATATCAATATTGAAAACAGTTCTGGTTAGTAATTTTGTGGAAACATGACACGTTTTGTTCCATGGTTTCTTTGATGAATTGAAAGTTCAAAAGAACATTTAATAATAGAAATCTTTTTGCATCATTGGAAATGCCTTTAATGTCAAATTGGATCACTGTAATCATTCTTGCTGAGTAAAAATACTAAATTATATTTAAAAAATAGTGGCCTGACTTTATCTCAAATGTACTGTTAACATATATTAACAAATATTTCCTGATAATATATTATCAATTTACTTTGGTGCTGTGCCAATTATTGAATTTTGCTAATAATTATAACATTTCGTTGTCAATGTAATTTCACATTACTTCGCAAATCTAACCCGAAATATCACTGTCTATTCAGATGGGCCCCCATGATAAAGCTGTCCAGATTCCCAGCGATCACCCCAAGCGGTCATATTCAAAGGTCTTTGCAACCTCAAAACAGGCATAACTTGTATTATTTTTGAAATAGGACAGTGCTCATTTCAAGGGCAGTCAATGCTGGGACGTAACACGCTGTGGCAGTAAAGCACTGGCCCTGCGATTTATCAGTCTGGCTAAATTAAGGAGATTGCAAAATGTGGTTCCCTGTGCGAATATGAACAAATGCGGCTTTTAATGTGATTGCCGGAGGCGGTTGTGCCATCAGTCAAGGTTAGGGCTGGTTGCGGTCAGGGAGTGGTTTCATAGCCATCTTAAGCGTGCAACAACAGTACATGTGGATGCTTTGAGATAGCACCTGTTAAAATTAATGAGCCAGCTCTCCTCCCTTCATATGCATGAGATACTTCTGAAGACATGATGGCACCGCTGCGTCAGGTTACAAGACGCACGCTCTCCCGTCCGATACAGCATGCGGTAATTTACTCTGGCAAGTTGGTAGAATCATTCATAAGCCACTCGGTTAACACATGAACGAATTTGTCAGAACAGACAAATAATCTCGCATCGGCTTCTGCCGATTTGTCACACGGCATCAGCGACACGTGCTCCCTCTGATCATTTTGAGCCTGGATGAGAACCAGAGGATGTGCTCTTTCACTCCAGAGACAGGTGGATTTATCATCCCCATAACAAATGCTAGACACATAATTCCCCTAAAACTGAAGCCAGATGGAGGAAGGAATCATAACTAGCAAATCGTTTCTGCAGCAAGGTGTTCCTTCTAAAGACACAGCAGCGAGGGTTGAGAAATGGCTGACGGTTTTCAGAATTGGCGTGTGTGACCTGTGAACAATTGGCTCTCCTGCGTGTCCTTGCTCCTGGAGCACAGGTGTGCCCATTCAGCATGAATGATCAACGTTATGTGCCATGCTGTTGTATGCAGAGATGGAATGTGCTTCCCAGTCGCTAAAATGGGTCTGTTTTAATATGATCAGGATAGACAGAAAGCGGGGGAACCTCAGTCACGCTTGAGCAAAATGACATCTCCTTTTCCCTGATGGGTAGATATTTCCTGCTCATTTTCAATGGATATAAATATGTACACTTAAAAATAATAGTTGTTCTTGTCATTGATGGTTCCATGAAGAACATTTTATATCCGTGGAAGCTCTCCACTGAATAAAAGGTTCTTCAAAGTAGGCCTTAAATCAAATATGAGTACAATGTATTTATTGTGTTCATATTGTACTTCTGATGCTATTGAGGTGGATACGGGTAAGGTTAGGGACATGTTTGGTGGTATGGGTAAGTGAGGAAGTATAGGTGATGGGTCAACAGTCAGTGTAATTATAACAGAAATGAATAAGAGATGTAATTAAATGCACATGTACATACACAATAAGTGCATTGTATGAAATCATTAATTTAAATGTATACAGTTAAGGCCACCTAATATACTATAAAGTGGTTCTTTATAGTGGAAGGTTATTTTAAAACATTTATTTTTATATGAATTATTCACACAGAAATGAACATTTGCTGAAATTTGACATGAAGATGAGTTTGTTTCTTCCTCTGAACAGATTTGGAGAAATTTAGCATTCTATCACTTGCTGACCAATGGGTGCCGTCAGAATGAGAGTCCAAACAGCTGATAAAAACAATACAATAAAAATAATCCACTTTTACGTTACTATTACTCTCTTCACTAAAAATGTCTGAATCAGGAGAGAAATATGATCTTTAGTTCAAAGAGAAAACATTTCTAAACAAATATGTCTGTGGGTTTTGATGTTAGAAATGATGTTCACTTTTTTGGTAACAGGTTACAGTTAAAATGCTTTAACAATAAAACTATTTCTCATAAACATTAATTAACTGGACTAAAGTTGTGTGGATTATTGTGATGTTTTATCAAATGTTTGGACTCTTTTTCTGACGGCACCCATCAAGAGCCATGGTGAGCAAAAAAATGCAATCCTATTCCCCATTTCTCCAGATCTCCAGATCTTGAACCGCCTCGTGAGTATATTTTCAGCAAATATTTATTGGGTTAACCATTCCTTTAAGAGTGTAAGTCAGTCTGACACCAGCTGTGAAGAATATCGTACAGCCAAAGGTCAGTAAGTCACATCCCTCTCTTCACATTATTTACCAGTTTAATTTATCAGCTGTAAACGCAAGAAGAAGATGTTTTATTGTGCATTTCTATTGCTGCTGAACCACATGTATAGAGATGATTACCAGCAAGCTGTTTCATCAAGAGAGAGATAATATGAGCACGCTACATTGAACTTATGAGTTTGTGCAGCCTTTGTGTCTCCTACTAAAAAAGAAGCATACAACACATTTTCATCTTTTCATTTCATGGCCTTTTCCAGAGGAAACACATCCTTGATTACACTGAGAATATTCCCCATGTTTGATACGTAAAACTGTATTGGGCCGTGTAAGGCTCAGGACCATCATAAGTCATTTTGATTAAGTCACAGTGATGCGAAGACTGCTACAGAAGCCTACTTTTCATTTAGGTAGAGAAGTGGGCTTGGGCTTACCCAAATGCCTCAACAATATTCACAACACACCAGCCTGACTAATTCACTGATAATAGTAGATACTAAATCGTGCTTCACTATGCCATAGAAGAACCTTTTTGCATAAATGGTTCCAAAAAGTATCTTTAACATTTGAAGAACTTTTCTGTTTCACAAAAGGTTCTTCGTGGCGAAAGAAGGTTCTTCAGATTATAAAAAGGTAGGAAAGAGATGGTTCTTTAAAGAACCTTTGACTGAATGGTTCTTCTGTGGCATCGCTGTAAAGAATCATTTAAAGCACTTTTATTTTTAAGAGTGTAGTGTTTTCATTAACAAAAAAATCAATAAGACCATCTATCTTTTGACATTAATGAAAATATATTTATATTTATTTATTTTTAGATTTGCATTTATATGTATTTAGGGTATTAGGATATATTCAGAATTAAAACTTGCTCAAGATATAAATATAGCCTACATTCTGATCTTGTTTAGAATATATTTAAAATTTACATTCACATATTTAAAATTATAACTATATTTTTCTGGATTTACTTCTAAATATTCAGACTTATAAATATACATTTAGATTTGAGATATTTAGATTATAAATATGTATATAATATATTCAGGATTAAGGTGTAAGGGATGGGTTTTAATATAAACTTTAATATATTACATTTTGTATCTCTTTATTCTGACTTTTTAAGTTATATTCCAAGAGTTATAACTACTCATGATTTACATTTACTATTTACTGTGTATATTCATAATTAGAGCTACTATACCATTTGTTTATTAGACTTATGAGTTCATATAGTCATGATTTACTTCTATACTATATATAAAGAGTTTACTTGCAAAAACAGATAATTCAAAAATAACCCAGCTGCAGTTTGATTTAGATTAATTCAAATGCACAATTTAAAAAATATATATATTTTTGAGAATTGCTAAAAATTGAGAGATCTGTTTTTAAAACTGAACTTCATATTCAGACTTACATGTTTTATTTCTAGATATTCAGGTTTTACATTTATATTTTAAGATCTGTATTTATATTCAGACTTCTCTATATTCCAGTTCAGACATTTAATATATACATACAGATTTACATATATGCACACGTGTGGTTTGTGTTTCTAAAAATGATACAGGCCAAAGATCACTAGTGACACAGTTAACGCTATTGAACGTTCATTTCTAATGTAATCTCATACTGTATGCATACCAGGTTGCATAACATAAGAGACATTCAAAAGAAATACAGTGTGTGCTGGGGTACTCCGTGGCCCGTGGATTGGGAAATACTGATCTAGATGATTCAGTCAGCTCATTCACCTCCCACTGATGAAGATGTGAGATGAAAGTAAAAGCTTTCTGTGCCTGAACAATAAGGGACGGTGTTCGCATAGCACCATTGAAAATCGACATTCACCACACTGATCATATGAAACCAACTCGATTAATTTAGTAGCATTTTCTCATTAAATAACAATTAGATATGTTTATTCAGCGCTTAGATACAGTATATTTTAGACATTTAGTCACTGGTCTCCGACTAGTGTGTTTTTATGATTTCTTTTGGGCTTATGGAAATGCCTTAACAATATTGACAACACAGCAGCCTGACTAATTCATCATTAAAAGTAGAAAATAGTACCATTTTTGCATTGATACATGCATACAGAATTTATAGGCACTGTGTTTTCATTAGAAAAATAAATTAATAAATAAATTAGAGAGTCTATCTATTGACATGGCTGATAATGAAGATTTATTTATATTAAGATGTATAGAATATATATGTGTGTGTGTATATATATATATATATTCAGTTTTGTATTTATTTCAATGTCAGAATAGGAAAAAAGTGCAAGAATCTGTTATTTTATCATAGATAATAAAATGATCTCGCTCTGTGGTGCTGCATGTGAATGGAAATAAACATTTAAAGCTGTGTTTCTTTGGATTAATCCTGTCATTCTGTCAGCTTGTTCAGCATGTAATGCTTGCGTTAGCAATTTTACACTGTAAATAACTTTTTAATCTTAACCTCCTATTCAAAGGTTTTAATACAGTATATTCAAAGCAGCTTGAACTGACATTATTCAATTCTGTCTGTGTTTTGGCCCACTTACAACAATGGCAGTGGGAACAATGCAGAACGGGCAAATCTACCTCCAGTCTCAGTTGTTGATGTCTTTAATCACTTCTTTCTGTTCTGTTTGTGTTGTCACGGATGACAAAATTTAACTGAATATCTTGACGCTTTATTCATTGTGAAATATTACAGCTGTCAAGGTGTTATAGAGTTTGACAGAGATATACAGAGCATATATGAGTCACACTTCTGTAAAAACAAATCCAAACGGATCCAGTGAATGCTTATGTGCTTTTAGATGCAACATATAACAGATATATGACAGATATATTCAACGTTTAATAAGCCTATGCCTTTTCTCAGGTATCGTATTCATTAGTAGAAAGACAATGACGCTGAGTGTGTTACACTGTGACAGTGTTTATTCGAAACATGTGTGTTATGATTACGTCATGTTTGTTTTTACAGCAGCTTTGCGCTGGCAAACATCATGCTTGTTATTATGCCTGCAGTGAAGTGACATTGAGCTGCAGTGAACTTCACTCCTGATGTGTGTTCAGGGGAGGCTGGGGCTAGTTGTCACATGGGATATAACTCAATAACTACAATTTTGACTCATTAGTCCAATTACACAACTGTGTGTTTTCTCTAGCGGTTTTGTGATTTAGTTATTTTGACTTTAGTTATTTCGAATGTCTAAAGCACTTTGAAATGAGATTTTTTGTGAATTCTGTCTTCTAGATAATAGTTCTGAAGCATGTTTTTTTGTCAAGCTATAATTCATTGTAATCATAAATATGCAATCTATGTTTTCTCGCTCGCTCTCTTAACATGATCTATGCCATTATTCACCATTTTAACCTGAATATGTTCAGTTTTATACACTACTTCCAGATACTGTTCAAATTCACATGTAATTTTTAAACTCTTGGAATGCTGTGTTAATAAAAATTAAAGAACATTGTAAGAACATATGCTAACCTTCAAGTGAAAAAGGAACATTTAAAGAACATTGCACTAACCTGTAATTCTGTTTCAGAATTTAGAACCTAGACATTTTGGAATGTTCCATATCAATGTTCCTAGAATTTTGTGTTCTAGGAAGAACATTGCTGGAACATCACGTCAACATTAAAATAACGTTCCATCAGTACGCAATGTTAGCTGGGATATCATAATACAGATTTTTAGTTAGCGAGTTAACAGGTGAACTTGAACACCAAAGTTCGTTGAGAGCAAGTTAATACACGTGTTTATAATTGTTATAATGTTTACATTTTTCAGAAAAGCCAAAAAGTCTATATGGATGATTTCATTGTAATTTGTGCATTGCAGACCAGCTATAAAAAAGGTGAATTAATAAAAATTAGTTGTTTATACTTTTGTTGCCAAGATGTTAGCATTGAGCTAAAAAATAAACAAACAAAAAACTCATTCCTTTTATTCTATCTCTTCAATCTAATAAACATAATTGGTTGGTCAGACATGCCTCAGTGGCGCGAAAAGAGTTATAGGCACTGCAGCTTTTTGCCATCCAATGCTTTTTTTTTGTAGTAACGTTATGTTTCTGAAAACTACAATACGTAAATACACATACTGCCCCAAAACAGCGTAGCCCTCGAAGTCCAACATATGGCAGTGTCCATCTCCAATCCGAGGAGGAGGCATTTGTCTGGAGTGCCATTCAGACCAATGACAGCAGCATGTGGGCGTGTGTTGAGAGTGTGTGAGGTGCTTTTTGAGTTTAGTAAATGACTGCAGCAAGAAATACTGCGCGGCTGAGGGGCTTATGAGCGATGGAACAGGCTCTGTGTGCCGAAATATCAGCGTTTGGGCTTTTCTGACGAGGATTCGAGACAAAACGTTGAAACCCAAAATGAGCAGCGTCTCCTAACTGGACCAGACAATGGAAGTAGCTTCATGCAGCACTAACAATTCACCCCTGGGAAACAAGTACGTACTAAATCAGACTACCTCATCCAGAGGTAGCTAAAACTAACGCGGGGCTCGAAAGCGGCACATTTCTTCCTTGGGATGCGTGTAAAAAGGATCGTGGAGGAAAAGAGCAGACGCGTATGTATATTTTCCCAATGACTTTGGAGACATTCCGGCGCTCTGAGGAGATATAGTGCATAGTTTCGGTTGTTTTAAATGTTCGCGATGGAGCGCCTTTGAATATTCGTGCATCTAATGCTGCTATGGATCGTCCGGAATGAACATCTGAATTTATCTCATCGAGTTTTTTTCACAGCGCTGTTTCTTCCACCTGCAATTCCGCATCCCTCGTGAAACAGGAGCTCCGCTTCACCTACACAGCCTCTGTCGGGAAAACGACCGGCTCGTCTGCATGCTTTTGAGATTTGTTTGGCCTTTTTGGGAACCTGAAACAAGCAAAGGACGAATCGATCACCTCAGAAGTGACAGAAGAAGGAATTGTAGGGTGCACTGAGCTGTAGCTAACTACATCCACTCATCTCCAACCTGACACAATGTTCGCACTCGGGATTTATTTGTGGGAAACTATTGTATTTTTCAGGTACGTATCGCGCTGCAAGAGTGTTTCTTTTTTACAGCATGCTATTTGTTCTCTTGTTTGCTATGCATATAGGTGGTTTCTCTACTTTTGCTGAGAATGTTGTATTTAGGAAAATAGGTGCGCTCGTTTCAAGCAGAAGTACTGATTGAGTCGTTGGCCTGCTAATGCATCTACTGTAGCCTCGTGTCTGCTAATTAAAAACAAAGTCATAATTCCGTGTCATCCAGCTATCCGAGTCAGAAATGGCAAGGATTCCCTTTAAAACAGGCTAAACAGCGAACACTAGCGGCGATTTGACGAATAGACAGTTATCAACAGGCACACGAGGGCAGCTCACTGCCTACAGTGACGTTATAACGAATGGGCCAGTGTTATTAAAAAGTTTGTGTCAGCAGCGTTATGTAAAGATTTATTTTTTAACAAATAATAATTTATGTTAATAATGTTCTGATCGTAATCGGTTGAGACTCGCCGCGCGCTGACCGATATGTATCGCAGTTAGCGATAGTCAGCTGTCTTAACGACTAAACAAAACACTTGCATTATTTTTTATGTGTTTGTGAAGTGTAAATTTGTAATAATGTGTAAAAAGTGATCGATAAGGACAATATTTATGTTTTGTTGGCGGTAGAGAACAATCTGGAAACTGTTGCTATGGTTACGTCATAACGCGACGGCGATTTTGAGCGTCTATGTGTTTAGCGCGAGTTGCTAACTTTGGTTGTTGATTAAATATTATGTGAAAAAGATGCTAAATATATAATTATGTTAAAACAGTACCTACCTTTTTCTTTGGGGGTCGAGACCTAATTAGCAGGTCAGAATTTCTAACCTTTAATAATTCAATGTGTTGTGACTTAAAAAAATATTTGTGGTCGTTATGTATATTAATGAAATAATATTTATTTATTTACACATAATATGCATTTCTTTGTCTATTATCCATCTATCATCCATTCTATATCCATTTCTATTCAATTTCTATTCCATCTATCAGTCATGCATTAAATGACGGTTGTACAGTTGAAAAACAAGATAGTTTAGGCCTCTAAAATCCTACAACACGTGTATGCAGATTTATTCCTTATAGGAGTTTAATTAAAAAGGAATACTTAATTTGATAGATGCAATTTCATGCTCTAGGTTAATGGTCCACTTGCTGATTATCTCAAATGTAAGAATCCTTTATAACAATAACAGTGTCACAAAATGAGTCACCTTATCTAGCCGGTGGTTTGCAGTAGTTATTTTGCATTCTATGGCCAGTGTTTAGGTAATGAACTAGAATCAGAATATTGCAGGCTCAGCTCTTGCTGCTGAACTTTGCAGAGCTGTTAATTGATATCTCTTTCCCCCGTCTCAGCCTACACCCCAACCTCATTTCACATGCAGACTTATTACTAGACATTGATCACTCTGTCAATGCTAATGCCACTGACGAATACAAATTGTACACAAACATAATTTGCTCTATGAATTGCATCTCTCTAATTGATTTCCATATTAGCCTGCACATTTTCCAATTGTCACGTGAGAGGCTGCCGTGTGCATGTCGCTGAGGCATAGCTGTTAAAATGCAGCACATGCATAAAGCAGACAGGATGTTATGTCATCACACTATCACGCTAAAATATGCAGGTAAAGAAATGAATGGCTAATCCAATTAACGACAGAGGCAGCGGCGTACATGTTCTTTTTATGGTAACATCTATTTTAATTGGTTTAAGACAAATGTACTATTTAGTATGACTAAATAATCCTCAAACGAAAGCAACATATTACAAAATAGCTACTTAAAATATTACAAGAAATAAGGTGATTTGAGGAAACGTCCTGATAATACAAAATACTCTAAAATTATAATATATTTAATCAAAGAAATCTTAAAAATATACTTTAAAAAATGTAAAATATAATATTTAATATTCTGATTTTAGCACAAAATAATAAAAGTAAAAGATGTATGTTTTCAAAAAGGGTTATGTTCAAAGCTGAGTCAGAAAGAAATATAAAATAAACTCAAGTAAGGACTTGTCTTTGTAGTGCTGTGCCAATGACGCTCTGTTCCCTGTGATTTTTCTTTATTTATTTTTACAATGTCATCTTCTCTGGTTTGCATGAAGACCCAGATGACTCACTCTGAAAGAGTAGTTGCATTGTTTTGGGACATTACTGCATATTCTGTTTCTGTTAAGTCGCTGCTAAAAGCCCAGCGATTAAAATTTGCATTTGCCTCAAGGGTTAATATCTGCTAATAGAGATTAGCATCAGAGTTTAGTTTCGGTCTCTCTGGTAATTATACATGCACAGGTAGTGACAGCACTGAAACAAGCAGATGCATATATGCTCTCAATTTCGGGCTCTGCTTTACAGCTCTTTACTGATTACATCCCATTAAAAAGTGGAAGCAAATGAGGACGGCTAGCTCAGTATCTGAAGATAAAGCCTATAAATAGTCATCTCTGTAAACATTATTTTTACTCCTTCTAATGCATCATTACTAATCTAAGACAAGATCGTGCCGCAAATAGCCTTGACCCATAACTAGCCATACTGATTTTTAATTTTTGTTTTTATAGAGGACTGTTGTATATGTGCAAAATATTTAAAGATCAGTACTTTTGGGCTGATATGTTCTCTTCTGTCCTTCAGTTCTGTAACCGCACTGACAAATTAAGAGCGGCTTGAAGAAATGGCATTTTGGTGCCAGAAGCCTTTAATTTCTTGAGTGTTACAAGATCAATAGGGATTGTGTTCATCAGTGGTCTTAAGAACATAATGAGCTACACTTAGGGCTAATGATTGGATGCTCACATCAAAGTATGCAGTTCTTTGGGTTGTTTGCATATATTTTCTGGCAGGATGCTCTGCTTTGGTTCCTGCTGCATCAGCAGAAGGATCAGGCCCTCTCCACTGCCATGACCAGCATCGATCAAGGTTCATTTGTTCAGTGCAGCCTTGATTAGTGAAACCATTAATTACTAAAGACGCAGTCTAAAACCCACATTACGTATCCAGCTTACTCCGTCCTTTGTCAGCTATGGTTGCGATGAGATTGGTAGGCAGGGAAGCAAAACTAATAGAGACTGTATCCTCAGATTTCACAGTGTCACAAAGATTTTTTCAGTAGACGCATTCATGTAAAGAGTCTATAGTGACAGAGAATGGCTCTGGAAGAGACTCGATAATCTGGCACACTGTGACTGATCTTATTATGTTTGCATTGCAACATTTTACAGTAAACACAAAGGAATGGGTTTCTCACAATGAGCGAATTCACACGTTTTGTTTATGTTATACATATGTAAACATTTGACTTTAGCTCAAAAATTAAATGAAATCTGCTGTTTTTTGTTTTGGGTAAAATAGCTTTGGATTATAAAAACAGAAATACTGTTAAATAATATAGTTTAAAATAACTTTTCTATTAGAATGTATTTTGAAATGTAATTTAAGCATGTCATACAAAGCCTTTACTCCAGTATTCAGTGTCACATGGTCCTTCAGAAATAATTCTAATATGCTGATTTGCTGCTGAAGAAGAATTTATTATTGTTGTTATTATTACTATTAACATTGAAAAAAGTTCTGCTGCTTGCTTTTTTGTGAAAACTATGATATATACATATATATTTTTTCCAGGATTTTTTTGATAAATCATTGTTGAAAAAGACATTGTTACAATGTAAAAACTTTTTACATATTTATTTTCTACAGCTGTGTCAACAGAGTTGAGCTGTTGGATTTTTATTGCAAGGTTATTATAGGTAACTAAAACTAAAACTACAAAAAATCATTACTTGAAGTTAAATAAATTTTAATTAAAAAAATAAAAAATAAGCAGCTAGTTGACAAGGCAACATTTCTCATTGTACTTAGTACTCACTGTACTAAAATAACAAAAAATAAATTAATAAAAACTAAATGGACATTTTAAACACACAACCTTATACAAACGGCAGAAACACAATTTACCTGAATGCAAAAACATATATTTAAAAAATCTATTTAAAAATAATAAAATCTGTAATATTATCTCAATGATACTAAAATGGCACTGCTTTATTGCCACTTTTATATGAACAACACAGCATGTGTTAAAATGAAAGAGTTTGATTAAAATTCTGATTAACGTGTATATGGTTGAGGCGTTTTTAGAACAAATCACACATTTTTACCTCTAAAAGAGAGATATGGAGCAGCACTTCCAAGAGTTTTTCCTACATTTAAATGCCAAACACTTCTCCAATTTAATAGTTACCCGACACCAGTAAATGTTAATGAGCAGAAAGAATAATGATGTGCAAGAACAGAAAAAGCCTGACTATTGGTTACTTTGAAAACAAAGGATAGCTGGTGACGCAGAAAGTCAATGGCTATGAAAGAATAATGGATATGCTGCCAAAACAGTTAGACGGGATTCAGTGGCTGGTTAAGAAAATAGACCAATTCCCCACAAAGAAAGACCCATGAAATTGGCAAGAAGAGGACCATGTCTCAAGGACTTAGATGAAATCAATATACCACAGGCTATTTTATGATTATTATCCTCCATTTTTGTCAGACGCACTGATGCTGTAGATTACAAAAAATGTCCATTGTTCCTGCGAGTCTTCAGCCGTGTGTGGGAGGACCTGAACAAGTCGATACATATTAAAGTCCATCATGTAGGGCAGATAAAGAGTCCTATGGAAGCACTTAAAAATGCAACTAATCAGCACTAAAAGTGCTCATAGGCTAAAAAGCCTGTGGGATACGTTATCACGTGATTCGCAGGCCGGTTAGTGACCTGACATTTAGTGTGAACTTGGGTAACACGGAGGTGTCAAAGCAACAGACATGCACCCTATTATCACTTATTAAGCTCTAACGGCTTCCAAACATTCAGATTCAGATACTTGTGTATGATGAGGTCTCAATTAATTTCCATGTTCGCATTGCTCTTTCGTGGCTTCTTCTTTGCACTAGAGTGAATGAACTTTAAATCCAAAGCTATTTTTTAATCCGTAGTTTAGTATTGAAAATGACAGCATATATTTACATTGCATTTACATTTAAAACGAGTAGCAGATGCATTTATCCAAAATGACTTACAAATGAGGACAATAGAAGCAATCAAAACAACAATAACATGTAAGTGCTGTGACAAGTCCCAGTTAGTACAATGCAGTACATGTACCAAGATTTTTTGAATGAAAAGTAGATAGAATAGAAAAAGAATAGAGTGAGAAGTTTTGACATACCCTGGCATTTGTGCTTTTTTCAGTTTCTTAAAACATGGCAAAAGTCTACACTGTAATCAGCACAAACAAGTAGACGGAATAGAAATAGAATTGAGAGTGCGAGTATTAGTATAATTTTTGACAGTATATATATATATATAATTTTTCTTTTTTTTTTCTTTTTTTTTTTTTTTAAATAAAAAGAAAAGGAGTAGATAGAACAGAAATAGAATAGATGTTAGAGGGTCAAGTTCTTTTAATAAAAAGAGAAGTCTATAGAATAGAAAAAGAATAGAGTGTAAGTATTGGACAGTCAATTTGTAATTATAAATATAAATAGAATAGAGTGCAATTGTTAGAGGGTCATGTTTTGTAATAAATAAACAGAAAAGAACATATAAATAGAATAGAAAGTGCAGGTGTTAGAGGGTCAAGTTTTTTATAAATAAAAAGAAAAGTAGATAGAATAGAAATAGAATAGAGAGTGCAGGTGTTAGAGGGTCATGTGTAGATAGATAGATAGATAGATAGTTTCTAAATAGAAAATCCCAAATTGTAGTAAAAAAAATGTCACAGAATAAGAATGTGTTCATATTTTTGACACAAATGTCAGGCAGAACCTTATAATTCCAAGGTGATAATGTGTCTTTAGCTGTTTCTTGAAGAGGGCTAAAGACTCGGCTGCTTGGATTGAGTTGGGTAGGTCATTCCACCAGTAGCGAACAGTTAAGGTATGATGATGAGCATGTAATGTAACGTCAGCTTGAAATGAGTCAGAGATATTCGTTTGCCTCAGGGCAGTGAATATAATAATTTAAAAGAAAAAAATCTCATAATGAATAACGCCTTGTCCTCCTCTGTTCTTTAAAGCACCTGTCTTTGTCCCAATCCACAGCTTGGCAGCGTCCCAACAAGCAGCGGCTCGGAAAGCTGCCTCCCCAATGCCTCCGTCAGAATTCCTGGACAAGCTTATGGGAAAAGTGTCCGGTTATGATGCAAGAATCAGACCTAATTTTAAAGGTACGTGCATCCAACAAGACACTGCTGGATATCACAGGAATGTAGCCAATAGGGCTGGGCGATTCGGCCTAAAATCAAAATCTCGATTAATTGAGCTCGATTACGATTAATTAATGTTTTGTTTTTTTTGTTTTTTTTTGCCCTCATAGTTCACTGACAAGTTTTGTACAGTAAATATGCTCACATATTACAAGTGAGAGATTTTTGAA
>JAUMHE010000063.1:15733169-15746642 GCA_032359235.1 Enteromius mattozi | reverse complement strand
AATGTATTTTTGGCTATTGCTACAAATAAACCCCAGCGACTTAAGACTGGTTTTGTGGTCCAGGGTCACATATATAACTATATTAATCACATTTTTTATTTAAAAAAAAAAAATAAACAATTCATTTTTTTTCCCCTTATTTTATGTTTTATATCATGACCTTGATGCCAAATTGTAACGTCGAGGTAAACTTTGTTGTGAGAGACAGCCATTCATTAAAAATGTATAAACATATTTTGCTTAGGTTTTTTACAAGGCTACTGCAAAATTCCCACTGTATGACTGAATTTGTTGTAAATAATGTTTAGTACAAGATGTTCAGTACCAAAGGGCTGTTTGTCAAAGACATGCTTCTGAAAAATAAAAAATTGCCATTCATGAAGAATAATCAAGTCCGTTTTGTACCTATTAAGCCTGCGGCACTGGGATGGCCAGCATATGGCTGTACAGCTGATTGTTTATTCATTAATGCTTTGCACTGATAGCTGTTTGTGCTGATGATTTTTCAATGACCTGCTATTATTGGCCATTTGTTTATTTATACACGACTTATTTCGTGATGTAATTCTGAAAGGGTTCTGTGAGTGGCGTGGCTGTTGACAATTAATTACTTTCTAACAGAATAGAAATTGTGTCCATCATTTCCAAATCTTTTTGTGACCTTAAATGCACTTCTTCAGCCTGCTGTAGATTATTGTACACAAGGATTTTCAGATCCTACTATCCTGTCTTATGATGAGACAGGATAGTGCAGTAGTTTGACATGTTGATCATCATTTACAAGCATTGTGATTTGGCACACACTGTTCAGGTTCAAATAGGTTGTCATGCCTTACGTAAAATCTCAAATAAAATTGATATTCAGCAGGTATTTTTTGAGTCAAACATGCTTCTTGTCGCAATAGAGGTGGGTAAGCTGACAATTTTTTATTGTGATCGATCTTTAAGATGTACCTTTCAAGCTACTTGTGGAGAACATGATCTTTTATATCCTTCAACAGTGTTAAAAATACAGCAATGACTGCCTATAAAAATGACTGGAACTGGCCAAATTACAATGCCTGATAAAGCAGCATTTATAAGCGCAGCACTGATTTGTGTACAGCCTTTACCAGAGAAATGCTCCTCAAAAAGATCCACTTTGTGGCAGAGAATGAATTTGCATTTTCAGTAAGCCTGTCTCCTGTTTTACTTCAGACCAATGCAACCTATGCTTTTATGCAGCAAATACACAAAGTTATAAATGTGAAAGAAGCTATTGTGCCTGCTAAAAATCCAAACAGTTAACGGGACAGTTCTCCCCAAAATGGGAGATTATTTACTCCCACTTAAGAGTGCATAAGACTTTCTTCTTTCAGAGTTATATTTTAACTTATGTTTTAAATTGTGCAAACTGATACATCCTTAGACTTGTTCCAATTTGGATATTCCAAAAAGATCTCCAAATTGGGAAGATCGTGATTTTGATGGATTGTGTGTTATAAGGTTGTGATTAAAAATATTTTGGGCAGATTGCCCACCCCAACGCTGCAGTAAAATGATGATGCATGTTTTAATGTCAACGCTTAACCCATATCATTGGATTTCTGTACCTCCCCTATATCCAGTTACGTTTATCTAGACAGCTTTGTCTTTTGGCTAAGACTCAAAATACTATTAGGTTTTGATAGTAGGTGTTATTGATGGAAATAATTCAGAAGGTTTCAATTAAGGCAGAAGAAACGTTTCAGCAAGTGCATCTGAGATTAGCGGTGAAGATCAGAGTGGAGTATTTCATCAGCGCTGTCTCAGCCCAGCGCACCCCCGTCATTTCAACAATGCTTTGTGAACCGTGCGCTCTGTAATGCCACCTAAACTCCACAACCACTTTGGTCACTGGCTTGTCAAATAAAGTGAGTCTCAGCCAAGCGTTCGGGCCGGCAGCCGAGCTCTCTTCCAGGCCAAAGCAGTAGCTCTCAGTGCGCACTTCAATCGGGCCACTTTCTTTCTGACGCCGATCACACTCTTAAAAAAAAAAAAACCTGCATAAAGGCTCGGGTGCTGTGATGCTGAGCCTAAATTCTTAAAATTGACATATTTTATTCATTAACACTTTGATCCCCATCTCAGACTGGGTAGAATAGTCATTTTAGCTCTCTGGATTTCAGATGAAAGGTATTCTTGCTTATAATGGGCATATTTTACGACTTTCTCAACTGGAAAGTTTTGAGCACTTGAGCTAAGCGAGTGACTCAGTGAGTGAACTTTCAGCCAGGCGGTGACTCAGAGTTGTTCTTCGTTTCTCGTTGCCAATCCTGTTGGTTTCGTCTCGCTGCAGGTCTCATATGTGAAAGCCATTGACATTTGGATGGCAGTGTGCCTTCTCTTTGTCTTCTCTGCTCTGCTGGAGTATGCGGCCGTCAACTTCATCGCACGCCAACACAAGGAGCTTCTGCGCTTCCAGAGGAGGAGAAGGCATCTTAAGGTGAGCCTTACGGTCCAAACACACTTCATCTGTAAGCCCTGACCCACCGTGAGAAATATTCACTGAGTAGGGGATTCAAAACCTTCACTGTTCTCATGGTTGCATTCGGAGCTGCAACCATGAGTACAGTAAATATTTCATCAAGGCATCGAAGAGCAGAGTCTGACGAAAAATAGCATATTGCCACATTCAGGACTTTCAAAATTTGGCCTTAAAACCACAGCCTAAAATTACTAGGATACTAGTCAAACTAGTGTCATCAAAGAGGTCTGCAGAAAAGTTGAGAAAAAAGGACAGATATTATTATAACACTTTTGTTTAATAATGTGCCTTAATGAAAATACCTTAATAAACAATAAACATTGTCTTTTTAATGCTTAACTCATGCTTAATATTTTTCACATATTGGGGGATTATATACACAAAAATATATATCAACGCTTGTAAGTTTTGAGTAAGTTTTTATTTTTTTTTGAAAGAAAAGAAAAAATACAATAAACATGGTTATATTGTAAAATATTCTTAAATTTTAAAGCAACTGTTTTCTGTGTTGGTATGGTTTAAAATGTAAAAATAATGTTAACAAGTTTGATGTCAAAAAAGACTTATTAGTGCCTCTACTTTCCAACAAGGCAGTAATAAAAAACAGTAATTTTGTAAAATATTATTACTGTTTAAAAAACAAACTGATTTTGAATATTGAATATTAAATGTGTTTTTTTCTTTATGAAAATCAAATTTTTAGCATCATTACTATGTGACGTGATCCTTTAGAAATCACTCTGATATGCTGATTTGCTCCTCAAGAAACATTTCTTATTATTATTAAAGCTGAAAACTTTTTTTTTTTCATTCAGGAATTTTGTAATATTATAAATGTATTTACTTGTTGTCACTTGATCGGTTTATGCATCCTTGTTTTCATTTATACAAAATGAAATCTTACTGACTCCAAACTTTTAAATGGTAGTGTATAGCCATTATGTTTTAATAAAGCCCTCTTCCATATGGCTATCATCATATTTGGAGGTCCTGGTTTGATCTTCTCTCCTGACTTTAGCCTGCTAAGACTGAAACCAATAATGCAAGTTGAAGTTGAAACATCAATGCTCCTTCCATTCATAGAGAAATGTGAGTTGGCATGGTGAAATCTTTCAAGTGGCTGAGAAAGCGCCGAATAAATCCCGAATCCCACCGTTGTAATCCTCAGTTTGCCTCTGGGCTGCTTGTAATAGGTGCAGTGAGATTAGTCTCTGGTTCTCTTAGCCCCATACAGGTAAATCCACAGAGACAGTCTACACAGCCCTCGCTGATAGCACTCCTTCCACCATTCAGACGCCAAGGGCAAATGGTGCAAACTGCAAATCCAACTGTTCAGAATAAATGCTACAGATTTCCATCCAATAGATGCCCAACCCAAGCGGCTAGTGTTTGGGTGGTCAGCATGGTGCAGATAGCCACTGCCGATAGACTACATCATTCTGGGGACAAAACTCATTTTTGTCTTTTGAGATAATTGTAAAATACACTAGTAATAAAAGTTTTTTTAATGGTTTTCTTTTTCCAGCAAGGCAGCAAAAATATATAAAAAACTGTTTATTGTGAGATATTACTATTATATTAGTATTACTATTCAAAATAAAAGTTGTACATTTTAATAAAATGTAAAATGTAATTTAGTACTGTGATGAAAACCTGAATTTTTATAATCATTACTCCAGTCATGATCCTTCAGAAATCATTCTAATATAATGATTTGCTGTTTAAGAGACATTTCTGATTATTAATGTTTGTAAACAGTTGCTGCTTCATATTTTTGTGGGGGGGGGATTACAGAGGGAACAGCATTTATTTAAAAAAAATGTAACTGTTAAGTCTTCTATATATATATATATATATATATATAATATAATGCGTCCTTCCTTATTACAAATATACATTTGTTTCTGGAAAAAAAAACTGAATGGCATTGTGTATTGCAACTGTTTCATTGTTATATATTTATTCTCCATTTCAAGATTTTGAAAACAAAAATAATGGCTATTTCTCCATTTTTGTGCTTGACGTCTTTGCTTTATATAGGCGCTAAAGGGAATGCTTTCAGAAAGCTCTCAAAAAGCTGGCATTACCATGACTGCATGCTTAAATATTACTGTGTATTATGTGGTGTTTTCATTGGAGCAGGCACAGCGCAGCAGTAGGTTTGCTGCATTATCATTATCACCCCCTGGTTAATGAAACTCCCCGGCCACAGTGATCCACGGCTGGGGTTCAGCCCTTCATTCTGCCTCACTGGGGCTATCAGTCAGTGCTTGCTCTCTGCACTGCAGCCCGGAGCTGTCACCTCCCTGCACTACACAATAAAACAACTCCCCGGTATTACCACAGGAGCTTATCGACCTCCTCTTCCTCCTCCTCCTCCTGCGTGTGCCGGGCGTCCGGTTGCACAAAGAGGATTCCCCCTGCTGGACAGCACAGAGATGTGTGCTCAGCAGTCAAGGCCCTGAAGAAGCTGGAGCGGAACATACCTGAATATTTGTTATTTGCAAAAAAAACACTTTAAACGCTAGTTCACGACAACCCAGCTACAGTTTGATTCAAATTAATTGGAATGCACAAAAAAAAACGTGATTTCTGGGGGGAAAATATATAAAAATGTGATCAGGTTTTGCAAATGAACTTTTCATTTATTTATATAAAAAAGTTGAAACTGATATAAAAATGAAGCATAGGGACCTGGAAACCCTTAAACCCTTAGACTGGTTCCAAAATCACTGTCGATTAAGTAACATTTACAACCCAAAATGTGTTCTGTATGGTATGAACATGTGTATCCGGATGTACCACATTCACTGCCCTTCACAAATCCTCTCCCAAGGCCCCATGGGATAGTAAAGTGTCCATAGAGTGCACAATAGTTGGGTTCCAGATGTAAAAAAAAAAAATCCCATTCATTTTCTCAATAAGGGAATTGATTTTAACGGTAACTTGTAAACCATTCAAGACAGGTCTATTGTGAGCTATGAGGTTGGTAATCAATGGCGTTTGCTTTTGTTGAAGCCATCAGCCTGCATTATTACAACATGTTTTTTTAAATAATAATGTTGGACCATGGAATTTCTGGTAAAAAAATAAATTGTTTGTGGTAATTTGACTAAACAGAGATTAGCAAAACAAGCACCTGCCCACTTTTGGCTTTAAAAAATATCTGTGTACTTGCATATTTTGCAATAAATGTAAAATATGTTGTTTCTTTATACATAACCAACATGTTGAAATCATAGAACTGTAGTTCTTTCCCTCATTGTCTTTTTGTCTGATTTTCAAATGCTCATCAAATCAAATGTTCATACTTAGTAAAAAGTTTGTTGATTCATGGCTTAAAACTCATAAGTTATAAAATAACTTTTTTTTTTTTATCCTTATTTATCCTTAATCAATGTGAAAGAAATTTTCTAAACACTGAAAAGCCACTGAAAAAGTGGAAGGACACTGGTAAACTTTAGTCTTAAAGTCCACATCCAATAGACACTTTTAATAGTTTTAGCCTAATGTTTTATGTGAATTTTAAATTATTACTTTTTTCACCTACTCATTTTCACCTGCTGTATAGAAGAGAAGTATATATACGGAGCATTAGTGTGACTGGAAAATAAACCCTGGGTGCTCTTACTCCCAGAAGTCAGCTAATCAGGTTTTACCTCAGCCAATCAGAGTGAATGATGCTAGATCAAGAATAAATAATTCAGAATAATATGATAGTAGCACATTAAGAAATATCAGAAATAGAAGTTGTGTGCTACTCCAAATTTAACTAATTAATGTTTTTGTGTGCAAAATGCATCAGTGAATGAACAAAGCCAAAAATGAATTAAAAATGCAAATATACTTTATTATTATTGCATATGCAGAACCTTTAGAGTTCAAATGAAAAAGCAATCTCACTTCCCAGTGTTTAATCTTAAAAATGTATTGCTCAGGAACAAGTTCGTTTGCATAAACAGACTGTGATTTAACTCTCATTCTTATGTCGTTTGACTAATAGTTAGAGTATTTGCTGGAACCTGTCCAGTTTATTGCTTCACGGCGTGGGTTTAACAGCGCACAGCAGACTGTACCGGACTGCATGGCCTGGCAGAGCTGTGTTAATAACTGGGCGAAGCAATGCGACCTCTGGACTGCAGATGTCTTTGCTTTGCCTAACAATGACAAGAGCGTATTAGTGAGCAGCCTATTGATGGAGAGTAATCACCTCGTTAGGGCTGATTGTGATGCAGGGTGGATCACTCATAGGGAACTCTGAGCACTACAGCTGCTGTTCATACGAGAGGAGTTTGTCTATGCAAATAAGAATGAGCTTATCTGTCACTCGTCTGGCTGGCCATCTTGAGTTGGGATGTTAAAGGTGCGCAGTGAGGCTGATTTGTCTTGTGTTATTGGGTTTGGTGCAGCCTGAATTACAGTGCAGCTCAGTGTGCTGGAGTGTTTAATAGAGCCAGAGGTGTTGAGTGGACTTGGCACTGGATTGTAGTTTGCTGCAAAGTACTGCAGTCTTTTGTTGTTGCTTATTATGCCATTCTCTGGAATGCTTGATTCCTATTGGTCAGTCAGGAAATTCAAATGTTGGGCTTTTTTGAAGAATGTTTGTTGATCAGGGCTATGTTGTATAAATCAATCAATCACCTTTATTTATATATTTATGTAGTCAAAGCACTGAACAGTATCAAATTGGAGAATAGAGTGTCAGTAATGTATAATGACAAGATTAAACACTTAATTTTCAGCTAAAGGCATTTTATTATTGAATGCAGAGACATCATTGTCTAGATCAGCTCAGTTTCAATAGGATCTTTGTAATAACAATCGACGATAATCGCTAGAAATTAAGTGTCCCCAACTAAGTAAGCCAGAGGCGACAGCGGCAAGGAGCCAAAACCCCTTCTGTGAAATAATCAAGGAAAGAAAACCTTGGGAGAAACCAGGCTCAGTTGGGGGGCCAGTTCTTCTCTGGTCAGACGAAATCAGCACTTAATTTCCAGTTCAATTTTAAATGCAGCTATGTTAGATTGTGTAAGGGATTTATTGTGTGTGTGTGTGTGTGTTTGTCTGATTCCCGTGATCTGTCTCTGAGGCTCATCTAGGTGTTCTGGTCTCCGTTGATGATCAGGGCTATAGACATTATCTCTTGGTGCTGATACACCATCTGATCTGAATATGGACTGAGAAACAGAATAAGAGAGACAGACTAATATTAGCGTAGATGCCATTCTTTTTATGATGTAACGAGTACATTGTATGCTATGGGGAGTGTTCCCGGTTCCGGCTGATCTAATTAATGCAGCCTAACAATCCTTTAATGGATTTGATTAATAGAAGCGTATTAGTGTGCTATGTGTAAGCCAGGTTAAAGAGATGCGTCTTTAAACTGACAGTGTGCCTGCCTCCCGAACAGTGTTAGGTATAAGGTATAAGTGATTGCTCATACCTGTTAGCTAACAGTGCTGGATAGATTACTGTACTTATAAATTCTAGTCTGTTACTGATTAATAATTACATGAAGATTATGCAATAAAATCTAGATTAATAATTTTAGGTAATGTACTCTACTTATTTAATGACTACTTCAGATTACTTTTTACATAGTTTGTAACATTGCATTACTCCAGGGTTTCCCAAACTGAGGTAAATGAAAGCACTGCAGAGGTTTTATGAGGTGAAGAGCTATTAGTTAATTCAAATGTAAAATTAAATGTTATTTTTACATTGTAAACATATTATTTTTGTACCTGCATGTCACTGTGACCATTAAACAACATCAGAGTAGTGTTTGTCTCAATTATTTGTCCCATACATGGTATAATTAACTGAGAGGTGCTTTCATTCCCAAATCCAGGAATGCAAATTAATTTATATTACAATTACCTGGCCTTTATAGATTGTAAATATTCAAAGCTAAATAGATTTTTTTTTTTTAAAGGAACATTTAAAAGGGGAAAAAAACGAATTAGGAAGATTTAAATTCCATATTGTAAACCATTTGTAATGATGTAATCCATAAAAAAAGTAACTGTCATCTAATTATTTAAAAATATAACAATCTAATGACAAGTGCTACATTTTTGGAATCTGATTATGTAATTCAGAATAGATGTAATCAGTTACTATCCCACACTGTTGGCTAAAAACAGTAGCTGTGCTTTTGTTCTTTCTCTCCACACTCACAAACGCAATAATAAATATAATTAATCAATATTTCATGTTTATGTATAGTAATACTGATATTTGGCCTTGCAACGGTATTAAAATTCAGCGTAGCATGTCCTGCACCGATTGTACTGCAGACATGAGTGACATCTCCAATCATGTGGGCTGTTCAGGAGAGGATTACTTTTCTAAAATGGGTTGGAAAAAAATCCCATAGTTACATTGAAGAAGAGACCTGAATCATTTATAGAGACAAAAATAGCACTTTTGGGGCGATATCTTTTGACTTGTCAGAAAGCAACCACTCAGAAGAGCCTAAAAATTATGTTTAAAGTCTCCTACAACCTCTGCAGTCCCATTTAGCCAACTGCTGACAACCATTTTATTCAAGACACACAAAAATTGAAAACCAAAAAATTGTGTGGGATATCATTAATGTATTTTATGTTGTAGGATAAAAATTAAAATATATACATTAACCTCTCATTTCAGGCATTTGACCAAATACCTGTTCAATAATATCTATTGATTTTGGATTTTTGGGGTCATTTCTGTAGCAGCATCTGCTGGGGTAATGCTTTGTGATGAGGCTAAATACATAGCTCTATTAATACAAAAGGGAAGCGTTCATTTAGTAAGCATATTTAAAATCAATGCTTGGCCTGAAATGTCGCTCTTGAGCCAGCAGTTCTCATTATACTCTGGAGGTCAGTGCACAGGACAACGCGAATCGAGATTTTCAGATGCGCTTAGACCAATGCAGCTAATGTCAGCGACTCTTCCGAAACAGGCTTGAAAATGATTCTGGCCATTAAAGAAACCTGAAAGGCATAATATGCTTGCATGATATACACCAAGCAAATGCTATTTGTCGGCTTCTCATTTAAATTCCCAGCATTTATGAGGGGCGCAGATGTTTATTGGAGAAAAATCACATTTTTGTAAACATATATTCATTCAAGCCTCATAACCATTGGGCACATCAGCATAATGCCTGGATCTGTTTCACACGCAGCTCGTAAAATATTCATTCCAACTCGCCCATAGGTGATAAAACAACAGACATATGTAAATGCAGTGCATTGCAATGTCCTACACAGATAAATGCAGTGCATCATCGTGCTCTCAGAGGTGACTTTCAATTTAATGTATGCTTTATACAAAATAATCACTGTCCAGGATATCTGATGCTGAATATTTTGAATATATATATATATATATATATATGATAAAGGCATACCTTACAACTATTTCTGTTTCTGTGGTTTATCACAACATCCCAATGAAAGACATCAAAACATCAGTCACATCTACGGACTTTGATTGATGAAGGAGCTGAGAGGTCGTGTATATAGCCACACCCCTGATTTGCAAACGGCGGCGTGAGCTGCATTCTGACGCACGGCCGTAATATCACACTCCACTGTAAGCCTAGAGGATGCGGGCGAGTGTTCTGCTTATTGTTTTTTCTCTCCCCTCTAACAGTCGGACTGGGAACGCGGCTGGCACGCCTAATGCAGTAATGGCGGAGTTTTAATTAGGAAGGGAGGGTAATGAATCTGGCAGGGGCCGGGCCGGGCCGGGAGGGAAAGTGACGCAGGACGCAGCGGTGCTGCAGCCCGGCTCCTCTTTACAGCTCCACGTCACGTCTCGGAGCCACCACATTAATCATATGGCAGCAGAAATAAAGCCGAGCATCCGTAATACTTACAAATGGTGAGCTGGTGCAACTGAAGGACAAGGAAAGGTCGTAGCACCCCGGCATCAAAGATAGTGCCGTATACAAAAACAAAGGGGCAGTGGAATAACATCACCACTCACAAACACACACACACACATCCTGGTGTGATCTTGCGTTTACCCCAGCACACATTAACAGTTATAAATGGGATGGCTGAAAGACAAGGACAGAAAGAGGACAAAGTGTCTAAAAATGGAGTCCTGCCTAGAAAATGGCTGATCTTTCAGTAAAAGCGAGCGGGATAGCTCCCAGCGCAAGATGTTTGCACCTGCAAATTGAAAACATGCATTACGGACGTAATGATCCTATTTCGCATCCGCGCTTTGTGTTTAAACGGGCGCAATCACAGTGAAATATCTACGCGCGCTGAAATGTAATTAACCGGGGTGGTTATTTTGGTGCTGTTTTCATTAACGTGTACGATCAAGTCCATCTGCTGAATCTCAAATAAGAGAGTGTGGAGGTGGAGAGCAGGGCAAGGTCAGTCCATTAACTTGCGTGAGATATTGTGGCCTCTGAATACACCCTGAGCCATCTAGCTGACATGTCAATAGTTACTCATAAAAACATGTAATCCACCAAATAGGACTGGAGGTTTTAAAGGGATAAGAAATACTCTCATTGCCATCCCAGATGAAAATGAGTTTCTTCAGATGGACACGAATGCTGTCTTTTTTTGTTTTGGCATGGAACGGTAACCCAAAAGTTGCACTGCAAAAAATGCTTTTCTATCCGTCTTGTTTTCAGCAAAAATATCAACAAATTCTTAAATCAAGAAAGATTTTCTAGACAAGTAAAAAATTATAGTCTTGTTTTGAGAAAAAACAAGCTCGAAACAAGCAAAATAATCTGCCAATAGGGTAAGCAACATAATCTTGTTTTCTGTTTGAAATCATGTTATTTTGCTTTCCCCATTGGCAGATTATTTAGCTTATTAATTTTGACGTGTTTTTTCTAGAAAATCCTTCTTTATTTAATAATTTCTAGATATTTTGGCTGAAAACAAAACAAAAAATCTAAGCTAGTAAAGCATTTTTTTTGTAGTGTGATGCCTCAAAGACCACACAAAATGATTATGATGGTGTTCCATATGAAAGCAGTGATATTTGTGTGAGAAAATAATAGTATTTTAAACTGTTTAGCTATAAACAATGTGATTATGTCACATACACACACAAAGTGCTAGGGCCTAATTTATGAAATGTTGCGAAGAAACCATCCTAAATTTGATGTTACGATAATTTCTCAAATATGCAAATGTGCAATTCATAGAATGAACGTACGAATAGAAATTGCACATACGTCTCTTATTCAGATGTGAAATCTATGAATCTATCAAATATGAGTGTACGCATGTTTTATAAATGAGGCCCCAGATGTTTTTGGTGAGTTTAAACAAATGAACATGTATTACATCTGGGGGCAGTCATGGCTTAATGGATAGGGAGTTGGACTTGTAACCCAAAGGTCGTGGGTTGGAGTCCCAGGTCCGGCAGGGATTGTAGGTGGTGGGAACAAATAACCAGTGATCTCTCCACCTTCAATACCACTACTGATGTGAGACCCTTGAGCAAGGCACCGTTCCCCCAACTGCTCCCCGGCCGCCACAGCAATGGCTGCCCACTGCTCTGGGTGTGTGTTCACGGTGCTGTGTGTGTGCACTTGGATGGGTTAAACGCAGAGCACAAATTCGTGACCACATGTCACGTCCTCCGTCCGACAGATGAATTAAATGGAGGGCCACTGTCCTGCAGAGTTTAGAGCCAATCACAAATAAACACACTTGAGCTTAAGTTATCAAGCTCTTCTTGTGAGAAACTTCCAGGCCTCTGAACAGGGTTTAAACTGAAGCCCAAACCTGACCTGAACCTGAAATCATTTGACCCCTGAGGGGTACTGTTACATTTAGAGCCTTGAGGCTTCAAAATTGAGGGTTTCATCCATTTGTTTTTCCAATAATCCTAATTTGTGTTTATGAGGAAAGAAAGCCATTTACATCTGGGATGACATGAGGGTGAATAGTATCCCTTTAAAGCCACTGTATGTATTTTTGCGACTTTGCAGCCTGCTAAAGTTAAGTGAGTGGAATTCATAATTCATGTCCTTGTCATATGGATTTGTTATTGTCATTTAAGGTTTAGGGGAGTGTGGGAAAGAAACAAAGCCATTGTTCATATTAAAATGTCAGTGTATCACCAGAATGATTTAAAACTGTATTTTATTTTAAAGTTAAAATAATTCAATGAAGGTTCTTCAAGTAAAAAGGCGGGGCAGGCAGTTTTGGAGAGGCTGCAATAGTACAAATACAACTGAAAGGACTGCAGCGTGAACGAACATGGCAGTGTCCATCTCACATTACAGTTCACGATCAAGATAGTTTAGAACAGTTTTTAAATTACAAAACACACTCATTTACACCTTTGTGAACCAGAATAGCAGATAGGTGATGATATAGTAAGCTAGTTTGTGAATATTTTTAATAAACAAGGAAAAACAACTAAAAAAAAGCGATCCATCTGTCATACAGTGTTATTGTTCACCACAAAATAAATATTCTGTCATTAATTACTCACCCTCATGTCGTTCGAAAACCCATAAGACCTTCATTCATCTTCTGAACACAAATTGAGATATTTTTGATTAAATCAGAGAGCCATCTGACCCTTCATAGACAGCAATACAATTGAAATCATCCCAGATCCAGAAACGTAGTAAACAAATTGGATGTCATCAGTAGCTCAACTTCAGTTTTGCTACGAGAATTTTAAACAAAAATAACATAATTTACTCAACCATTCTTCTCCCTATGGAAGCATATGTGTGGCAAAATTCAAAATGACAATGCAATATTTAAAATGGAAATGTATTTCTTATTTAAATTTACATTTCCCATTAACCCACATGTCCAAAATTTGGTGCAAAGTGAAATAATATTATTTACATTTCCCATTTAAAATGTGTGTTTTTTATGATTTAAGACTGTAGTGTAAGCACATTTACTTTGAAAAGTTTAATAGTAAATAAGACACAGGGAGACAACATTTAGATAAAATAATAATGAGAA
>JAUMHE010000063.1:15699336-15719064 GCA_032359235.1 Enteromius mattozi | reverse complement strand
TATATATATTGTGTGTGTGTGTGTGTTTTGTCTTGTTTCTTTGTTTTTCATTTTAATTTAAATTTTTTTTTTCAGATTTACTTACTGGAGCAGCCAGAGTCTTGCCAGCGAGGCAGAACAGGAAGAAGATCCAAACCCTCATCTTGAGTTTCAGCCTAAGCAAAAATAAAAACTCACATCATCCTCTATTTCTACAACACCAAAAACCTGAGGTAAAGGATTTACACTGCAACACATGTGCTTTGCTGAAGTATGAGAACTTCAGAATCACACACATGCATGCTACTCAGGTCTCTATGTTCTTTTTATGTGGCTTAAGATCAATATCACATCAGTTCAGGACCTCAGGCGCTGAACCACACGTGTTCAGGCCACCGACCTGCTCAGTATGCTTAGTGACGGATGTCTAACCTACAGAAGTCAGTCTTTCCAGACGCAGAGGCTGATTGAGATAAGAGCTCAGTCTGTCTTTGTTCTGCTAGCTCGACTGCTTTCCTCTTGCTCAAAGAGCGCCTGAAGACCGACTGATGTGATATGTTCTCCTTGAGAAACGACACTCTCCTGCAGGGAGATAGGGGCTGTTTGTCTGAAAGCACTCATTCTCTTGTCCATTTTCTCTGTACCAGAGATCCCTCTTGCTCTGTATCAATATAGATATATTTTGTTTATGGCTGGAAAGTTCAAAGTAGCCATAGGGTAGACCATCACTGGTGGATTCTATCAACTTCTGCATTTTTCCTGCCCTAAAGATCAAAGCCAGACACTATTGTTTTTCTATAAAACACAAAGGGAGTAATGAAACTGGCTGCATGAAACATGAAAGGCGCTTATCTTAATGTTATGTGATTGAGATGCTAATGTTGCATAAAAATTGTTATGCCTCTGTTTGGTTATGAAAGTTTTTGGTTATGAGGGAGCATCCATCAGCCACGCTCTTGTTGTGAGTATGATTAATATAAATCATGACATGTTTGGTGTTTGACTTTGAATGCGATTAAAATCAAAACTAATTCCCACCCCTCAAGCTGTGGTGGACCGTTTGTGCACAAGTAGATAATGGGTGGGATTACTGCATATTATCTGTGCATTCATAATTGGCCGGGTTGTAGAGTTCCTATGGGAGTTAAGGGTCTTCTTGAAACCACTGACCTAAATATAATTTGCCCAGCAACTGCCAAGAATCTCCTTGGCGTATTGCTCAAGGTTAAGAAATTACTTGTTTCTTCAAGAAAAGCCTGCAAAGTGGGCATTAATTGTACATTCAGTCATCTTGATTTCATTGTTAAAGACTTATCCATGTTTATTTCTTTCTTTCTTGCATATCTTTTTTTGTAATTGTGAGGTTGCCATTTTTAATCAAAATAGCATAACTTGATCTTCTCTGATATAACAGACTTTTCTATGGTTATGTATACTGGACTTCTCCAGTGATTTTGTCCACTTGAAACCTGTCCATTTCTTAAAATCAAACTCAAGTTTGCATTCAAATCTGCCTCCATACAATCAATAGCCGATGGATAGAACCACATTTTTTATTTTCTGATAATGTTTCACTATACGTAACAATACAGAAATAAAGATCTGATGCTACTTTGACAGAAATGAGTTGGATGCACATTTCAGCTCTGATTGAACTCATTTAGATGATTGTTGTCAAATGTAGTTTTTAAATAACCTTCAAATACATTATGGAAATCCATAAATCCTACATTACATTTGATTTTTGAGTTGTATTGTTGGTCATTTCAGTGAAGACTTCTTGTTGTTGAGTGCATGATCTCTTGTATTCAGCACATGAAAATTGTGTAAGCAGGTGTGTGAACCCTTCAGTAGCCCTTTAATATTTTCTTTGGCAAAGGAAAAGAAGGTGCATGGCTGAGGTCAGACGCCCCATGTCTCTAGACTTAAACATGGAAAACTACAGCGACTCTGTCACCCTCTTCAAATGCTGACGTCTTAAAATGTGGCAGACAAAGGATCTTTTCGCTTTCCGTCAACAGAAACGTCCTATTTTAACAGGCCGAGGCTGTGTGAGTCATAGGACGAAGGAAATGACCTGACATCATGTCCCGTAATTAATTTGGAGGTGTGCTCTGTTCCTTCCAGGAGACATCTTGGCATGTCTATGCAAGTCATTTTTTTGGCTGAAGTATAAGTCTATTACTCTGGTGGAGTCACTTTAGAGCAAAACAACTTATTTTATTTGGAAGGTCGCATTCAAAATCAAACATGCCCGAGCTGAAGGAAAGTCAACGGTATAAAGGATGCCTTTTCAACCCAGTATTTAATTTAGAGTTTAGATAGGTAAGCAGGTTGTGGGGCGTAAACCCGGAGGAAAACAGCAGCTCAGTACTCTGCGTTTTTTCCCAAAGAGTCATTTTTCAGACACTCTGCAGACGGGGTTCTCTCCAGAGCAACAAAACAGGTGGTTCGATCTCTAGATAAACAAATGAGCTGCAAAACTGTATCCGCAACATTTGACTCGCTGCCAATGCATCTCTTGCTAAATTTAAATACTACATAATACATGGCATCTGATTTTCCTAACAGACATACCTTCGCTGTGCTTACTCTAAAATCATCCCAGGTATAGCCTTAGCATATTAAACGCAAACAGTATAGCATCATCAGTTCCCAGCGCTGGGATAGAGAGTTTGGCATGGTGGGCATGCTTGATTTATGGAGCAGGAAGCCACTTGGCAAGAGAAGCAAACCTCTGCATGAGCCACCTGTCCATTATGGCACAATTACTTGCGTGCCTCTGTGAGACGTTTAGCGCTAAGCAGAAAAACAGACTCTTTTGTGAAAGCTCGTTTGAAACAAACAGTGACCCTGTTAAAACCGCAGAGTTAACAGGACAAAAGTGGGGTTTCAAACTAATTTGCATGGACAAATCAGCATTTTTTTTTATTTAGGAGGTTTTGTTTCACAGGAAATGAAAAAACTCGTAATCGCTATTACAAAGCTAAACCTTGTGCCGAAAAACAAGGTGGGAGGGAAAAGGAAATTTCATCCTCTGCTGAAAAGGAGTACAGGGACCTCTGAGGAAGACAAAAGACAGTCAAAAGAGAGTGACTGAGCAAAAAAAAGATCCATGTAACCCGAGTTAACAATCACCTGACCTTTTTAAGTCACCCACCCTTCCCCCCCGCTGCTGTTTGTAAGTTAAACCACTCTGTTATTACTCGCCTTTATCCAGTGCAAAGACCAGAACAACTGTCTGCGAGGAAGGAAATGAATTTCACCCTATAAATATAAGCGTATCACCTTGAAAAAACCTTATCTGTGGCGAGAAAATATGTCTTATTCATTTATATTCCTATCTAATCCTCAAGGTGAGCGCGAGTCACGAGCAGCCGAGTTAAAAATGGGGTTTAAAACAGATCTGCATTCTTAACCTGCTTTGTTGCTCTTTTCAGTTTCTGAAACTTCACCTTTTCGATTCACTAATCCATATGCGTGGTAAATACAAGCCGGATTTGTGCGGTTTACAATCCACTTGCACACAGAATTGATTAAAAACACATTCAACCTTTTCTATCTCACCCAAAGGCACATCAAACGTTTCAATAAAATGTTTATTTCTGCCGTTTTTCTCTTCGATTGGCACACCAGGGGAAAACAGTATCCATGCCGTACCACACATTTCTCATAAAATCTTGTATGATATTGTGCCATATGCAGTTGGTATGGTGAATTTAGCATAAAATGATTTTCAAACTTTTCAGCTGAACTTTTCTCTTATCTTTATATAACAAAACGGGCCCTTCCGGCAGCTGTAGCCTGACAGTTTGTCTTCACACGGTTCTTGTTTGTCTACGGCAGCGACATCTGCCTCGGTTCGACATGGTCTCAAACAGCTGGTGAAAAATCGCCATGGAAACACGCATTCCTTTTGATGGGAGTAATTGTGAGGGGAGGAGCCTATCAGGCGACTCTCTCCCCTCCCCCTCCATCCCTGACTCTGTGTTCACCCCTCCTGCTGCATATGTGGCACACAATACCTCAACATTGTGCTTTTCTGAGCCCTAGACTACAGGCTTTAGCTTCTAGAACATTTGCATGGTCAATAATCTGTTTGCATTCGTTTCACAAAAATGTAATCACTAATGAATGTGCAACACATGAAGTTTATATAAAACAACAGACACCTGTTTCCAGTGGAAGTTTCAGAGTGAGATCAGTCCTTTTTAGTAAGTCTCTGCTTTCATTGCATGCACATGGGAAAACCTTAGAATCTTCTTAACATGCAAGTAGGACAAAAACAAAAATCAAGCTGCTCTACTAGTAAGTATTGTTTTGGCAGTGGTATTAGAAGTATTAGTAAATCAACATGTGACCGTATGAGTTTATTAGTTTTTATATTCATGATGTAAGAATGAGACACAAATGAGCGCTCTTACCTTCTGTCCGTCTAACAGAGGAGCCAGAGGAGAAGTCAGCTGGTGAAAGGGTCTAAAACTATCTAACAGCAACACAAGTTCACACAGAAGACATTTGCTGTGGGCAGGTCCGGTCAGCCCCCTTCACTCGGTTAGGGTGGGACGTCCCACAGTTAACTCTGTGTATCCAACTTGCGTGGATCTTTATGTATACTCTCCAGCACATACTTTTAAGGTGATGTTTGAACTTTACAGTAGGCGCGTGACCATTAACTTTATCATCTCAGTGTTAGACTTTACTTATTTTTCCTAACTTACTATTAAACAACCTGTTCTGCATCATAACATTTTATCGCTTAAAAAAGGCAAAAACAATATTATTAAGAAACATATCTGCTTCCATTTGGAGCGAACGGAGGATAGCCTTACAGGCCAGATCATAATTTGTGCCCATTCGGCAAAAACTCTCCCTTCCAGCTACGTATTATTAAATTAAGCTTCATGTCAGATCATGTAGGTCAGAAAGAAAGACTGAATAACAAAGAGAACTGGTTTGGGTTGGTCTGCTTGGATGTGCAGTTTACTCTTTTGTTAAAACTAAACAATTCCCAAAAAGTATTAGTTAGGCTAAAGTTTAAAACAAATTTATATTAATTTCCTTATTCCTTAGAATATATATATATATAAAAAATACATTTTATTAAAGCCATTATAAAGACCTATATGAAACTGTACTTGTTTAATAAGGGAAACATAAAATGTATTAATCATTTTATAAATCTGTTGCTGCTTTTTATTTGATACAAAATTATTTTGTGTTATTATACACTATTATATTTTTGGTGACACTTTATTTTGATAGTCCACTTTAGACAGTCTACTAACTATAAGTAACTTAGTAACTACATGCCAACTAATTCTCATTAATTTGTAACTGCATGTCTAGAACTCTCAGAGGAGACTGTTAGGGTAGGTTTAGCGTTAGTAGAATGAGTTGACATGTATTCGCAAAGCTTCTAATAGTCAGTATTTAGTGTGTTATGGACCCATCACAATAAAGATATTAAGCAGGCATATATTAATTACTAAAGATATTAAGTCTACTAATACTCTAATGACTGCTATTTGACATGTAGTTGCAAATTTACTTACTGTTAGTAGAATGTCTAAAGTGGACTATCAAAATAAAGTGTTACAATATTTTTTTCATCTTTGTTTCATCAAAGAGAAATCAAAATGACCTGGACTTCAGTTAACTAAGGTCAGATGAGTTATTGATTTTCACATTGAATCTTTGTGAATCACTTACTTAGTGCTTAGTGATTCAGTCTCATATATGATCCTGAAGAGCATTTATGATCAGATAACTATGCACATATAATCTACTGTATAGTGGCTGACTGCAAATCTAGCATACATTTCAGATTTTTTTCTTTTTGGACAGAGAGTGTCAAATGGTTGAATCTGCAAAAAAAAAAAAAAATCCAGTCTGAAATTCCAGGGGCCTATCCCACTGTCTCTTAGTTTTGTGTGTCCTGAACAGCAGACTAAACTAATCACGCCTACCGTTTCATTCCACTCATGTGACATCTGCCTAAATTCACAATCACAGAGGCTCACTCTGCTATAGATTGCTAATGTCTGTACTTTCTGAGTGTACAGAGCAGTAAGGAGAGAAACATCTGGATGAGACAACGCTGGAAAAAAATAGTTTCTCTGCAACGTGGC
Source organism: Enteromius mattozi (assembly GCA_032359235.1). Taxonomy (NCBI): domain Eukaryota; kingdom Metazoa; phylum Chordata; class Actinopteri; order Cypriniformes; family Cyprinidae; genus Enteromius; species Enteromius mattozi. The sequence continues at coordinate 15,712,954 of JAUMHE010000063.1, read as the reverse complement.
ATTTTCCATTCTGGCCTCAGCAGACACTGAAAGCAGGGCCACGGAGGAGGTGTAATTATTTTATGCACTGCAGACGTGGCGCTGTCTGTGGGATCTGAGAAGATCACAAAGGGTCACAGACAGGAATTGAAACACATTTCAATTTCAAACACTAAAATCTATTATAAAATAAAGAAAGAAATAGAACGCAAAATAAAATATCTGTGTATATGCAGCGTAAAAAAGTGTGTCTGATATTTGTCTTATATTTTTAGTATTATCCTAAAAATATCATTAGAAATGTTTTTTTTTTTCTTTACAGTTTTAACTCTTAAGTGATAAGGTGTGTTTGGAAAATGCATCAAAATATTGCATCACAAATGCTGGCTCTTGATTTATTTTGCAAGAAGCCCTCTTTGGTTGCTTTACGGGAAACACCTCTCTCGGGGCCTGACTGAAAATAACTGGATTCTGAATTACACACCAGATGGTGGGATTTCGACCACCATTTCCTCAATAAAGTTCCACAGGCTCTTCAAAGATTCACATCCTTTAAGGAACAAGGTCTCTTTTCATGCTAGTTCCTGTTTAGACTTTATATAAACTGAATCAGCAAGTAATATCAACACTGGACAGGAATATATCATCACACATTAGTTTACTGTGAGGATGTGTGCATAAATCATATGCCTTATATAGCAGGTGGCTTTTATTTAGTGCTGAAATATAATTAGAACTGTTAGTGTCCCACGTACGGTATTATGTAACTTACACCATCAGTAAGTAAAGCAATACGTTTTCATCTTTAACCCTTGTGCGCCCTTTTGAACATTTTTGTTAATTTTAGTTTAGTTTTGTTTTGATCATTTTACCTGTGTTAATACTAACTGCATACATTTTGGCTCAGGTGTGTATTTTTATTGGCACTTTAATATTCCACCATCATTTCCTTTAATAAATCTATTTTGCACTATAGGTACAAAAAAGTGAAACACTAAGCAACTTTTGGACAAAAATGTCCTCATTGAAAACTACAATTTGTAATCCTATAGGACCATTTAACTATAAAATTATTAGGCTTTTATTCTGTTGGCAAGGCTTCAAAACTAAAATTTTGACTATTTTTTACTAGATAGTGCCATTTTTTCAGATATGGCATATAAAGCAAATACTCATTTTATTTATGTTTCTGCTGATGCATCTTGTAGTCTATTATAGTGTAAATTGGATAAATTATGCACCTATAACTGTGTGTGTTTTGCTGGCATCCAACTGTTTGGTACTCCGCCCAAACAAATTTTTACCAAAAGCTCATTTTTTGAGATATCATTCTCAAATTTGGAACACACCTTATTTAGATTTTTGGCTTTGATTTTCGAGCAGGTTTAGAGTTCTACATGCATCATAAAAAATATTGTTCATAAATCATTTTCATAAACTTTAACCTGTATAACTTTTTTTTTGTTTCACTTTTTAAACTTAATTCTGTGCTCCCAAGCTTCAAATGACCTGTTTTTGACAGGGACATTTTTGTCCACTATGGACCTATGTGTAACTTTTTAAAATTGATGCACAAGGGTTAATAAAAAATTGGGATGGCAAGAACAGTCACAGTATGTGTTTGGCAAGAGAAACCTCTCTTTGTCATTACGTCAACTGAAAGGAGCCCACACAAATTGAATGTGTCTTTTCACAGTGAACCATCTCATTGTCTCAAGAGCTGCTCTGTCATTTGGAAATGGACCCCTTCATGTTTGCCAGTGTGGCTACTGTGTAAACTACTTCCACAAAACACACACACGCACACACACACACAAACTATTTAGGAGATCCAGGTGCATAATATCAAAGATACTGCAAACACTGAACCCAGATTTAGTCTAAATGTAAACTTTGAGGACAGGTCCCTTGTTCAAGGGTACAGTGGTTTTTGTAAACTAGCTCAAATATTCCTTGATTTGAAACTTAAAATCTTTGTGTCTATGACTCACAACTTCAAGATGTATTAATATGGCTGTCTGCCTGCAAACAAAACATTGGTATTACATATGTACAGTCATCATGCCATTATCAAAATGAACCCTGGCTATGGCAAATCATTTTGACTTGTAATCATTCCCAAGATATGAATCTTTAATATCGAAATTTCACTAGCTAAAAAACTTTTGATGTCAGGAATGAAAATTGTCACTAGTATTGATTTTTTTTTAAACTAGAGCAATATTAATTATTGATATTAGGAATGGAATTTTCACTAGTAACACTGGGAATTCTTGATGCTTGAATTTTTACTATTGGGAATTCTTGATATTAGGAATTGAATTTTTACTATAAAACTGAATTCTCAGCAATGACATCAGCAGTCAATTTGCAAAGGTATTACATATTGCAAAATTATATTATTTCAAATGTAATTACAGATTTACAATATCAAGAATTACGTTTTTTACTAGTCTGAATTTTTGCTCAAGAATTTGTTTTCTGTGAGTGTTATAAAGCAAAAATGTAATTCCTGCTTTATCACTTTAACTAGTGAAAACTGAATTGTTCACATCATAAAATCATCATCCTGGGAGTGACTTAAAGTCAAAACAGCTTGCCATAGCCATGCAGCAGTGATTAATCTATACATGAAACAATAAACACTTATAAATGTAGTTGTGTTTGTATAAAACAAAGATGTAGAAGTAAAACCGGTTTCAGTTACCCAGGTGAGGTCCACTAATTTAGCTGCAAAATCAAGTATTTATTTAAAGGAATAGTTCACCCAAAAATGAAAATTCTATTATCATTTACTCACCCTCATGTAGTTCCAAACCTGTATGAATTTCTTTGTTCTGCCGAACACAAAGGAAGATATTTTGAAGAAAGTTTGTAATCAGGCTGTATTGGTCACTGACTTCCATAGTAGGAAAAAAATGGTGAAGAAAGTCAATGGTGACCCAAAACAGTCTGGTTACAAACATTCTTCAAAATATTTTCCTTTGTGTTCGACAGAACAAAGAAATTCATACAGGAACTACTTGGAACTACTTGAGGGTGAATAAATGAAGACTGAATTTTCAATTTTGGGTGAACTATTCCTTTAATGATATGCTTCTGTATTATTTCATTAAACATAATTTTAATTAAATGATTGCTGCCTGTGTACAGACGGTGTTAATCTGTATAAACTATGGTTTGCTATACACAGATTAAGCCATGGATTTAACAGCACTGTCAGTGATGCTCAAACCCCTCTAAGTGTATAGGATTAGATGTAATCTGTGACTATAAAGTGGCCATCTTTTCTGACAGTGAAGAGGTATTAAAGAAACTGTCATGGAAGCAGAAGGCAATAGTGAGCACTAGACCAAATACACTAGCCCTTCCTCTGAATCCCTTATTTCCTTTTCTCCACAGATGACTTGGACAGATAGACGTGGAGAGAAAACATCTGGGCATTGATTCAGGAAAATAATAATGGGATGCTGACAGATGGAGCAAATGGACAGAATGGTGAGCGCGTCATGATTGTGCGCTGGACTAACTGGATGCAGCGGTGTGGGCGTGAGACGCTGTCAGCCGGAGGATTGTTAGTGGTCAGTTCAGATCTGCTGCTGAAGGTGACCTGGTGACGTTGCACTAAAAACTAGATAAAGCCCACAAATTATGTCCAGGTTGTACTTAAACTGATAAAAATGAGACACGCACATGAAGGGCAAATAAAATCACATCCTTGATCAAATATCATCTTTGACATTGAGTTACAGGGTGGTTTTTATATGTAGACATTCTTAATTCATTTGGGGCTTTTTACATTGTGCTTAACTCTGGTTTATCTTCATTCTAGTACAGTGCTGCGTTCATCCAGTCAATCACACAAACTATCTTTCTGTCCACCTATTCTTGTGCAAATTTTGGTATATTGCATTAAAAAAACACTGGATGCAAATGTCAAGATGCGCATACATTTTATAGATGTGTATAAAATGGGTAATTTTTGTAACGTGCGTTGTAATGTGTTCAGCTGAGTAGGCAAATATATATATATATTTTTTTTTTAACCATTAAGAAAATATCTTTGTAAACTATGATGGAAACACATTTAATCAAATGTTCTCTCTTCAAAAACCAGGCTTATTGAGGACATACAGTACTAAAATATATTGAAATGTATAAATACTTAAATAGAATGGAAGAAATAGGTTGTAGTTTGCTTATTGTGCCCAAAAGCATGATTTAGTTTAGTCCACGTCTTACTGACAAAACTGCTTCCATCTAAGTGGAGAGCTGTAGTTGCAACCAGTGCTGTTTGCAAACGTTCTTGTAAACTATGGTTTTAGGTGATACCGAATCGTTGAACTATGTTGGTAATGACAGAACTTGCAGCTATAGTTGACTAACAATGCTTTTGGAAAACACACCCAGCACACTGATATCATCGCACGTATCTCAAATGTTGTTAGTCATTCTTAAATGCCTAAGCTGTAGTGTGTCGTGAAAATGATATATAATTATAATTACCTTCTCTTAACTGTCTCGCATAATTGTGTCCCAGCCATCCGCCTCCAAACGCAAGATAACATGACAGCATTTGTGTTTTATCAGCATGCTCTGAGGCTCAAATTATTTATTCTATAGGAAAAAGTGCCATAGGTTTCCCCGCTTGCGTTTTTATTACTGGTACTCTGCACCATTTCCCCAGGAAGTGATGATCTTATTCTCTGGAGCACATGGAATTCTTTATTCACAAATGTGTTTGCAACATTCTAATTTTGCTAAATTTGGATGGAAACATAGCTAATATGCAAAACAAGAACGTTAACCCAGGGTTTTGGAAAGAAAAGTGTGAAACCCAGGGATATCCAGGATTCCGAATTGTTAACCACAAATGAGCAGCTGAAACATGAAGCAAAATAATTCAGGATTCTGTTTACTGGGGTTTCGAATGAGCAAGGGTTAACTTTTTCAAGTGGGAAAAGCTCTTGATTCAAGCAAATTTAGCAAGAAGCTAAATCTGAATCTAAATCAGAAACGTAGTAAAAACAGTCCATGTGACATCAGTGAATCAACTTTTTGATCAACAGTTTTGTAATGCTAATAGAATACTATTTATAAAGAAAACAAAAATAACAATTTCCTCAACCATTCTTCTCCCCTTACTTGTGCTTCTGCCATTTTAGAGAGTGTCACAACGCACCACATACACACGCTTTAACGTATTTGACGTAATCAGCCTTGTTTACATCTGAAGGAAAGCATGCACATTAACGTAATCTGCGGTTGTTTACACCTAGTGGAAAGCGTACACATGCGTTGTGATAAAAAAAAAATGATGGAAGACGTACATTAACTCAGGGGAGAAGAATGATTGAGAAAATTATGTTATTTTTGTTTCCTTTGCGCAAAAAAAGTATTCTCCTAGTGTAGCAAAACTGTTTTACCAATGTTTTTACTATGTTTCTGGATATGGGATTATTTCAGTTGTATTGAGGATGAAAGAAGGTCTTGTGGCTTTGGAACGACATGAGGATGAGTAATTAATGAAAGAATTTAGAAAAAAAAATAAAAACAAGCAACAATATAAAAACGTTCACTAGATTTGGGATCCAACATTATAATTAACATAGAAGTGACTTAAACTAGAAAGATTAAAACTTTCAGGCTAAGAACAGCAAAATGATCAATCCTAATTTTCTCTCTTTTTTAATTTTTCTTCCTTTTTTTCATTTTCTCTCCAAATGTGTGAACAGCACTTTTATCATCTCAATGCGGCTCATTTCTAATCAGTTATTTTTAAAATGACACTCCTGAAGGCCAGTTATTCAGTAATAATCCCCACAAGGAGCATTCTATACAGAAGACAATTAAAACATTTGACAGCGCCGATGACAAAAGTATTATATTAAGAGTAGAAATATGATCTCATAAAAATGTCCTTGTGTTGCCACCTCAGCAGCTTTCTTCTGAAATCTGAATGGAATGAATAATCCATAGAGTCTTCCTACTAAACATCATTTAAAGACTGAAATTAAAGCCGCATTTAATCAACCCCCAGTGTTTATAATTAGCTTTAGTTTTGGCTCCATCTGTTAAGCTTTTGAACAGCTAATTTAGCACATAACCAATAACTGCAAACCTTTACTCATGGACTATATAAATTGAGGGCAATAGTTTGATTTTTTGCGTGTTGTACTGCTGTGCTTCTGCTATAATGGATGCTTCTTGCCTTGATGAATGCATGATTACACTTGTCTCTACCTGCATGGCATCTCACTGTATAATCACGTCTTCCAGGTTCAATCCTGAGAAGAGAAGGAATTCTTTTTCAGTGCCCCAAGTGGCGTTTTTCAGTAGATTTTATCCTTTGCACAAAAATGTACAGCTTTCAGAAGCACCAAAACAAAAAAGTCCAGATATTCTATAGATGAGCAGTTGTTTGAGACAGGATTTAGCCAGGACTCGTGACAGTGTCGGTGTGAACATGGAAAGCCTGTTTGAGCCTGTCACTAAACAGTTGGGTCTGAACATGATGTGTCTGTTTTATATGCTACATTTAAGTATTACATTTCTGAATTTTACTGAAATTCTTAAATTTTTTTCGATCATGTCTGGAGCAAATTGCTCTTGCAAGAAAATTTTGAAACACTTACGTGTTGCTCACTTCATTTGTTTCATGTCCTAAACTTGAGTTTAAACTTGATATCAACACTCTATGAAAGTACTGAAGAATGTGTGCTTTATATGACCATTAAGAGCAGACTGGAAAAATGTGTTTAATGTTTATTTTCTACAGTCTGTCCTGAGTACGAATCTAACAGTAATTTTGAATCTGGCTGCTCTGGTCAGCTGAGGACATTGAGGCATAAGCAGTGGCCTTTAATGGTGCATTTACTACACACACACACACACACACACAAAACCTTTCCAGTATTAAAATTATTTTTTTTTTTTTAAATGTTATAAAATGCATATAATTATTTAAGCGTATATGTTATATCAAATGTATATTCTTGTTGTTCTTGTTTTTTTTAAAAATGTTTTTACTTCACATAAGTCAAAAATTTAGCTTCTGCATGTATAGTCACTCCCTTTCATCCTTATTAAAAGAATACGCTGTTGATTATGAATACTCATTTTATTTCTGTTAGCAGTTTTTAAAAACTGAGCAGTATGTATATATACTCCCATGCAGTGAGCACGGAGCCCTCATATAACTATATGGAGCAAACATTGTGTCTAGTGATTTCTATCTGTAGAACATGATGATGGCAAACAGACACATCTAAGGTAAATACGGCTAACTGTACTTCATCTTTCCATCATTTAAGGCTGCCTGAGAACTGCTGTCAAGTTTTCATTTTCTGTAGCAGCTCAACAATGCTGTATAAAAAGTCGGTGTGAATTGTTGTTTGCATTTTACTTAAGTAATTGGACATATTTATAAATTTATAAATCTCTTTTATTTAGCATTGCAGAAGTAAGCTATGTATTAAAGAAGTAACGCATTACAATATTATGTTACTCCCTAAAAAGTAACTAAAAAAAAGTAACCTTCGATGCAAAATAATGTGTTACATTACTTGTTTGTTTTTGATATAAAGTTTTTTTTTAGGAAAACCAAAAAAAAAGCCCTTTCGCACCAAAAGTGTAAAGAATAAGCCTCAGAATGTTGTGTCATAAATAAATAAAGCCAAAAATGTGTTTGAATCAAAAATTATGATTCTGTCATTATTTACTCACCCTCTAGACGTTCCAAACCTGCATGAATGTCTTTGTTCTGCCGAACACAAAGGAAGATATTTTGAAAAAAGTTTCCATAGTAGGAAGAAAATACTATGGAAGTCAATGGTGACCCAAACAGCCTGGTTCCAAACTTTCTTCAAAATATCTTCCTTTGTGTTCGGCAGAACAAAGAAATCCATACAGGTTTGGAACTACTCGAGGATGAGTAAATGAAGACAGAATTTTCATTTTTGGGCGAACTATTCCTTTAACTTAGAAACAAACACCCAGGACTTGCTAATGGCCTGTATTTGTGATCTTCTGCGTGAAAACAGTGATTCAATAATTCAAAGAAACAAATGGGCTTAAGACAAAGTTCCTGATAGCAATAGATTTACCCTGATACTTCATTTGTCATGCAAAGAGAAAGAAAAGTGAGTACTGGCTCTTTGTTCAAAAAGGAGGTCAGCAATGCATGTGTATATCCTCGTCATATACAAGGGATTTCTTTGCCATTCACTGACTTTTCCAGCCACTAGAGATCCTTTTGACGCTTCATACAGTTGCGTTGGCGTCTCCAGGCACTACAAACACCCTGGATGCTGTGCATTCCTTACATTTTCTCTTTTCACTAGCCATTTCAGACAACAAAAGATCGATTGTGTTGACATCACAGCAGCACGAGTGAGCTTCCATCTCACTTTCCACCACTTAAAACCAGGCAAGCTTTGAAAATAATGGCAGAAGACAATTTTACTCGTCTTTTGGTTAGTTGCTGGCTAACGCAACAGTGCTGCATTCTGTCCAGGCTGAAATCTATTCTGTTAGTGCCGTGGCTAAAATTCATCTAGGAGCTCAAAGTGTCCCTCATGACAGTTGTTTACTCCTGACGATGGCCCTGGTTCGGTACAGCTGTATTGCCTGTCAGCATGTCTTGAGATTTATTGGCTACTCCCTTAGCAATTATACTAGCTCGAACAATAGAAGGCAAGCCGCTGATTCACTCTTTCAGATTCTGTTCAGGTAAGAACCTGCTCTACATCAATGACAACAATACACTCACTTTTATTTTGAGGATCTGTATTCCACAAGCTAGACGGAGCTGACACATATTGGTATCTAGCAAACAGCCATTTCTAAAGTACACCATGTACAGCAGTTTGCACAGTCATTTGTACTTTAATGAAACTTCGTCCCTTGAGCTGCTCATTGTCTGTCTTTGTTTTTAGGCAGTAGCTTGACTCTGCTTAAAGGCATTTTGTGAACCAGCTTATATGGCTTTTCTATGTAAGATATAAATGCAAATTTTTGAGAAAAATTCATATGCATTATACAAAGTACAATATAAACTTTGTTTGAAACTAAAATGTAGTGTTTAAATGTCCCTCCCACATGTAACTGTATTAAGTACACTGAAAATACAGAAAAGTACAATGTACAGCTATACATAACATTTATATATATACATATATCCCTCCAACAAGCATCATAGGCCTGAACAATCATGCAGATGTCAGATTTAAAGAATTCTGCATGGTGAAATGATTTAGTTTTTTTGACAGGGTAACATTGCCCCCTACTGGGCAATTGAGGGCTTTAAAAAAACTATAAACCCAATCTGGTCCAGTGATGTTTGTTTCAAAAAAATAAGTGATTTTGTGCTGTAACTATAGATTTAAGGTCAAGTTGTGTCATAACACACTTTTGTGTGTGTGTGTGTATATATATATATATATGTGTGTGTGTGTGTGTGTGTGTGTATGAATAAAACGACAATGAACAGAAAATAAAAATTAATTCAAAATAATAGCTATAATAATACTTTCAATTTATAAATTAAACAACACTGCCCTACAGACACTCAGATTTTCTCTCCTCTCAGTGAAAAGAGGAACCTTTATTTTTAACATCTAGACACTTATACAATCACAACTACGTGTGGCAGGAAAACAACCACGCTGTAAACGATTAGATTTCAGCATTCTCATAATATAGAATATATAAATCAGCCTGGTAGCTGCTCTTCATGATGCTCTGTTGAACAGATTTCCTTCAGTGGTCCCTAAGATATGTAATAATTCATTTGATGAGTGATGCACGGTCCAATGAGGGAGTCCCACTTCGTAATCTTCAAAGCAGCATGCTTCTGACCTATTAAAACATGTTTCAATGAACCAAAGTAGAGCTGAACACAAGTCTACTTTAGGTAATCTCAAATGCAATATTTATGTGAAACATCAGCATGATCAGAATAAAAATGACAATAAAAGACGCTAGAGCTTCACTCCCTGAAAGAGAAAAAGAGACCGTGTACTCATAAAAATAAGTATATTAAGAGTGTTAAAAAGTTCAAAAACAGAGATAACACTTGATTTGTGAATAAACAGCAGGAAAACTGATAATTAAGTTACACTGTAACATAAAAAAGTACAATTTTGGACTTACAAGTAAGTCTTGTCTGATCACAAGACTGAAGACTTTAGGGCTTGTTTTCAAAGGTGTGATCATAAAGAAACCTAATCTGCACGTCAAACACTATTATTGAATCGAAAGATACTTCTATACCAGTTAGACCAGCTACCTCCAACCTCATTTTAAATGACTTTAACATAATGTTTCAGTTACTATTTGTTATTAGGTTCATGAGCCTCTGGCCACACAATAAACAGTACTTTACAATTAACAAAAGTATTAACTTGAATTTCAAACAGCTGCCTCTCACCTTGTATAATATTTCATTTTGGACCGACGTAGGTCACAGTTTTACCAGTCTTTTTCAGTGTTTCCAGAAGGACATCAGTGTCTTTGTCTGACTCTATGAAGACCTTTTTATTGGGCAGATCAATGTCAAACTTGACATCTGTTGAGAAACACAACTGAACTATGAACTCTGTTCCCACATGACAAAGCAGCACTGCTAACAAAGAAATTAAGCTGTATTTTGATGAATTTTAGTATTTATACAAACGTGACAAACAACATGCTTGGACAGATAAATAAACACAGTCTTACTGAATCTGAAATATTCAAAAGCAAAAGGTTACCCAGTTTTTTAAGCACTCGGGTGACCGCACCAGAGCATCCCTCACATGTCATATCAACAAAAAACTCGTGAGTCTGTCATGAGAGAAAAAGAATTGATTCAGTTCTATATGAGAATCAATCACCAGCTAGCTACAAAGCTAAGTGTCTGTGGAGTTATGCCACATAAAAAGTGATTTTGCATGTCTACTAATTAGCAAGCAACATATAAACAGATATTTATGAGTTCAATTTTAAATTAAACGTCAAATTACCGTCATGATCGATCAGATTGTCGCTGCAAGCTCAAGTCTAAAGACTCGCTTTTGCTGGACTGTTGCTGTACAATCAGATGACGCGCTGTTTAGTTTAGGGATCATCACAAAACTAATACTATTTTACTACAAAGCGGGCGTTTGAGCCACTAAACATACTTACATTTATCCGCTCAAAGTGCGAATATTGTCAGAGACTGTGATATACTAGTTGCTATGTTTGTTTTAGGAGTCATTGAGTTATTTCTGGAAAAATGTACAAGCGTTTTCAACAGGCAAAATACTTAAATTTTAGACGATCCCTTATTTTGAAGCGCCCCCTATCGGCGCAAAATAAAACAATGAATTGAAATAAAATAATATGTAAGTTTTATATATATATATATATATATAAACTGTAAAATAAAATATATACGTGTGGTTTGAAGTATTGACATATTCTCTCGCGACATAATTTTTATAAAATCTGCAACGTGGCATGTGAATACAATCTAAAAGCTAAATCTTTTCATTAAAAAAGAAAAGAAAAGAACATTTAGTGTAGTTTGTTGGTTTGCAGGCAGAGGCAGAAGTGAAATCAGCTGACCGACACGCTGTTGATGGTCATGTGACAGGATCCCAGCGAATAAACAGACTCTCAAAACGAGAGCAGTTTCAAATCATAGCATGTCAGCTTGTCTGTGCTCTTCTGCGTTGTCATAGCATACCCGGCTTCAAGTATGGACTTGATGATGTTAATATAGTACATCGTTTACAGTACATCGAGTGACTGTCCTGACGGTAAGTACAAACCTGTCATTTCGTGTAGCACGACATTAGCATACAGCTCCGTTGTTATGACAGCATTTACTGCCGAAGGCTAAAGGCTATATCACTGCTTATTTGTGAAATTCGTACTATTGATGTGTCTACTCTTGCCGTGAACGAGACAATAACTGATAAAAATGTATCAAGACCTGGTAAAATACAGCCGTAATGTGGCTCTTGTAACGTTACCTAGTGTTGGTTTCTGTCATTTTACAGTAAGCTTTCATTTGTTAACGTTAGTTAGCAATATCAGTTTACATGAATTAACAATGAACAATACACTTTATTTATATTAGTCAGTGTTAATTGCAATATTTGCTAACATAGGCTATTTTTAAAATCAAAAATTGTTAAATTAGCCTAGTCAATACATATTTGAATGAACTAACGAACATATAATTATTTTACTAACATTTACAAATATAATTAAATGTTTTAGAAATATGTTATTGGGTCGTGCTAGCTTGTACACGTTTTGCTGTAAAATGGGATCTTATTTACAACTTTGCAGCTTCAGCATGTCTTCTTCAAGTAGTTACAGCCAAAGTCTCTTTAAGACTATTATTCTATAGTCTTTGTTACAGCTTAGAATATTTAGTTACAAAAGATCATTTGTGTTTTTTTTAAGTTTGTATTGCTTTAAAGATCCCCTAGCTGTGGGAATGTAGTGTTAATTTGTTTATTAAGACTTCTATTAAACCTGTCTATTAAATGTACATCAATAACAAGTAAACTGCATGGTCATGAAACACTTTTATTTTCCCATTGATCTCTTTTTGTATCGATGTGACTTTTACATACCTAGACATTAAGTGGTCAATAGGAAAAGCGGTGGCCACTCCAAAGTCAAACATTGATTATAGATTTGACTGCACTGAATATAGCGGCTTTGCATTATCATATGATAGTGTAGCGTGGCCACAGAGGCGAAATAATTCTGTTAATATTGGGACCTTAGGAAAATGTATGAATGCGGACTATGCCACCCCTTTAAAGTGAGGGGAACTACATACTTGATATAAATTGGACACACAGGTTCTTTACCATGAAGGACAGAGACGCAAGCATCTGTATACAAAAATGTTTATTAAGCTCACAATCAGATAAAAGACTTAAGACCAAAGACATAGCTCAAATGAGCTGAATAACCCACACAAAAAACAAAGAAGTAATAAAAACACTAAAGGAAGTGATACTTTTTATACTTTTATATAACACGCACCTAGTTCTGATAGGCTGTCATTCTAAATACAGGGGAAGGAAGTTCCCTGCTCTGCCACAGTACCCCATAAGGTCCTCGCTGTAGCACAATGACGTACTGGATCAGTTCCAATACTTATTAGATGTTTGACGCACATGCATATTATTCAAGCTAGTATTAAATGCAAATTAAACTGTAATTACGAGATATGTAGGTGTGTTTCATAGGCTTACACAAATTATATTATACATTGTTTTAGTGCAGGCTATTCAAACTCTCTTTAAGCAAAGATGGTTTTGGTATGTAAGCTGTCAGGAGCAAGGTATATTAACACAAACATGACAGTATATATTGTGCAATCCTAACCCAGGGTTGGGGAACAGCGGTCCTGGAGAGTTCAGCACCTACCCTAATTAAAACTCACCTGTCTGTAGATTCCAAGTAACCGTTCAGACCTTGATTCGCTCGTTCAGGTGTGTTTGATTAGGGTTGAAGCAAAACTCTGCAGGGCTGTGGCTCTCCAGGACCGACGTTCCCCACCCCAAAAATACCCGCCCAAAATTTTAACTATCAAAATAATGTGATCGAATGCAAATCAAGGTTCATAAGAGACATTTTTAACTCCATA
>JAUMHE010000063.1:15669127-15680886 GCA_032359235.1 Enteromius mattozi | reverse complement strand
TGAACTATCCCTTTAATGACAAGCGGCGGCATGTTTAGTTCTGTCCCTTTAAGAGCTGCACGCATCTAATATACTGGGATGTTTTTCTCTTGATTGTTTACTTTCACTTTAGACACAAGCAACTGTGTTTAACGCTGTGTTTTTTTGACAGTATTACCACAATCGTATGTGATTAAAGTTCAGTAATTAGGCGCTATTTGACAGGCTTTTAGTGCGCGTGCGGTTCAGGTGTATGCACTGGAAAGGCACATCCGGACAGCACACATATGAAATGTTTAATCAACAAGACTTTAAAGCGAATAATGTACTTTTGTGATTGCGAGTAAGTGCAGTGTCCGGTAAGTGTAATTCTACCACTGAGTTAACACTGATGTGAATGTCACGTTGTACAGCATATTGAGACGGGGATGATAAAATAGCACAATACTACGATATTCCTGAAAAAGCAGATCGTGGAGAAATTGTTATTGTCCACGATCAAAAATCGTCATATCGCCCACCCCTAATTTAAAGCCTTGTTGTATTAGTTCACTTTATCATTTCAATGCAGTTAATGCATGTTATTTGTGGGCCTCTGTACCAAATAATACATTGTTTCCAAACAATATAATTTAGTTGGCTTCAAAACCAATAGAAAACCATTAAGGTTTTTTTTTGTTGTTGTTGTTGTTTTTTTAATAATAATATGTAAGTAAATGACAGAACTATTCCTTAAAGGAGAGTGCCTTTTCTAATGCTATCTAGGTAGATAACTCTATTTATAACCAAGCAATTGAGTGTTGCATTTAAAACTGAACTGAAACCGCATGCATCTGATTAATAATAGCATGTGATTGCAAAGCATGCATTTTGCAGTTAGTTTAACTTTGCTGTTTTCAACTTCCCAAAAACAGTGCAAAGATGTTAAACCGAAAGCTAAATCCCTAGAACTCTCTCTCATAAAGTTTAATATCCAATATTTAAAATAAGCAAGACATTTAAGAGTTATTGTCCTGCTGCAACCAAGCGTGCCAGTGACATTGACCATTAAAATAAGAGATGAATATTAAAAAATGGATCATGGACATGCATAGTTGAGCATCTATAACTGCAGACGAGACCACGTCTCTGACATTGTCAGCTTGTAATTGGTGTGTCACATGCTATAAACCTACAAAAAACAAGTTCCCTAAATGTTAAAAGGAACAAAAACAAAATCTTCTTGTTTATGTCAGCATGCACGAACATGCAACTTGAGATGTTACTGTCTATGAATAGGTATGTATGTGGCAGGCACATACAAGTTACTCAGTTAAAATACGTTCTCCATTTGAACTGTGACATACATTTCCTTCATATGCGTATGCCATCTGCAATACTGTACAAATCAACCTATGCTAGATGATTAATAATTCACATCAAAATGGCTCTTCAGAGTTAGAAATCCTTTCTGTCTTTTAATGTTCTTTAAAGGCATTGTGCATTCAAACAGCGTCGTCGGATTACGGCTAGAGCTTAGCGTTCTGAGTTGTTTAATTCTGTAAGTGTCACAGTATTGTGTCTTGCTTTGATTTATTGACGCGAGGAAGCTGTCTGCCTTTCTTTTAAGAATCCCCTCCGCCGGAATCGTGTTTGGATGAATTAAGTGTGGAAAGTTCCTCTGTTTGCATTGCTCCCCGATGGTTCAATTCAGAATTTGTCCTGAAGAAAGTGGGTGCGTGACACATAGAAACGAGAAATTAACGCATTTGCATTTCCTATAAAGCCTCCTTTCTCACAGTGGAGTACCTTTTCGAAATCAGCTCCACAGAACAGCACATCAAGGCTGGGCAAAGACGAGATCAGGATTACTGTGTTTCCAGGGGTGCGAGTGTGCCCGTGTGTGCTCTTAATGGAAAGTGGAATGGACAGTGCGTGAGCCCCCTCTGGTCCTCTACTTTTTCTGGGAGTGCAGCGTTACCGCTGACAGCACGCTGACACATGAGCACCAGGGCATTCTGACTGCGCCGTGTTCCTCTGCTTTACCTCAGGAGCTGCTGAAATTGACCTCCCGCAGCCCCAGGGAGGCTCCAAACCCGCTTGCTTCGGCCCTGCTGAAACAAAAGGAGACACCTGAACCATGCGGCTCTAAAGGTCTCTGAAAATGCCATCCAGTAAAGAGTGAAGGTCTTCAGAAGTACTTTCGTGGACTCGCGTGATGCCTTGCTCTCCGCTCACGTGACGATCTGACCTTTAATCATTTATAGAGACCCACTTATCGTTCCTTACATCTGACCTTTACTGTATATATTTGTACTTAACATTTTTCACCTGGTAAGTGAGGGATAATGTACAGTCAGGCGGAGGGGGGACTAATTTTAAGAGTAATGATGATGATTATTTTTATTATTAAATAAAAAAAAAATTTAAGATCTAATTCTTGCTATTAACCAACTATTAACTTCAACTTCAACAATAAACTCCCAATTTGCAGCTTATTAATAGCACGTAATGAAGTTAAATTTTGGTAATAACTAGTTAATAGTGAGAATTGGTCCCTATACTGAAGTGTTACACAATATATTTATTACTAAGCTAACACTTACTATGACTTTTCCCTCAATAAGTTTCTAATTTACTGCTTATTAATATTGAGGTAGTTGTTAAGTTATGTATTGGGTAGGATTAGAGATGTAGAATAAGGCATTAATATGTGTTTAATTAGTATTAATAAATGGCTATTATTCTAGTAATATGCATGATAATAGGCAACTAGTTAAGAGACACTAAAATAGTGTTACCATTAATATAAACTATAAAATATATAAAATATAAACTTGTAATATTGTAATATTTCACTGTGGAAAAAAAAAAGTTTTTCAGAAAAAGTTATATTTACAATACTAATATTTAAGGTTGTCTTTATTTTCAGACATTAAACCATCAAACTTTTATTTTGAGTGAAAACTGCTGGCAGCCAGTAAAGTTAGTCTTTTGTTGATTAAGCTGTTTTCATTGCAAGGATGTTAAGACCGTGCATGCTGCATTCCCAGATGCGCGTTAAAACACAAAGAGCATTTATTGTAAGCTGAGGCACTGCAAACACAAGTGGATAATGATCTCCTCGTGTAAAAACACAGTCCCGTGCAGCACTCTGAAACACACAGCACAAATATTTCATTAAATTGCATCCTTTGCCATTTGATAATTACACTAAGCTGTATCGTAGTTTCAGTTTTAGTTTGATTGAACATGCAGCCTTATGGCAAATGAATGAATGGTCAGTTTAGGGACTAATTCTCACTGTAAACTAAATATTACCTATGACTTTTGCTTCAATTAACTCCTAATTTGCTGCTAATTAATAGTTAGTAGGTAGTTTAGGATTAAGGGATCTTAAAAAAATGATCATGCAGAATAAGACATTAGCTAGTTAATAGTGAGAACTGGACCCAAAACTGAAGTGTTACTGAATAAATAATGTACATGAAAAATCTGTTTGGTGGGTTTTTTTAATCATGTGAAAAGAGAGTTATCATGGGGTGATATGAAAGATATGAAAGACATGAAACTAGCACAGCTATATTAGGCATCTGTTTCAGAAAACGATTAATGTTGTTACACAAAAAATATTTGCCCATAGGCTACAGCAACTGTCCAATCGTAGTCAAGTATTTCAGAGAGCCTTGAAGCAGGGAATCATAGGACTGTGCATATTTCATTTTTATGTGGCTTTATTTGTTTGAGGACAGTTTTCTGATTTGGGAATGTAGGGAATAGAACATGAGAATCTTAAATTATTGCACTTGTAGCTTGATTTCACAACCTATAGGCTCATTGGAAATACGTGCCTCTTCATACATTTCTGCAAAACTGAAAAATCGCTGCAGTTTCCAATTGAAATGAGCACTAGAGGCACTAAAACTCCCACAACCTTTATTCTTTTTCACACAAAAGTATGATTTACAGGTACATTTTTGATTGATAAAGGTTAATAAATGTTATGACTTCAGAGCGTTTTTAACATCCTGCACGATTTGAAAACTGATACTTTTGAACATTGTCGTCACATATACAGCTTCATATCATGAGTTTTCTAGTTCAATAGGTTTACTCGGTAGCTCACGTGATATGGCGTTGCACTTAGGTGGTGAAAAACACCAGTTTCGAAACCCATGTAAAACGGTTCGACAAAACAGCTTAAATCAGCGTAAGGAAGTTAAAGCAGTATGTCTTCATCAGAGAATACATTTTTACATTACTTTTACATTTGTTAACGTTATCAGGTAGGTTTGGTTTTGATGTAGCTGATGTTTCCAACATGATACAGCATTAATCTTTAGCGACACTCACTGGATATTTGAATTCTGAACCACAGCAAAAGGTACCTCAAGCAGCATTATAAAAACACTGCAATACGTACCTGTACCAACCTTACACAAACGTGCCGTGGTTATGTATTTAACGTGTGTTTTAGCGCCACTCTCTGCACACTTCACTTTGAAACTGGTGAAACGTGTGGTAAGGTACATAATTACGGGGTTGCAGAAATGCATGTAGAGAGATTTCTAATGAGCCTGGGTTGTGATTTGAATAGCTCTGCAGTGCTCTTGTTGGACGTGTTAATCATAAGACCACACAGCCTCTGGGGTCAAGGCTTTTCCACTGTTCATTAAAGTAACAGCAACTCTAAATTCAGTAATTCAGTAATACTAAATTCACCTTACTATATCAATTAACCAGTTTTGAATGTGTGTTTTGCTGGGGGTTGTTTACTGTCAGGGCTCTAGATGTGCTATAATTCCCTCCTTTTGACTTTGAACATGTTAAATAAATGGGTTTCACTTTATTGTGATGGTCCCTTTAGCACATTTTGTGGACTATAAGTAACATTGGACCTACATTTCTACTAACTCTCAGAATATTAGTAGACTGGTAGGGTCAGGGTTGACATGTATTTATACACTTTCTTACAGTCAGTAGAGTATATGTTGGGAGACCATCACAGTAAAGAGGTAGCAGATATAAAGCAGACAGTCTACTAATAATCTGAGAACTTGTTGACATGCAGTTGCAACATCACCTAGTGTCAACAGAATGTTCAAAAGGGATCATCAAAATAAAGTGTTACCAATAAATACTAATAAACAAAACAAGTAAAAATACAAAAACAATTTTAACATATACATGTCCAAAAAGAAGCTGGAAGAATTATTTAATCCTACCCTTTCTCCACTCCGTATTGATGATGATAATAATCAATAATGATCAATAAATTGAGAGCTATGTCTTAGCAGTTATTGGATGTGTTCAAGTTGAGCCTAGATGCTCATGCATGAGTTTAGTCAAGTCTGTCATCCGCCAAACCCTTCACCCTCTATTCCTCATCATTTAAGTGTTTTTTTTTTTCTAGCAACATGAAGATAAGAACCAGAAGTTTCTTACATTGCAATTTTAGAGAGGTTAAAATCTGCAGAAACTTGTCCAAATAAATGACATGCATGAGCATCAGTTTTTAGTCCTGGCTGCTTAGCATATGATGCTCAATTTGAGCTTGATGATAAATACTCAGATTTGCTATACACATTCTAATTATATTTATTTTATTTTTTTCCTCTTGCTTTTTCAAATGTGCATTGATGAGATGGTACTATAACATGCAGATCTTTTGTTGTGGAGTATTTTTGGCGCTAGAATACAACTCATAATTTAATTTAAAATAACATTATAGTCTCAGCTTCATTATTTCTTCTCATTCTGGCCATAGTGCCGTAGGAGAGGCTGAAACACACTATTCTTCAAGGCTAATACCACAATCTTCATGACACTAACTGTCCTAGACGTTGTAATGAGACGTTATGTTGCGTTTCATCCCACCTTTGAAGGCTCTTTTATCCCAAACAACATATTCCATGTGCTTCTGACAGTTTAATAGTTGCTCGTTTTGAAATGCTGCTGCGAAATAAATAGCTTCTTTGTGACTGATACGTCTGAGAGATGAACTTATTAATTTTGTATAATGGCCACTGACAACAGGCCTTCTTAATGGACTGAAAGGACTCATTGGGAGCATCTCAATGGACTTGTTACCGACAATATGCATGTATTTATTTCTCTTATTTATTTTTGCAAGAACGGGCAAAGGCCTTGACATACATTTTCCTCACGTTGGATGGTTTATTTGCATTGGATGCATAATAAAGAACAACACGATTTATATAAATGCAGGCTCACGTTTTTGAGGAGCACATGTTAAAACGTTATTCTGACATCGAATGACTCACTGCTTCACGTCACATCAGGACACATCGATCACATCCCCAGCATCAAACTTTCATGAAAGAGATGCAGGCCTGTATTGCATCCAACAACAGCTGCCTACTGTTTGTGATCTTCAGACGGCAGATATTTATAAATAGGGTTACATTTTTTAGGATATTTTGTCCGTGGAGATTCGTAGCACGTTTCAAGATACTTTTCACTGACGCAAACATTCATTACTGCTCAAATACAGGCCGCCACGTCCATCTCCTGACAATGAACCCGTGATGAGCCTCTATTTTTATTTCAAACAGACATTGTCTGACAGTCAAGAATTATTCACAAAGGAATTATGGGTAATTTGTCGCAGCGTCTGCGCTCCCCTCTGTAGTTTTGTCACAGTTCGCCTCTAGAAATCTTCACATGGCAGAAGGGGATTTGCCCTGTGCACCAATGTAAATTGGATTGTTATTAAATTATCTCACTTGTGTGGTCCGGATATGCCGACACTTTCAAAGCTTGAAATAAACAAATTAGCCTGGCCATTTTCCAACTTCAATGTTTTGCTAATCAGAGCCGGGAATATTTTAAAAAGAAGTGTTGTCAAAGGGCTTAATGTGGACTCCCTCACTCTGACCCAGAGCTGACTTTGGTCTGCTGCTGTCTCTGAGTGCTGGGAAGTGCATATACGTCTGTATGTGTTTACTGCTGTGAAATGAGGTTTAACATGTAACATGTATACAATAGCCTTGAATATTGCTGCCTTGAGACTGCTTTTTAGATCTTTCTTGCTCCTGTAGTGTTGTTTGAATTGTAATTGCAGCAAAAAGCCAAGGATCTTGTAATGTTATCACCAAGGCTAATAATCTTCAGACAGTCTGTTGGTTGATTATCGGCACTTCTGAATGTGGTCATGAGTATAAAGTAAACATTTGGCTGGGTGGAGACATCCTGAAGTATACTCTCCATAATGATGTTGAAGTGAATCAGTTCTGTTTTTTTTGTTTTGTTTTGTTTTTTTAGCCTTTTATTATGATAGGACAGATCATTACTGACAGGAAGTGAAATGGGAGAGAGAGGGGGGGTGGGATTGGGAAAGGCCCTCGAGTCAGGATTCGAACAGCGGACGTCCAAGTGCAACGGCACTGTATGTCGACGGACTGCCCACAAAGCTATCGACGCCGACATCAGTTCTGTTTTTAACTAATGCATCGTCTAGAGTTACTTCACGTTAAAAAAAGACAAAACTAGACTTTATAATGAATTTAAGTCAATTTAAATTTCAGAAATTTTCTGGAATAAATCAATTCCACATGTCTATTAATAAATGCTAAACTTTTTAAATATTCTATTTAAAAGAAATGAATACTTCTAATAAATGCATTCAGTTGATCAGAAGTGACAGTAAAAACGTACATATATAATTTTTCTTTTTTATTTTAATTTTTGCTGGTTTTTTGTTTTTTACGCAATAAGGAAAAAAAATAAGGAATTTTTCTTAACAGCAAATGTTTCTTGAACAGAAAATCCTCATATTAGAATGATTTCTGAAGGATGATGTGACACTGATTTATTTCATAATATTAGTTTTCACTGTATTTTTGATCAAGAAAATACAGTCTGAGTGAACATTTAAAAACAACAAAAAAAATCTTACTAATCCCAAACTTAAGGTAACTCTTATTTATATTATTAGTAATCTAATCATTTGCAGTTTAGGCCTTAATGTTATAAATTTTGGTTTTTAAAATGTGCTGTCAAACGATTAATGGCATCCAAAATAAAACAAAAACATAACATATACATGCATGAGCTTGTATTTATAGATACATAATAAATATACACAGCATACACGCATATATTATGTAAACAAAAACTTTTATTTTGGATGCAATTTATCATGATTAACCTTTTGACAGAACTATTTTTACAGTTACTAATTTTGTCCTAAATGATAGTGATTCTGGGCTTGATACATAGAAGAGAAAAAATAATATTTAAATATCATAATTAATAATATTTTACTAATAACATGAATTTTATTTTTAAACATTGAGTCACCTAATATTATGCAGTGTGCTGTGGAAAAGTGTGCTATTAATTTTACAAGCAACTGGACTTATAAAACAGAAGAAATAGACTTGCATTGAGTTCAGCATTATGGCGGGTCATGCATGGGCAGTCACTTTTTACTCCGCAAGAGTCAAAGTCTTGTCTGCTTATGTCATTTTAAACCATATAGCACATGTGCTTGATATGCGCTGGATCTGATAATGAATTTCATACTGCGCTGAGCCTATAAAACCGTGCTCTGGGGTTAAATATGATTAATGACAGCTTTTATATCCTCTGTAGTTTGACACCTTTTCGCCTGACACTTTTTGAGTTGCTCTAAAGGTCTGAAAGTGGGCTTCTCTCATATTCTTCTATACATAAATCAATTTGCCTCAAAGCACAGTTGTCAAAGTTGCTGTGCGTGCAAATCAAATGCTTGCTGTGCGAGAACTGCCTTTATAAAAATAGCTTAAATAAAGTGGCAGACCTCATTAATCTAGAAGTTCTTCAATTGGCAAGGCTTAGCCGTTTTCCTTTCCAAGTGGAGAAATGTGCTGACTGCAGACGGAGCTTCAGTAACGTGTCAAGGTGAGCCAGAGGTGAGTCCTGAAGTGGGTGAAGGGAACTCGCTCAGACCTGGAGATGTGTCCAGTTAATGAGCGCGAGGGACGGGCCTGTCTGATCAAATATCTGCTTGCTCTGCACTAACATCAGTGTACACTGCTGTTCAAAAGTCCAAAAGATCAGTAAGGTTTTTGTTAAATGTTTTTCTTTTCTTTTTTTTTCTTTCTTTCTTTTTTTGTGCTAAGTGAATGAAAACATCCTGCAAAGTTTTTAATCTGAAAGTGCACCATGTATAAAGTTATTGTCTCTCAACAGAGAGAGTTGACTCTGAATCATTGAAACGAGTAGTAGTCCCAAGCCGTTTCATGTTGATGTCAACATGAAACAGCATATTTGCCGCCTACTTGTGGGTCTTTTCATGAATGAAAATTCAAATTCATTCTTTACCATTAGGTGCCGCTTTTGAAGCGGTATAAAACTCAAAAACACTGTTTTAAATGAAATCGACCAATCACTGGAGGGCTTTGGATAAATGAATCCTTGAGTGAATCATTTGGGAGTTGTTGAACAAATAAATGCATATTAAAAGACAATGAAATTGTTTTTTTGTGCATGTCAGCCTGTTGGTTGGGACTCATGACCCATAATAGGGGCACTTTACATAACTCTCTTATGCTGATCAACACGATGCAGTTATTTGATCAAAATATTTACATGAATAGAAGAGTTCAGTGTCACATGATCTTTCAGAAAACAATCTAATATGATGATTTGTTATCAAGGATGAAAACCATTTTTGCTGCTTAATTTTTTTTTTTTTTTTTTTACCTGTGATGCTTTTCTTTCAGGGTTTTTTTTTTTTCATAAAGTTACAAAAGAACTGCATTTATTCAAAATAGAAAAATGTTCTAACAATAGAAAGTCTTTACTATCCAGTTTTATCAATTTAACATATCCTTGCTGAATAAAAGTAGTAATTTCTTTAAAAGAAAAAAGAAAAATGTGCTGACCCCGATCCTTTGAATGGTAATATTTTTTTTTTTTTCCTTTACAAATTACAAAAGTTACAGTTTACAAAAAATATAACTGTTGATAATAAATATTAGAAGGATTTCTGAACAATCATGTGCCACTGAAGACTGGAGTAATACCGCTGAAAAATCACAGGAATAAGAAGTTATAAAGCATTTTAATTGTATTTTTGATCAAATAAATGCAGTCGTGATGAGCATTAAGAGACTTCTTTAAAAACCATTAAATTCTTATTGATGCCAAACTTTTTAGCAGCAGTGTGTTTGGTAAGGAGGGTTTGTGTAGGATGTGAAGCTAGTGTTACAGGACGGTGGATGTGGCCGGTTGAGTACAGAGAAACAGATGGCAGCTGTCTGCGATACAGCACTGGCCTTGATCTCTGAAATTTGGGAAAGGACATGAATTACTAAACACTAAGCAGAGACGTGAGGATGTGGCGGTAGAGCTCCAGCTGTTGTCTAAACCACGTGCTCTGTGAAATCTTTCAGGCTGAATGATGACAACTGCAGCTAATATAGACAAGATGTCAGAGGAGCTCAAAAATATTTTCTCAATATTACTACAGCCTTTGATAAATGTTTCACATTTGAGAGACTGCAGTAATAAATATAAAAAATATTTAAATCTCTAGACTCATTTTAAAACTTTTTTTTTTTTCTGATGGTTTTCAGATGGTTTTGAAAACTTTTATATCATTCTTAAGAAAAGTTTTCAAGTTAATGACTCAAAAGGTTATGTGGTGTAACCATCAAGTAAAAATGAATAACATGTTTTCTTACACTCTGAAAAGTTGTGAGACTACACGTCTTATTCTCTCTTGAAATTTTTTAAAACAAATATGAAGTAATCATTGATTCATAAATATCATACGTTTTGGGGAGTCGTACCACATGATGTTTGACAAGCTCATCTAACCTGGCCATGTTATAAAATATTTCAAGACACTTTTTGACCTTGACACACAGTCATGATGTCATTTCCTCTCTTATTTATTTATTTATTTATTAAATTTCTGACTTTTATTTGAGCAGACAAATGTTTCTCAAACATCACTAAGCAGCGAAACATTTTATCATTCTTTTTAAAATTAGATAAATCTATAATAGAGTGCTTAATTATGAAAAAGTTTTCTATTAGAATGAGTATTTTTTTTCTTCTTCTTAATCATATAAAAACAGTTAAATCTAGTGCTGTCAAATGATTAAAAACATCCAAAATAAGTTTTTGTTTACATAATATGTGCTGTGTATATTTATAATGAATATATAAATACACACAAATACATGCATGTATTTAATAAAAACGTTACATTTTATATTAAATATGTGTACATTAAATTTATATATTAAATGTTTATGTATAAGTTGATATATTGATATATGATATATATGATATAAATTGTTAATTTATATCACATTTAATATAAAAAGATAATTTATAGCATATTTAATATATAATGTGAATATAAATATATACATTTAAATATTTTCCAAATATACGATGTGTGCTTATTTATATACAGTGGGTACGGAAAGTATTCAGACCCCCTTTGTTATGTTGCAGCCATTTGCTAAAATCATTTAAGTTCTTTTTTTTTCCCTCATTAATGTACTGTACACACAGCACCCCATATTGACAGAAAAACACAGAATTGTTGACATTTTTGCAGATTTTTTTTAAAAATGAAAAACTGAAATATCACATGGCCCTAAGTATTCAGACCCTTTGCTCAGTATTTAGTAGAAGCTAATATTGATCTAATTGCTAATATTGAATCTAATACAGCCATGAGTCTTTTTGGGAAAGATGCAAAAAGTTTTTCACACCTGGATTTGGGGATCCTCTGCCATTCCTCCTTGCAGATCCTCTCCAGTTCTGTCAGGTTGGAT
>JAUMHE010000063.1:15636676-15647324 GCA_032359235.1 Enteromius mattozi | reverse complement strand
CTCAGCACACAGCCCTGTGGTACACCAGTGTTAAGTGTGATGGTAGTGGAGCAGATGTGGCCTGACCTGACATGCTGAGGTCTTTAAGTGCTCTTTTCACACACTAATTTTTTAATTAATATACAAAAATATTCTTTAGTTAAACTTAAGATCATGTGTGTACTCAGCTGTGCTATTACCATGAACATGAAGTAAAATTTGCTTTTGCTGTCTCTGTATTTAAATAAATAAATAAATAATTTAGTTACCACTTGCAGAACCATACCACTTGCAGTCTTTCATATATGCTGAAGTATACTACAAGTGGTAACTAAATACATTTATTAAATACAAAGATACACTGTAAAAAATAGTTTCAATAATTTGTGAGCCTTAAAATGTTTTATTTGGTCAACTAAAATATTTAGTCAGCTTCAAATATTATGTTGCACTAAGTGACAAAGTTTTTGGGTTGATTAAACACTGACATTTTATGTCAGTGGGGTAACAAATTATTTTGTGGACTTAAATTCTTTCATTTTAGTTAATATTCATAGTGACCCAAAATAGCACAGTTAAATACACTTGGATTATCATAAGTTTATCTTAACCTTGTGATGCATAGTGGTCACTACAGTGGACAGATATTTGGAAGCCATTTAGTATATAGCATCCCAACCACCAGCTGGTAAACCCCCAAAGTGTTGTCTGAAGTTCCATTTAGTTGTATTTTTATCTATCTTTTGTTTTGAGATATTGCATAATATATTCAAGATGGCAGCAGGAAATGGGGATGCACCGTGTACCTTGGGAATAAGTGTTAAATATTTTTGTTCTTAGAAAACCAGACAGGTACACAAAATATTATTCAGTTAAATAGGATTTCAGAAATGGATTCATACATATTTTAACAATATTTTTCTTATAATTTTTTTTTCTGTGACAGAAAATATATCTGTCCATTACAGTAGACGTCATGCACCTAAATTTTGTTGCATGTATACATGTTTACTGTATGAGTGCAGATATATGTGTGCATGACTGTGTTTGAGTGTGTGTTTGTATTGGTGCTCACATGTGCATGAATATCCCACCCTAAACACACCTGCTCCATAGACACACACTCTTACGTTTTGTTTGTTGCATTTCACATTTCTGTGCTGTCATGACATAGCTTGTTGTTACTGGATGTTCTTGTGTGTATTCAAACCATTTTCACAAAGTAAATAGTTTTTCAAAACATATTTTTTGAAGACCACACGTTTATTTCTATTGATTCACTTTGTATACCTTTGGTGTCTACTACAGTGGACATATATGTAACTCCCTCAAAATATAGCATATTGACACTTTTTGTTTTTGGCATTATTTTTCACGTGTTTAAAAGTAAAAACAAAAATGCTAATTTTTTTTTATCTCTTTATCTCTTTTCGGTCACTCTTGACCAATGCATTCTTGCTGAATTGAAAAAAAATAAAATAAAGACTGACTTTAATTACTATTGAATATTTGAGTCTATAAGATCATAATGCAACACACAGTACATTCTGTATATTAAACATAATTTTATTTTATATATTTCATAGTATTTGTACATTGATGGGAAATGCCAAAGACAACACAGATTCTCTCACAGAGGAACTCACTTAAAACATGGGACTCATCCCACATTGAATTTTCAAAATATAAAAAAAATTACATTCACACTTACCACCCACTGCACAAACATATGGCAGATCACAACAAATACTTGCAACAGCTGCCAAAAATATGTACATCAACACTGTATTATGTAATTTGAAACACTATAGACTACAGTCAATGAGGGAAGGGAGTACATGCAATATCATTTGATGACACATGCAGCAGTCCGCTAAACCGAAGCAAGTCGCATTCAGGTCATCTTTGCATTCAATAAAATGTACTCTGTTGGAAATCCCTATTCATAAAAAAACCCCAAAAAACATTGAACCCTAAAGATGATGTCAATGTTATGAATGCAGTTCATAGAAGCGCTTTAAAATATAAAATGCACACGCACACACACAGTATATACGATTCTTCAATCAGTTCAGTTTCTTTCATACATTGGCAGTATTTTTGATCATTTTAATGATTAGTAAGCATTATGACAGTTTGTCAAGAAGCATAATTGAGCCATAAAAGGCTGCACAGAGATTTTTTTATGGCTTAGGTTTGATTGCCTTTGATCAGTGAAAACTTCTAAAACTGCATAACTTCTGCAGCATGAGAAGATAAAGCCAGAGTTCACATTTCTAATTACTATTCACCAAGCGCAGCAATTCAGACACATCTTAAAGGAAAAGTTCACCCAAAAATGAAAATTTGCTGAACATGTATTCACCCCCAGGCCATTCAAGATGTAAATGAGTTTGTTTCTTCATTAGAACAGATTTGGAGAAGCTTAGTATTAGATCGATTGCTCACTAATGTGAAAAACCCATGCCCTGTTGTGAGAGGACAACATGAAATGGTTTTTTTTACTTAAGGAAAGCATTATTATTTTGGACAAAAGCAATAGTTTGTACATAAAACGCCTTGATGGACAAACAAGCAGCTATTCACTTCACAAGATGGTAGTTAACCACTGGAGTGGTGTGGATTATTGTGATGTTATCATCAGATGTTTGGTGCTCTTTGGGCACTTGGAAAGCAAGTGATCTGATGCTAAATTTCTCCAAATCTGTTTCCTTGAACGAACAAAACATACAAGCCTGAGTGTAAGTAAATGTAGACATTTAGGTGAACTATTCCCTTTACAAAAGAGTCGAAAAGTTAATTTCCCAACAACCATGGACCTGTATTTGATATTTCCTTAACATACATCTTATATTTCACATTGTGTACTAATTTTTTTGATACAGCAGGGAACCAGCCTCTGCTTCAGTCACATACAAATCAATGTAACCTCTATACTTTCGCTGTAGTGAAATGTGCTAAATGTGCTCCCATATGGAGCACTTGAAAACATTTCAAATTTCATAGCACGCTGATTTCGGGGAGCACATATGTTCTCGGAGAACAACACACCTCAGCTATGTTTTACAGAAATAATCATCCCTACAGCTGGTTTCCAATCTGATAATGACATGCAACACTACAATCAGTCATTTAACAAAATATATCTTTTCCACCCAAACTGGACGGGGTGCGATTGAACTCACAATACCAAATGAGGCTGCATCATCTCTACACACTAACAACATCATTTATAACCACACCGTAGACGTATTAAGGACATGCAATAATTCCACAGATTCGTAAAGGGCAAACAAATGAGGAAAAGTTGCATTTCACACAAATCTATTTGTTTTCCCTGAAAGTGACTATTAATACTGATAGTGCTTCTGTGGCTCTCAGCCGTTGAGCTTCATATACTATAAGTATGAGATGAGCTTCCCCTCTGGACCTTTGTTCCATAGCGGTCTCTCAGAACATGACCTCCTCGCAGCTGCCGTAGTCGCTCTCCACCATATCTGAGCCAGCATAACTGCGAGACGTTCTTTGAGTGGATCCAGGCTTCTTGGAGCCATCGCCACCCACGTACGAAGGCTGTGCCACGCTCAAACGCACACTGAGCCTCTTATATCCGCTGGAGACATTGTCCAGGCTGCGAGTGTGCTGGGAAGGGTAGTAGCTTATGGCAGTGTACTCGTTAGGGCACTGAGAGCTGGGCAGCGGCAGGCCGTCCGGCCCTAAGAAGTCATCTAAATTCTGATTGCTATAACAAGGGGGTAATGGAGCACGGCGGTCGGCTCGGTCCAGCGGGAAAGGGAAGCCTCCGAAGCGCGAGTTCCTGCGTGACTCGGTGGAAGCGGTTGTGTAGGTGCTCTCCACAATGTCAAACTGAGGGAACTCTTGAACTGTGGGACGGCCGTAGTAGTCAGGATCAGCTGGATACACTGTAAATGAGAGTTATTATTAGAAAGTGTTTATTTATAGGGATTGCACAAATTGGTTTTGACATTAATTCTGACACAAGTAGATGAGTTAGGTTTATGTGAAATAGTAATACCAAAGTGGTCTATACAGTAGTGATACATCAATGTTAATATTATATGTTCATGTTATGTTGGAAAGTTTGGGGTTGGTATGATTTTTTAAAAGTTTTTAAAATAAGTTTAGGTAACACTTATTTACTATTAGCTGCAACCTTTCCCTCAATAATTTCCTAATTTGCTGCTTATTAATAGTTTAGGTAGTTGTTAAGTTTAGGTGCTGGGATGTGGAATAAGGTCATGTAGAATAAGGCACTGATATGTGCTTAAATACTACTAAATAAATGGCTAATATTCTAGTAATATGCAACTAGTTAAGAGTGTTACTGAAGTGTACTGCAATTATCTGATGACAAATGCCAAGAAAAACTAAATATAATTAAAGTTTTTAATATATTTCTATATTATATAATTATATAATTTCTTTGTGATGGCAAGGCTGATTTTCCATTAATCATTATTCCAGTCTTCAGTGTCACATGACCTTCAGAATTTAAACTTTTGGACATTAGGGTATTTATTTACTTGTTTATTTTACTATATCATCTAAATAAATTTTTTTTTTTTTTTAATATTTGTACAGATGTAAAGAATGAGAATAGTGTTATTACATTGTTTTTAAACATTTACTTTAAGTGAGAGAAAGATCATTAAATGTTTAAATAGGGGAAACAAGAATGTACAATTAAACATGCAAAATATAAACCCATAAATATATAGAGAGCCAGGATACATTTAAAAAAAAAAATCCAACTGTGTGAGTCATATACACCCAGGATGGCTTGGGGGTGAGTAAAATATGCCGTAATTTTCATTTTTGGGTGAAATTTTAATTTTAAGGATGTGTCCCAATTTTAAATATGATAGTTTTTAAGCCCTAACTTTTTAAAAACAGACACATTTGAGAAAGTGGTCAGTGCCGCAGCAAACAGAAGATGTAACTGAATATGACCCGCACACGTTTTTTCATTGACCTGCGCAAGCACACGTAGCTATTTGTCCTCCACCGCTCTCGTCTTTTATGATGTGACTAAATTCCAAATTAAGTAAAGTGCATGTAGAAGCTGGGAAAATAATCAGTAACACTCAAGTTCTCACCTTCGTAGTCATGCTCCCAGTTGTTTTTCCTAATAGAGTCGTTATCAGAGCTGGTCGAGGGTGGAGGAGGTAAATTGGGGGCCACGCTGCAAATGACAGGACATTGAGGCCTCTGGGGCCGAGAGCCCACCTGAGGGCCTAGATCCCGCTGTTCTCGAGGTCTGAGGGAACGGAAAGGACTGCTGTCCAGATCTCCTGCCGAACCAATCAGGGTGCTAATCTCCATGGGAGAGCTGATCTCGGTTTCTTTCATCATGCTTTTGGGCAACGTTGGGAAGTAGCCTTCGGAATCCTGCACGCAGCCGGACTTGTGCTTCTTGCGGCTGACGTAGTGCTTTCGGCAACACGCAAAGGCCACGACGAGGAGGATGAGCCCCAGTATGCCTGCACAGATCTCTGCGATTTCCACATACGGAGGGTAGGTGGTGCGCTCACAGTGGATTGAGTTTCCTGCCACTGAACAGAAGAAACCAGCGAGACAAGGATTGGGAGTGCATGCATTCTGACATCTGCAAAGAGAAGGAGCAATTGATTAAATTTTTAACATTAAATTATTTAAAATTCATTTTTTTCTTTAAAAAATGTGTGTCCCTAAATCTTGCGTCAACGCTGTTACCAAACCATATTTTTTAAATTCTTGGAATTATCTCTCAGAATTGTGTAAGTTACAGGAAATGATGTCACTTTCACTCACTGATAACATCTGAAGCACTGAAAAGTATTTGTGCTCTCTCTGAGAAAGAGAAAGAGGGGGTGTGGTGTGGTGTGTATTCATTCTCATGCAAATTAATCAGACTTCTCAATGCCTTCACCAAGGACATAATATGCATGTGTGATTTCAAGAGCTTCGCTGTGTGAGTCTCACCTGTTTCCAGCAATTTGTGCAGAGCAGTTGCAGATGTACCCTTGATTATTTGGCATACACAAACCATTAGCACATGGCTGGGATGCACAAGGATCGTCCGGCAGGATGCTGTTCTCACAGCGAGAGCCAATGTACGGCGATGGACAGCTACAGCGAAACTCTGGAGGACAGATGGAATAAAAAGCATCTTAGAGTAATGGTCAAGATAACAAAGATATTTCCATGGGAACTTCTATGTGCTGAGATGAAAGTGTAGAATGACACTGGGGTATTGAGAGATGTTTGAGTGAAGATACAGCAGAGATTATCATCTCCCTGGCTTTATTTCCATATCTGTGTAGTGTTGCTTAGATACTCCAAAGACATTCCAGACATTCTGTTTGTTGTCCCTTACCAATTTGTTAAGGGACCTTGTTTAATATTCAAGAATTAATTCCGTACTTCACAGACTTATAGCATGAAACACAGATGAAAACAAAAAAGGTGAAATATATAAAGGGAGAGGGGGGGGGTACATTTGGACCACTTTAGCACAATTTCATTAACTATTTTCAAACTCAAACTTAACCAGGTTCTGGTACAGATGAGTTCAATTCATTAACATTAGTTAATGCATATTTAAACATTTTAAAGCATGTATTAATACTGGTTATTGGTTATACAGTAAATATATTATTGTTTAATATAATATAAATATATTATTGTTATTTTTAACTGTTACTGTTAGTTTTTATATTTCGAATTAGTAGTTCATCATACACTGATAAAATAATGTAGCACTACAATCATCCAGAGAACAAGCAATATGGGAACCTGTGTTATGCAAATGGAATTCAGATTTTCTGACCTAATTTGCATATCTAATTTTAAGAACAATTAGGTAAAACAGTGAAGCAAATTTAGTGTAGCATTGCCTTCCCACCTCCACTGGGCTCTTCAACACAAGTGCCTCCGTTCTCACAAGGATTCTTGGCACAGATCTTCACATCCGAGCAGCACTGGTAGATCCCGAAAAGCCTGCCGGTCTGCGGGCCAGTTCCTGTCATCCCCTCCTCTCCTCTCACCGCCTCTCCATTGAACTGTATGCTCTCCAAACAGCCTGTGAAGCCCAGATGCTCTGCATTAGCGCTGGGACCGGAGCTGGCCAGCACCAGGGCCCCGCCGGACTGACTGAGCCTGCAGGGTTGAGGCAGAACCACAGAGTTGGAGTGTCTGGCATCGATAGTGAGTCTAAGGGTTGTGCCATTGACCTCCAGAGAGACGTGGTGCCAGCGGCCATCAGCGACAGGGTGGTTGGCCACATGCAGACTGGCAGGGAGCATGTTTCCACATCTATATCTGAGCCACAGCTCCTTGTCCACCAGCTAGAAAATAAAACACACAAGTCAATGACAAATAACAGCATTCATGACAAAGAACAGTTTTTTTGTTTTTTTTCAGAAAGTTAGAAATGTACTCTTTGTATTCATGTCGGCTTCATAAAACCTAATTTGAAAAAATATTACATTTTCACTTTGAATACATTTGAGTGTGTAGTTCTAAACTGAAAAGAAAAAGTTATAATATTAAAAAGGTAATTATTCATTAATCAAAATTATTGTTGGTGGTTCTACAACATGAATCACTCCAAATGAATCGATACTGCGCTGACTCGGGTTCCAAATGAATCACTACTACACCAACTCATGCTCCAAATGAATCACTACTGCGCTGACTCGGGTTCCAAATGAATCACTACTGCACAGACTCATGCTCCAAATGAATCACTACTGCGCCGACCCGGGTTCCAAATGAATCACTACTGTGCCGACTCAAGCTCCAAATGAATCAATACTGCACAAACTCAGGCTTGAAAATGAATTACTACTGCACAAACTGAAGCAGGAGAAAGAATCACTGTCACTACTGAACAGACTCAGGCTCCAAATGAATCACTACTGCACAGAGTTTGGCTCCAAATGAATCACTACTGTGCTGACTCTGGCTAAAAATGAATCACTGCTTCGCCAAATCAGTTTACAAATGAATCACCTCTATTCAACTTTTAAAAATTTGTTAAGGTGGTTTAATTCAATAAATCTGAATTTCAAACTTCAGAATAAAAGTGCAACAATCACTCTACAAACAGACTTAATTTTATTTAAAACAATCATGTTTCGGCCAAATTTAGGGCCTTTATTATTCCGAAGGAATAACATCAAGTCTGTGTTTGCAGTAGAGTCTGAATTCTAGTCAAGTCACTGCAAGTCATGCAGTGTATTTCTGAAAAAGACTGAAGAAAAATGAGCATCACGTCACTCAGAAAATCCCCTATAGTCTGGCATATATTAAAAAAACAAAACAAAAGTGAGGATTAATTATGCCCAATATTATGGGGAATTAGTACAGATTTTTTAATTAGAGTATATCATGGCCCACTTTAATAAAAAAGTGACCCTAACCCTAAAACATGTTAATATGCTTGAACTAATGTTAAAAAATAAACAAACTAATTATATTCTTCATGTAATTCTTTCTAACAGGAGGATGAACTTGAGGGCCACACAAACCATTGGTGTTGGTGATGCATGATCTCACAGCTGAGGAGGACCCTGCCTCTCGTTTCTAGTGTTGAACTATTGAAGTCACAAATTACATCAAATCACAGTTTCTTATTGTTTGAAATGTAAAAATGTGAGACAGAATTTAAGAATGTTGTTTTTTTGGTGCATATTCTGACATGCATGAAGAGATTGGTTTATTTTTTTATTGGGAAACTTTTTATGAAAGGTTTTATGTAAAATGAGTGTATGAAATTGTATTTCATTTGAAATTGATTGTAAGAGAGGGTTCTTTTCTACATACATTTTAAAGATGAAATGTTTGTTATTTGGTCAATAAAAAGTAACTGATTCAATATTCTGTGTCTGACCATTTTTAGGTAAATTTAACTTTCCTAAATATATAATGTATAGTTATTCCTATTGGGTAATTATTATGAATAGTAATTCAGTAAATTAACTGTTGCCTACTAAAATATAATTAATATTACTCAGTTTTAATGGGTTATTAATTGTATAATGTATTAAAAATATTTTTTTTAGTTTGTCATAGCTGTTAAATGTAGGTATTCCTTACTTAAATATACAGGATATAATCTACTCTGAACTGAGTGCAAATAGTTACCTCAATTTTATTGAGTAGATTCTATAGGTTGTTTTTTACAGTGCACTTATTAGCTTTAGCCTGACATCTGCGGTTTGAATAAAGTTACATATGGACTGTGCCCAGGTTGCTGAAGAGCCAGCGAAGCTCTTGCTGAGCTAGGTTAGATAGGTTGTGCTTTTGCACAGTTGAAAGCTTGTGCTCCCTGCGCTCGCTCTGTGAGAGATAAGAAGCCCTTTGTGTGCGCTGAAGGTAGTTTTGAAAGACAGAGCTTGTGGGAGAATGCGGTTAGTTCTCCTTCAATCACACCAACAACTTATGCCTCCTCAGCGATCCACCCACAAATAATGCATCGCTCATAGATGTATGCATTAGTTTCCTGTTCTGTGCATTAAAAAAACATAGCTTGTGTGTGTGTGTGTGTGTGCACTTCACATTTGAAAGTTCTACACTGATGCTGGGAGTATGCATTATTAACAATCATCTCCTTCACACCAGCCTCTTAATTGCTGCGGCAGAATCTTCAGAGAGTTTTGCTATGAGAGAAGCGAAGCACAGAGCCCTTTGCTCTGATCAGATACCAGTCAGCCCATGGGTTTTGCTCATTTGCTTTCATTGGACGGAGCTGCTGTTTGATTTTGCTGTGCTGGGCTGAGCTGAGTGTGCAGCGGTGGTGGTGGTGGTGGTGAGAGGAGCACAGAAAAGGAAGAACTTTTCCCAAGAGAACTCTTCGAGGGTGAATGTTCGATCTGAGTTTTGGTTCCTTGAGGGCAATGCTGAGTTTGACAGGTAAGAAGGCTGTTTATCCACCAGAGTCCATACTAAAAAAACACACACAGCACATGATCTCGCTGTGCTTGTAAATCTGAAACAAAACATCAGCCAACTAAACATTTATGATCCAGCAAGCAGTAGAGAGTATCTTCCTTAAATAAAGTCATATTCCCTCCCCGGTTATTTTTCTTGAGAAATGATGACTATTAGATATGACAGCTAAAAATTCTGTTTGCTGAAGTGGTTAAACGAATTCTCTGTAATATTTGTTCTTGACTGGCCGTTTGTGGCATTCTGTGGCCAAATAAAAATAATTTTGACTTGCATCAAAATGCTATAATTTTTTTGGCAGGCAGCTGTGTAATAAGTGAGATAATGTATATTGCGCTGCACGTTTTAGCAAAATACACCATTTATGGATAGTAAAAATGTCCTGATTCTCCTATATACATTCATACTGCCTGACTATTATCCCTCACTTGATTATTGTTATTATCTCTCAATGCATGATGGATGAAAGCTCTGCTTTGCTTTATTGTCCACTGGATTCATATAGGCAGCATGCTATTTAAGATGGCAGTAACTCCAAGTGAACAAATAGCTCATGTTGCTCCTAAGGACCATCTTAAACAGGCTCACAACCAGCTAAGGACCAAACCAGCTGGCGACCAGCTAAGGACCATCTTAAACCGGCTCTCAGCCAGCTAAGGTCCAAACCAGCTGGCGACCAGCTAAGGACCATCTTAAACCAGCTCTCAGCCAGCTAAGG
>JAUMHE010000063.1:15593602-15627662 GCA_032359235.1 Enteromius mattozi | reverse complement strand
AATTGTGAACAAATTAACCATTAATTAATGCTTAACTAATGCATTATTCTGACCCCCTATTCTGAAGTGTTACCCCATATTCTAGATCCCTTAATCCTACTCAATACCTAAACTCAACAACTATATTACTGCTATTAATAAGAAGTAATTAGGCATTAATTGAGACAAAAGTCATAGTTAATAGTTAGTTTTAGTGAAAACTGA
This sequence comes from Enteromius mattozi, assembly GCA_032359235.1. Lineage (NCBI taxonomy): Eukaryota > Metazoa > Chordata > Actinopteri > Cypriniformes > Cyprinidae > Enteromius > Enteromius mattozi. Next base: position 15,627,458 of record JAUMHE010000063.1, on the reverse strand, counting down.
AGCCTAAACTAAAGTGTGACTGAAAAGTTTTATCACTGGATGTTCAGTGACAGTTCAGGGAAAGTGTGATACCTGCAGAACCATGTCCCCAGGGGAAATGTCCTCTGCAATCACAGCACTGTAGCTACTGCGGTTAAAGACAGGCGGGTTGTCGTTGACGTCTGTGATATTGATGATAACCATGGCAATGTCACTGAGCGACGGTTTGCCCCTTGCTCCCTCCACTGACAGGTAATACTCGCGGCAGAGCTCGAAATCCAGCACGGAGTTCACCGACAGCAAACCTGTGGCACAAAACGACAAAATCACATCCAGGCCTGGGCCATCTCTTTATCAGTTTCCAGCCGGTTCAAAAAAACATAGATAGTTCCGGAAAAAAAAGGGAAAAGTTTGGATTAAAAACACCAAATAGTGGCTTAAAATACAATGCTGGCAGGACACAAAATGATTGTTTTGCATTTCCCCAGTAACAGAAGCATGTTACCAGCTGGTCTGGGAGTTTTGTTGAAGAGAAACCTGTTTATAATGTGAAGTGTGATAATGAAAGATTTATTGTTTAATTTATTGTGCTTCAGATTCATCCTAAACTGCTGTATTATGTGCCTAACATACTGCATGTGCCGTACAGGGCTGACAGAAACTTGAAGCATTTCAATGCAAAATCAGCTGATTTTCTTTTATTATTGCATCAGCTGACCACATAGAAAACTCACATTTCATGACTAATAATGGTCCTGCACTTCCCATTGGAGTCCAACTGTATGCATGATGTATTTTATGCAATGTTGCCTTTTCTGTTTTTGCAAAGCGGTTGATTCCTACAAGAAGCTGATTCATCTAAAGCGTAGGAAAAGCCGGCGGGATTTACTCTTTGTGCATTATGGGTAGACGCTGCTATTTTATGTCTTATTCTCATGCAGAAGAAAAAGTTGTGCATTATTAGAGTAAAACACGATGGCACTGAACAACAAAAGCGATGGTATTTTTGCTTAGCTCAAGAATCCGGTTAGCAACAAGTGCAAAATTGCTTTCTGTAATGTTCCTTTTTATTGATTTTGAAGATCAAGGGCTACGTTGTGTCACTTAATGGATTTCTTAGAGATCCTCCACCGTATTATTAACAGGGCTGTGTTTGTCCTTGGCACATCTTCTGTCAATATAGGTGTGTTTGTGCTTGTGGTTTGAACATAGAGCTGTGTTCAATGCAAGAGTGGACAGATGAGTGAAGATGCATCAGTGTGTATTCTCTGCATTGTCTTGCTAGGGCCACTAGTGTACTTTTGTAGATCCTTTAATTGTAAGATGGAGAATGCTGCAGCTTAGCAATAATGTGGATTGTTATAGCCATCGGTGTCAGACATCAGTTTATGCATGATCTTATTTTCAGTTTTCATTTGCTCAGAAATAACTTTAGAGCATTCTGATCACAGCTCAGGGATCCTCTTGTCATGCGAGATGCAATGTGACACTGAACCGTGGGTAATAAGATGTAAAATTGTGACATCTACTGGAAGATGCAAAAACTGGAAAAATTACATTATTTTATGAATGATTATATGATTCATAGGTTATTATTTATTTCGATGATCCACTTTAGACATTCTAATAACTATAAGTAACTACATGTAAACTAACTCTCATTAGAGTATTAGCAGACTAGGGTTAGGTTAAGGTTAGTAGTAGAATAATTTGCTGCTAGTTGACATATAGTTGCAAAGTTACTCAGTAAGCAGTCCCATGTAAGAGTTACTGTATTGACAAAATCACGTGCTTTATCATGTCTGGATGTCTAAAAACAGTTATGAATCTATAGCATGTAATAGCTCCTATTGTCCTTTAAAGTTGATGTCACACGCAGTGTGAATGCTTTATTGACAATAACGGATTATGTCCCTTCAGCTCACAATGACAATACTGTGTTGAGCAGCTTTGCCTGTTTTCACAATTATTGTGAGAATGGACAGCTTTACTTGACTGATGATTATTAGCACAAGATCACAAAAGTACAACTTGTTGAACGGACTGTACATCTATCTCTCACTGCCTCGTCGTCATTCACCATTAAATAAATTAAATAAGCCGTTTACTTTGACTAAGGTCTGTATGGGTGGAAGAAAATAATGCAGTTAATTAGCTGACAGTAACCTGCAAAACGACTCACTTGCACAAAATTAACCTTTGTGGACCTTCCAGTTTTAATGAACAAGCACAAACTTGCCAGTTTGATCAGTAAGCAGCGATATTCTCATATTTACAATCATTCTTTTTTATTTCTGACTCATTTTATAAAAGTGCAGTAGCAAACTGGTATTTTAAACTCTTTCCTGAGGCTATTTGCAGTGATACAGCCATTAGACACAGTCTTATATTTCTGTGACATTTCATTAAGCCCCTCTGATTTAAGAGTACTTTTAAAATGTCAGGTGTGTTATGTTGTTAATCAAATTATGATCACTTTTTCACCAGAGAAGGTCAGGCGATTGTCTAATATGGCCATATTTTTTTATTTCTGTAATTCGTGCCTACATCAGGTGAATCATCTTACTCATGAATCCATCAGTTACTGGTTCTTATTGAATTTAATTTGGTTTAAGAAATGTAAATTAAATGTATTAATTTTTAATCCTACAATTATTCTGTTTCACCTTGCATAAAATGAGAAAAAAAGGCGAAATAATATAGTGCAAGTGGTTTAATGTATGATTGATGAATTTCAGTTATTTGGCATGCAAAAATTAAAATGTGAGCTGCCTGATTTCTTTTGAAATGCAGTGGTATAAAAAAACATGCAAACTTCACTAAAAGAGAATATTGCTGACATAACAAAACTGCAATAAAACATTTTCTTTACTCTTCTAAACCATATAAAGGTTTATCTTAAACAGAATCACCCTTGTCAAAAAGAAAAAGTTTAAAATATACTGCATACCCAGAAGACTTGAGCTTGATTGTTATGTGCTAGGAGACTATAAGCGACTACACAGTGGACTTACAGCTTTTGGATTGAAATGATCTCTAAATAGCCAATTGATTTGTGCAGAAAGCCTGCTAGCAGAACTCAAAGTAGCGTATTGTTTGACAGCTAATAAAGAGTTTGGCTCAATCTCTCACAAACGTCCTACAGCAAGAAGGCTCTGAGGAGTCACGATAAGAGGATACGAGCGAGAGAGAGAGAGAGAGAGAGGAGACTACAGAATGAACAGATGGGAATTAACAAGCTGACAAGTGCCTGTGTGGACTCAGAACATGTCAGCACAGGTTCTTCTGTTCAACATTTACTCATGCTGAAGAAAATTCCAGCTTCACACAACAGCCAGCAATAAGCCACAGAGGATCAATGGCAGCATGTTAATATATCATGTCTAGTAATGAGGAGTACATGGATCACAAACAGATTCAGCTGCAAAGTTAGTGTAATTGTTTTGGGACACTGACTTCAAGTTACATGGGCTGCAGTCAAATCTTTTCAAATCAGATTTGTTAGGTTCAGAGTGTAAAATACAACTTTCAGTAACACTTAATTTTTTAGGACCAATTCCAATGCACATTACTAGCATACGGACTTTATAATTAGTACTTAAAAAGCACATATTAGTGCATTAGTCCACATGACCATCATTTAGATCCTTGAATCCTAAACAAACTACCTTACTAACTATTTTTAAGTAGCAAATTAGGAATTTATTGATGCAAAAGTCATGATAACACTTTATTTTAGGGTCTCTCTTAAAGCTGCTTATTAGCATGCATGTTCTTAGAATATTAGCCATTTATTTGTAGTAATTAAGCACATATTAATGCTTTATTCTACATGAGCTTATTATACATCCCAATCCTACCAACTACCTTACTTACTATTAATAATGTAGTTAATAGTAAATAAGTGTCATAGCTAACTGTTAGATTACAGTGAGAATTGGACCTTAAAATAAAGTGTGACAAAACTTTTAAGGCATCTTCAAGAAGAGAATAAATGTAATCACTTTAAAAATACCACATAACCATCAAGTGAAAGGTAAAAATATTTTCCATACACCTTGAATATTTGCAAGTGCATTAAATGCATGTCAAAGTTCAGCAGTATTTTTTAATATGATTAAATATCATTGTTTTGTGGGGTTGATATTTAACTTTGCAAACTAACTTATTTTTCTTGTTGGTTGCACTTGCCGACAAAAAATATCTCAAACTACCAAAAATAAAAGTAAATCTACCTCCGATCTCTATATGTAAAAATTCTGACATGTTTGATGCTGTATATTTCAACAACCGATGTCTTTTACATGAATCAAAAGGAAACCTCACATAAAAAGCCCGTACCTGTCATGTGGTTTATCTGGAATCGGTCGTCTTCATTGCCTGAGATGATAGTATATCGCACAGGCTCACTTTCAGTGTCGTCTTTGGTGAGGGCGGACACACTGATCACCTCCGACCCGATCCGAAGTGATTCTGGGATCTGTACAGAGTACTCCGAGCTGAGAAACAATGGCTGGTAATCACTCAGGATGACCACATGTACCGTAACGGAGGCGAAGGAGAAAAGGTGGCGAGGGAGGCCTCGGTCAGTGGCTTTCACTTTCATCTCATAAGAGGACTTGGTCTCATCGGCTAGAGATCTCTCCAGTCTCAGAATGCCTGAGATTTCATCTAGGGAGAAGAAGCCGCTGTCTGCGCCTTGAAGAGAGTATCTCACCTCTGAATTTATACCTAGAAGAGTTATATAACATTCTCAGTATTTCAGCTCAGGAATGGCAGATCAACAGATGCCTAAACATATGTTTATTTCTCACTATTAACTAACTATCCACACCGACTTTTACTTTAATAAACTCCTAATCTGCTGCTTAGTAAGGTAGTTAAGTTTAGTATTAAGGGATCTGTAACACTTTATTTTAGGGTCTCTTAACTAGTTGTTTTTATGCATGCATATTACTAGAATATTAGCCATTTATTAGTAGTAATTAAGCATATATTAATACCTTATTCTGCATGACCTTATTCGACATCACTAATCCTAACAAATAACTATTACTAAGCAGCAAATTAGGAATTTATTAAGGAAAAAGTCAGAGTTTATAGTGAAGTTAATAGTGAAGTGTAATAGTAAGTGTTCCCTAATCCAAGGGATCTAAAATATGGTCATGCAAAATAAGGCATCAATATGTGCTTTATAAGTATTAATAAACAGCCAATATGTTAGTAATATGCATGCTAGTTAATAGTGAGAATTGGTGCTTAAATTCAAGATATACTGCATAATTATTTAATTGGTTACTGTTGATTTGATTACACTTTATTTATGATAGACATTCAACCAATTTTGCAACATACACATCATTTAACTCATTAGTTTGCAACTACATGTCAACCAACACACATTTCAGTATTAGTAGACTGTTAGGTTAAGGCTATGGTTGGGGTTGGTATGCATAACCAGTTACTTTAGTCCTAATGAAGTGTTAGCAGATATTAAGCAGACAGTTTACTAATACTTTGATGACAGTTAGTTGACATCTAATTGCTTATAGTTAGCAAAGTGGACTATCAAGATAAAGTGTTAGCACTGATTGTTGTTCACATTGTAAGATAAACACATTCTGTTCTTTGACTTTTTCAGATTTGCATAATACTTGTGCTTGGAGAGGATAATGCCATTGCCTTTTATGTAATATGTCTTCAAGCTAGTTAAAGTAGTTCAAATTCACATGAATCCCAGTGACAGTAGTCAGTATGTGTACATGTTCACACACATCTCCAGGTGTGGTCTGTCCCTCCCTAATCATGTTTCTCTGTCACAGCCTTCAATCCCACATCAAACGCTGCATACCTTTAGGATTTCAACCTGCGTGCAACGGGTCAAGGAAAAAACCTGGGGGCTTTTAATGCTTTCTGAGTGGATAAGCTGAAAATAGTCTGTGTTTTTTGCTTCAAAGCAGACATTTGTGACAAGAGAAGCAGTACTATACCTGTGTCTGGGTCTTTGGCATAGATGACAGCAATAGGCGTCCTAATTGTTGTGTTGTCAAACACAGTGACTTCATAATGGCTTGTGGAGAATTGTGGCGGGTTGTCGTTCATGTCTTGCACCATGAGTGTGATGTCTGCCTGACAAGAGCGGCCACCGCCATCAGTCGCTTTGACAACAAGATCATATTCAGTTTCCCGCTCACGGTCCAAGACAGCAAGGGTGAACAGCTCTCCTAAAAAAACAGAAAAACAAATAAAAAAACATGCATAAGCTTGATAAAGAACAAGGCTTTACTGACAATAACAGGGGACGGTTAAACACAAGGTGTTGTAACATGTATGGTATCTGAGACGAGCCTTGACTAGTTATTTTTTTGATAAAGGTGTGCAACAGATTATTTACTTGGAGTTAGTGGTTTCTTTTCACGCCACGCCACCAAAAACAAAGAAAGTTGCTGTTTCAGGAATTTAACACTACAGAGCTGGACACAGTGCTTTTCATTTCATGCATCTTGTATCTTGGAAACCAAATATAACCGTGTTAAAAGATGTTAAATTTAGATAGGATACTCTGGAAGGTAGGTCATATAAACTTATCATAAATCAAATACTCTCATTGTTTATAAGGAATTGCAAAAATGTTAAATGCCCTGGGAAAGTTGCCTCTTATCTTTGTTGTTGATTTGATTTCCTCAAAATGTTAGTAAGCAAAGGCAATCTCAAAGTGTTTCGAACTACTTTTAAATAGTGAATTCTTCTAGGAAACTGTAGGAGGAACTAGATCTGGAGATCAAAATTACCAGTTCTGGAATCAAGATGAAACTTGTCTGCATTAGGTCCGTGAAGAGTGAATGACACTTGGCCATTTGTCCCAATGTCTGGGTCAGAAGCAGAGATCTTCAGGATGAACAAGCCTGATTGGGAATTCTCCATGATAGCCTCAGTATAAAGTAACTGCAAAAAGGGTTAAAGTTACTAAGTATATTCCAAGTGGGAAGTAAAAAAAAAAAAATAGCTTGCTGTCTCAAGGTTTGTAATTTGTAAACAAAAGCCAAGTACTTTTAGTAATTCAATTTTATATCTACAGGGTGATTTTTATTTAACGGATTTCAACGTTTCAGTCTACTTTATAAATAACATATTGGAAACATTTTCCCATTCATTCATGGTTTGTTTCTTCCTACCTTTAAAAAATGCATTATTTCACCAGATTTATTTATTACTACTTTGCATTTATATTCTGCTTGTCCACAGAGACAAAGTGACCACAGTTGAAGAAGCACGCTTATAACTTCTAGAGAATATCTGACTTACTTGCTCACACAAAGGACTGTTGTCATTGAGGTCAAGAACATGGACCTCTACATTAGCAGATGTTTGAAACCTTCCATCTGTTGAGATTATCTTAAGGTTATATCGATCTTTGTCTTCTCTGTCAAGTGGACTTTTGGAAATCACTGTCCACTCCTCCCCTTCTGCTGTGACTGAGAAATGGCCCAATGGGTCTCCATCTTCAGAAATGAAAACACCAACAGCATTTGTTTAAAACCAAAATACATAACTTCACCCATGCAAAACTGTTTATACAACAGTCCGACTTCAAGTAAAAAGTCAAAGCTTAACTGTAAAACCAGAAGAACTACCAGTTTCATCAGTGTTTTAAACTTGGTAATGACTACTGTATTCTCTACAGATAATGAGGCATACTTTAACCATACAAGTGACTTTGCGTACCTGTTATATAACATACAATCTGTCTGTTTTCTGCTGACACGTCTTTATCAGCAGTCGTCAGAGTGACAATGGCTTCTCCAGGCCTGCTGTTCTCAAGGATGGACCCTTGGTACAGTTCCTCTGTAAATTGAGGTGGGTTATCATTTTCATCTGTGATAGTAACCTCAACTAATGCAGAAGAGGATAGTTTGACAGCGTCGCCATGATCAGTGGCCACCACATAGAATCTATAAAGCTGTTTGGTCTCAGAATCAGCCCTCTTTAAGGTAGTAATCCAGCCAGTTTGCGAATCAATGGTAAACACGTCGCCAATTTCATCTGACTCCGACTCAAGCGTATATGAGACTTCTCCATTGACGTTTGTATCTGCATCATTAGCAGTCACTTGAATGACCGTGGTGCCAGGGGGCAAATTCTCAGCCAGGAAGGCCTCATAGGGGTCAGCCTCAAACATAGGTTGATTGTCATTAACATCTTGAACCTCTATGTGAACAGATACAAGAGATGCTACATCGGTGCCATTGTGATTTCCTTGAGCGATCACGTCGATCTTGTACACCTTGGTTTTTTCGTGGTCAATGTTCTTCTGCATTACAAGAGTACCGCTGTCTTTGTCGACAGCAAAAACATGTTCATTGTTGCTGTCTATAGTGTTGCCATTGACCAAGCTGTATATCAGTGGTATGTCAGCGTCCGCCTTGACTGTGCCTATCTCATATCCAATAGGGAGGTCTTCAGATGCCGAGAAAGAGTACAATGGCTCAGTAAACTGGGGCAGAGTGACCTCCGGAGGGACCACTTTGACCTGTACTGGCACAGAGGAGTTGTAAAAAGGTATGCCTCCATCTCTGGCCTTAACTTTGAAGCTGAAAATCTTATTCTCCAAACCAACCAGACTCTCTTTGACGCTGACCACTCCGGTAAAAGGGTTGACCTCAATAATATCTTCTGTAACCTCTTCCGCTTCTTCTACTGTGTAAGTGACGTCAGCGTTTTTACCTTCATCTGCGTCATAAGCCATTATCTGTATGACCGGCGAGCCTTTGTTCACAGTGGATTGAATGGAAATCTGATACTCAGAGGCTTTAAACTGAGGGGCGTTATCGTTTTCATCTGTTAGAATAATCTTTACAGTGCAAAATCCCACTCTTCCTCCTCTATCCTTAGCCATGACCTTAATCGCGATCACGCGTTGCGATGGATTTTCTCTGTCCAAAGGCTGAGAAGTCACAATTTGTCCGTCTTCGTCGATAGAGAACTTCTCATCAGCAAGCTTGTTAATGATGGTGTAATCGACACTGCCGTATGGACCATCGTCTGGATCAATAGCAGCCAATCGGATCACACGAGTGCCCACTTCTGCATTCTCTGCTAGATCTGCCTCGTAGATGTTCTGGCTAAAATAAGGGCTGTGCTTGTTGCCATTTGTCATGTCAATGTTAACAGGGGCAGTCTTCTGAAACACCCCATCGGAAACTGCTACAGTGAGGTTATAAAATGGATCCAGGTTTCTTTTGCATACATTCGAGAACGAGATAAGTCCGGATGATTCATTAATAGAGAAATATCTACCTTCATTGCCTGACAGGATCTTATATTGGAGATCATCTTTACTATCAGGGTCTGAAGCCTGAACTTTGATAACTATGTGGCCACAAGTGGCCTTTTCATCAAGAGAGGCCCGATAAGATGGCTCGCTAAAATCTGGAGGGTTATCATTGACATCTATGATGGTTACGATGATATGAGCCTCACCGCTGAGAGGTGGTGTGCCTTTATCTGTGGCTTTAACATTCAGAGTGAACTGTTGTGAGGTTTCATAGTCCAAAACCTGCGATGTCACCAAAATCCCACTTAATGGGTCGATTTCAAAAATATCTTTTTCTTGGTCAACCAGCTGGTAAGTTATATCTGAATTCTTGCCTGAATCTCTATCAACAGCTGAGACTTGTAAAACAGATGTGCCTACTGGGAGGCCTTCAGACACATTTGCAATATAAGACAGACTCTGAAAGACAGGGGCATTGTCGTTTATATCTTCTACGTCAATCTCTACTTTGGCTTCGGTAAAGGTGCCAGTCACCGAATCGGTGGCGCGAACAGTCAAAATATGCTTTGTTTGAGTCTCAAAGTCTAGGAAATCAGTGACACTTAAGACCCCTGTTTTGAAATCGATGTTAAAGAATCTGGAGGTGTTGTCTTCCTCTAGATTGTAGATAAGGCGGTATCCTTCAGGATTTCGTGCTTGCACATGTAGGATTGTTGTAAATGGCTTAATATTCTCAGGTAATTTCAATGGGTAGTACAGGCTTTGAAATATGGGATGAGAACGATTTTGCACTTGGACGTACAGCGTCCCGGTGGCTGACAGACTCGGCTCACCCTCATCTAACACCAGGACTGTAAGAACATATTTATTCACAGACTCAAAATCTAAAGGTCTTAGTAACGATACATCTCCAAGATATTGGTCGATTCTGAAGAGGCTGAAATCGTCCTCCAGTGAAAATAGTATGGATCCGTTCTCTCCAGAGTCATTGTCGGTTGCTAGCACTTGAAAGAGAACATCCCCAGGTTCGGTTTCATCAGATATCATCAGCGAATGAGGCAAATTTGATATTTCTGGGGCATTGTCATTGATATCATCAATATAGACCTTGACATGAGTGATATCCACACGTGGAGGATGCCTCATGTCACGGACCTCCACAGCGACGTCGTACTCGTTTAGTTCCTCGCGGTCAAACGGAATTCCGGTGGTCTTCAGGATTCCAGAAGATGGAATTACTTCAAACTTTCCATGTCCGTTCAAGACGGTGTACTGCAAGGGCTCATTCAGGTAGCTACCTGTCGCTCTTAAAACAGCTAAGATTTTAATAGATGTGCTGTTCTCAATTACAGTAGCTACATGCATCCTGTCCTCAAACTTCAGACTAGTCTTTGTTGTATGGGTGATATTGAATCTCACTAGGGTAGTGTCTTTATATAACCCATCTGAGGCAGTAATCTTTAACTCGTAATGGGACTCTAGCTCAGATGAATCATTCACAGAGATGATTCCAGTAGACTGCTCTATTTTAAAAGCATTTTTATTAGTGCTTTCCGAAATCATGTAGGCGACCGCTGAATCTGCATCGTGAGCTGTCACTTGGATCACATCCATGTCTTCGAAAACCGGTAAGGTGAGGGCAGTTTCATATAAAGCTAAATCAAATTTGGGAGGACAGTCATTAATATCCAGGACACTAATGTTTACTCTGCATGGCTTGGAAGCACTTAGCGATGGCTCCCCAGAATCCCACACCTGAACTGTGAAGGAAAATTCAGGTGTGGCCTCAAAGTCAACCGTAGATTTTAAAGAGACTGTACCCATGCTTGGGTCTATTTTAAACACTTTCTGAGCAGCAGGCTCAAGGATTTGGAAAACCAGAAGAGCGTTTGTGTCTTTGTCCGCATCTGACGCCTTAATCACTAACGGCGTGTTATTCTCCCCAGTTACCATGCTGTTGACGGACGCAGACTCACTAATTTGCCCATAATAAGTGTCCTGATGGAAAACAGGGGCGTTGTCATTTTCATCTATAACATAAATGTAAACCACTGCATCAGATGAGACTCCCGCTGTATTTGTAGCCCTTATTGTCAGACGGTAGGAAGGGTGTTGCTCAAAATCGAGTGCGTTTTGAACAGACAAGAGCCCAGAGTTTATGTTGATGTGGAACGTCCCGTTGGGGTCGCCGTCATTGATCCTGTACAGCACTGAGGAAGGGCAGCTGGCGGAGACAGACAGTGCAGGGGAGCCAGGAGGCACGGCCTCACTTATCTCAGTGATGTATTCTTTGGAGGAGAACCTGGGTGGTGTGAATTCAGACAGCTTTACGGTGATGGTAGCGGGGCAAAGGGCACTGCGCTGGGGAAAGCCCTGATCTGTGGCTTTTACTGTGAGATGATACTGCTCTTGTGGAAGTTTGTCTAATGCATCAGACACACGAATGCTTCCTGTCTCCTGATCGATTTCAAAAGCACCATCTACGTTCCCACCTGGACAAAAAAAAAGAGATAATTTACTTTAGTTTGTGTTAAATGTCAAAAACAGATTAAACGTGATTAACATTTTTTAATTGCCACCCAAGAGTATTTATAAATGCCACATTAAAATTAAGCATTAGGGCAAGACTTGTATCTATGCTTTCCATGAATGCAAAAGTTGTTAAAAAGCAAGGGTAGCACAGTGCTCCAGGCAAATGTCTTACCGAAGTGAAAGGAATAAACAATCTCTGCATTGCTCCCTGTATCTTTATCCAGGGCTTTGACTCGTAACACTTCAGTGCCAGTGAGTGCCAGATTACTTATGGTGCCCTCATAATGAGTACTCAGAAAAGATGGGTTGTGGTCATTACAGTCTTCTACATGCACAACAACCTTCACAAAGTTCTTTTTTATGGGTATCTTCTCATCTCGTACCTGGAATGATAAAGTACACAGGGTTAATGTGTGTGGGGTGCAAGGAACAAGAAGATAACTTTTGACCACTAATGTTTTTTTTCTTCCTTTTTTAGGTAAGGAATGTTTCAAGAATGTGGATTTATGGTCTTTCTTTGTGCTCTCAGCCCATCTATATCATTATGTGAGCGACTCGACATGACTAAATGAATTTGAATATTATTCAACTGGAAAAATAACCAAATGTTTTCATGCCCATTTAAATCAAAGCTTGTCCGTAATTGTAACAGATTGCGCTGGCTACTATTTACATAAGACCTTGAGATGAGAGCCTAGATGAGTCAAGTCAAGTGTCTCTTTACCATCACAATCAGCGTGTGAGTGGAGATGGTTTCAAAGTCCAGCTCCTCTTTCATGACAAGCACACCGCTCCTTTGGTCCAGGTGAAAGTACTTGAGGCTGTCTGGGTTAAGGCTGCTGTGGATGGAGTAAAAGAGTCCACCATTGGCATCTGCATCGTGGGCACTGATGTGATGGATCTCCTTCCATGGAGATGTGTCCTCCGGCACTCTCACCTCATAGAGGCTCTTCACGAACATGGGCCGATGCTCATTTATATCCACTACTTGAATGTAGGCCTAAGAGAAGAAAGACAAACCACTACACTCTCAGCTCCCCATGAGACACATTAAAATGCTGATCAGATAACGATGGCAAATCTTTCATCTCGCATTCTATTGGCACACTATGAATTTATTGACTCTGCATTTATTGTGTGATGGATTTGGCATGTGTGCTCATACCTGAGTGGTTATGGCCTGAAATCCATCTGTGACTCTGACTGTTAAGTTGTAATAAGATTTTCTGCCTGCATCCAGACGTCTAGCTTTCACAATGCTCCCTGTGTTCTTCTCAATGTAGAAGTCCTGCTCTTCATCACCACCTAAGGAATAATATAATATTATAAATCAGCTATAGGTTAGATCAGTGGTTCTCAACCCATTGCTCTGAACTAACCACATAAAAACTCTAGCTGGTCTATTAATCATTGTTTATGTGTTTTAATTTAATATTCCAGTAATATTGTTTGAACGTATGCATTTCAACATTACATAATACGCAATCCATAAAAATAATAACTTATTACAATGTTTGCATACAGACTGGTGCCTTTAATTATAAATGTATGTAACCACTTAGCTTCATTTCGGCTTATATACATGCTTTTTGCATTACTGAGTGCTATTATTAATATAATGAAGATTAATGCATTATAATGTTTGATTCTAAGAGAATTGCTTACTTCTGTATTGTTTTTTGGTTCTGTTTAAGGTCTTGTTAGAAAATAACACGTTTAACACATCACCACCTCTGAGTGAACCTTTGTGGGTGAACCCGTATGCATTACTTTAGAGCTGAGTAACATAAAGTGTTGTGACAGTTAGATTCAGGTGAACTGTAATCAACATACAATCCTCTAAATCTTGCACGAGCAACATAAGTACATGAGTCGCAACAAAAAAAAGACTTGATGAAAAGCACCAGCATACTGCAGAACTCACTTTTCAGAGTATGGGTACCAGTCACGTAATTTTACCTACATGAGACTTTGTTGTTATGCCCATCCTGGTACAATAATGACAGAAAACAAGGGCACACCTGTGACACTATTCATCAGATCAGCACTATTGTTTAAGGGAAATATTTGGCACATGCATAAAAAGACCAGACGTCTTACTCAGTGGGGGCAAATTCATGCTTGCTTTAACAGATGGTGTTTATTAAAAATTCCACCAATTGAAGACCTATTTTCCGGTCCTGATTTAATATAACTATATTTTTAGGTGTCTGTTCACTATGTTTATTTACAAACTTTAAAAAGCAGTCTTCAAACAGATTTATCTCTTTACTGAAGATCAATCATATCTAATACTGGTCTTGATGGAGGCTTTGAGATATATTCTGAACAAAAGCTGTTGCTCTTCTCATGGGATTCTACTATGAAACAAAGCCTTTAAACTAAATGATGAAACATCAGGGTTAGGGTTAGAGTTAAACACACTAAAATGCAATCATTCAACTTCTAACCAATACTGAAATAAGATTTAGACTTTACATTCTCTATCATTTTAAATTATCATAAAATATGAATATCCTTCTGCTGTTTATGTAAATTATTGCATTTAATATAAACTTATTACAATATCTTCTTATTTTTGGCATTGGTTTTATTCCTAATTAAATAGGTGTATGATTTACAGAATTTTTTTAATTATAAATTTATGTAAGAACATCAATTCTAACTGACTAGCTTAATTTATCAAGTACAGAATCCAATTTAAAAAATCATATTTTAAGCACAAAGTGACATACCACATATATATGACCTTACATTAATAAATCACAAAACTATGCATGATGAATTCAGTTATCTGAAAAGTACGACTCTAGGTCTCATATCAAAGAGTCTTTCCATCTGACTAACCACAGTCTTTTGGTTAAAATGTAATGCCTTTGTATCTAAGAGTAAGATAACGAATGTAAATGAATGCAGGCCTCGCTGTCATCATATCAGAGCCACGCTGAGATAAAACGAGATCTGTAGCCAACAGGTGAGTTCGCTTCCATGCGATTCGTTTTCCCTCCCTCCTACAAATGCTTGTGATTTATTTCCACCGAAGCCCATTTCTCTCGGAGAGAGTCTGCAGGGCTGAAGGTAAGAATGCGGGAGCAGAGTGAAGGTCAGGTTCAGCCCTTAACTGCAGGCGAGTATGTGCTGCTTGCACGGCTACAGAGAGACTGATGGCAAAGCTGTGAGGAAGGCAGCTCCTCTGGTGCTCTGGCTTGTCATCTGAAGAAATCATCCTCCTGGCACAGATCTCATCACAGAGAGGGACGCTACAGAATCGCAGTGACACCAGACCCCCTACATGCTGTACTATACCATGACAGCCAGCATCCTTATAGAGTTAAGTTTGATAAGTGATAGAGAGATGCTTACCGATAATATCAAACAAGAGAAGGTTCTGCGGGATCTCCGTTCGGATGATTCCCACCATGTCAGTGACAGGATCGGTCTCCATCACCACATAGTTAAAAGGGGGCTCATCAAAAGCCAGCACATCGGAGCTGGGGTCGGGTTGGGACAACCATTCAATGTGCAAACGGGTCTTAGACATTCTTGGAGGGTTACCTTGGTCTGTTGCTTGAATCTGTGAGAGGGAAGGAGAAAACAAAAGTTGTTTTTTTTCTTTTTATGTTACTCTGCGATGTATCATGTGATATTTGACATAAATTTGTTTGTGTTTGTAGAACGTAATGTCTTGTATTGCTTAAAAATAATGCAGATTCATATACATCATTCTTAAAATATGACTAAACTGGTCACTACTGCACTACTGGTCAGTTTTTTTTACTTTATATTTGTATGCTTAGCGATGTGGTAACACTTTATTTTAAGGGTCTCTTAACTAGTTGCTTATTAGCATGCATATTACTAAAATATTAGCTATTTATTAGTAGTAATTAAGCACATACTAATGCCTTATTCTACATGACTTTATTCTACATCCCTAATCTACCCAATACCTAAACATTACTACTACCTCATTAACTATTAAATAAGCAACAAATTAGGATTTTATTGAGAGAAAAGTTGTAGTTAATAGTGTTACCAAAAATGCTTTTTCTTTGATTAAAAAAAATAATGTAAATACAGTTAAATTGTGAAATATAATTACATTTTAAAATAACCATTTTCAATGTGAATATATTTTTTAATTATTTTATTTGCCCCTGTTGTGGTAAAGCAGATTTTTCAGCATCATTACTCTAGTCTTCAGTGTCAAATAATCTTTCAGAAATTATTCTGTATCATGGTTTACACAAAACGTTGCTAATCCGAAATCTATTAAAATGAAACAGTCTATTAAAAGGATTTCTGAAGGATTATGTTAAACTGAAGAACAGAAAATGTATCTTTCACAATTCAAAAGTCATATTTCAAGAAAGATGTATATGAGTCTGCAGTATTTTTAAGCAATATATCCTGATACACTGATTTCACTAAAACATTTGGCAAACATAAATAACAAATATATCAACAAATATAACTATATATTAAATATATATATATATATATATATATATATATATATACATTGGTGTTGAAAATTTAGCTCATCCCACTAATAAATTACCTCAAATAAATATTCAAATTAAAAAATTCAAAAAGATAAAAAAAGTTCCTTTAAATTGTAATAATAGTTCACAATATTACAGTTTCACTGTATTTATGATCAAATAAATGCAACCTCTGTGAGAAACAGAAAAAAACAAGGTAATTTTTAAAAAATAAAAAATCATTAAAAAAAAAAGTTTACTTTCAACCTGTAGTGTACTATTTACTACAAAAAATATACACCTCACACATGATTTTCCCCCTAAAGCTGTGATAGTACTGTGAGTAATGTAAAGTAAACAAGAGTATGACACAAATGAAATATTTCTTGACTGTATAAATGCTTTTTTAAAAATGCTGATTCAAATGGTTGTTCCAAACCAAATCAAAGCAGCGTGAGTCACACTGAATCCATGTCAACCTACAAATCCACAGCCCTAGTTTGCATCCGTACCGTCAGAATACTGTAGTTGCCCCGAACAAACTCTCCTCTAGCTGTCACCACCCCGGTCTCAGGATGAATATCAAACCGATCTTCACTGCTGTCTTCCAGACTGTACTTGATCATGCCGTTGGCCCCCACGTCGTCATCACGGGCCACAATCCTGTAGATCTCCTGAGGCCCAGCCGTGCTCTGCCGCTCAGGGAGTTTTACCTGGAAAAGCTTGTGGCTGAACTGAGGGCTGTTATCATTCTCATCCTGGACTTCAATGACTACCGATGCAGTCGAGCTTAACTGAGGGTCCCCTTCATCTGATACCATGACCTAAACAACAGCAGGTGACGGAAACTTCATAAACATTGTGTGCACAAATCAAAAACGCATTTATCTTTCAATAAACAGCTGTTCCACAGAGTATTTAGCTCTCTGTTGCATGCATTATGAAATGTTAAAAATATTTATTTTATTTAAACACAAGACAAACTAATAAAACTGACTCTTAGGCTCACTAATCAAAATTTTACTTAAACATTAAGATTACACTTTATTTCAAAGATGTTCTTGTAATTATTCATAATTGTTAATTACATGCATTACCATTAATCATATGTATATGTATATGTAATTAATGTAATTATGCATAATCTGTTGTTATTATTTTAGTAAGTACATGTAACTTATTACATGGACATTACAAAATTAAAAGTTTTCAACATCAAATAAAAATATTAAAAACAGAGATATTTAATAATGAATAATACAACAGTTTAAATATAAAATATTATAAATGTCATATCAAAGGAGTCAAACTGACCATGTTTAATTAGTGAACCAGATCAACCAGTATGTTGGGGGAAAAACAAAAACAAAAAAAGGCTCAAAAGAGTGATTTGTTCAGAAATTGGACAGATCTGGTTCTCTGATTCAACACTGACTCAATAATCGGTCACAATGGATGTGAAGTTAACAGCACACTAGAGGAAATGATTACGAATGAATCATTTAACATTTCTGTCTGTTCAGCACTAAAAACTTGGCTTGGCTTCAGACGACTTAAAATAAGTCATATACATTTATCATGCTTTTTTGTCCTTTTGGAGCTTATGGTCACTGAATTGTTGTATGTTGTTGTATTATTCAAAATTTCTCCTTCATGTGTAACTTAATTCTAACTATACGTAAGAAAACACACAAACAGCAACATGCTCTCAGCAATCAGCCACAGGCTCAGGCCTGAGGTTCATGATCTACTAAACAGAAGGAAGCAAGTGAACCAACCTCAATGATATGTTCTGCTTTTTGTTCCCGGTCCAGGGGAGCAAGGGTGCTGATCACACCTAAACAAACACAGAGGAAGAACAGACAGGCTGATCAGTGCCACCAGCTTCAGATAGATGGCACACCTGTTCGTTCACCCCAGGCTGCCCGTTTTACTTTCCCTTCCCACAGCTTTGTTTTTCAAGCTTTATTTATTTTGTTCCACTGTTTATACTAGGTCAACCTGTGGTATACAAGCCGTGGGAAACAACGGTTATTATTCACGTCCATGTCAGTAAGGATTTAGCCATGGCTAAACCAGACCAAAAGACCAGACTTCCCAGTTGCCAAGAAACTGACAGAAAATGAGCCACGGCTTAAGAGCCACTGAAGTGTTGTGAATTAGTGCAAGAGGTTTTCAGACACCTTTTTACAACTAGGTGTTAGGGGCTTGGTTAAATGTGCTCCATGGCTCAACAGCTGATTTCAGGCTAAGGGCGGACAAAATGCACCAGTGACAGTGGTTTAGCACCACTGCAATAAACACTTAAGAGTGTCGCTTCAGTAAAAGAGGGCTGGCAGGGACCGACAGTGTCTATCAACTTGTGCAGTACTCAAAACAAACCCTGCTGGGCTTTTATGGAAGCCTGTATTTAGGCAGGCAATCCTGAAAGTGTGGTTTTGGCATTAATGCCCACCTGTGGAAAGATTGCTCTATCGTGCATGGGACAATAGGCAGATGCATGGATTAAAAACACGTCTTTTATGTAAAAATTACGAAGTAACTCTTTTTGTGTCGATTCTCGTGTCTTAATCTCCCCTCGAGCATTTGGCTTTTGATAATGTAAACTCTGTTCCTAACCTACACAAGAAATATTTGGCTTGCCTACTTACTCACCAGAAAGTGTTCAGATTCGATAAATGCTACGGTTTAGTGGTGCTAAGCTGTTAAGGCGGCTAGCTTAGTCACAGTGTTCATTTGAGTGGTTAATCATCTTAGTTCGTCCTGTCCTGACATGGAGCACCAAAAAAACTCTAGTCCCTTTAGCCCTGAGGGAAGCAGGCTAAACCGCACTTGAAGTATGGTTTGTTGCTGGATCTTGACATGTAGCATTGATTATATTACACTTTTATATTCATTTAGCAGTCTCCTTGATACTCCTTGACTATACAGTGCATGCATAAAATATTCATAGAGATCTCTTTTAAAAGTAATTCTTCACACAGGTTGGGTTTTTGAAATAATTTTTCACCTAAGCTTCCAGTCAAACTGCCAGCACTTTAACAATAGAAATGCAAACATGTAAATTTTTTAAGTATCTACAAATGAACATTTGGCAGATCCCTCATATAATACAACCCAACCCCCGTCTTCTTTGTAATCCTCGACTATTAGCACAGGGTGGGGCATATGAAACAACAAAGAGACGGGACTTAGTAAAGACAAGTGCAAGCTTGCAATGCTGGTTAATGCAGTTCTAATTTTCATAGCTAGTGTTCAAAGGCTACGTTGAGCTGCAAAAAGGGTCAGAGGTGTTGCGGTTTGTGTGACTCTGTGGGCCTGCTAAACAACTGTCCTCACCCTTGACATAAAATGACACACACTGATCATAGTATTCACAGTAATTAGAGGTCCTATTCATTGTGCCCTTCACAAGGCATACCACCCTTATAAAAAGCATGTGCTTAGACACATTTTATCAATCCATCAAAGTTTGCATGACATGAATCACCAACTTGTCCCGTATCATCATTTTCACAAAAAGCCTAAACTGACGAACAAGTAGTTTCTGATGGACCATTTGAAGTATATGGTTTACCTGTTTTTGCGTCTATGGTGAAATATACACGTTGAGAATCTAGGATCTGGAAAGCGAGCTTCCCCTCAGAGGACTTGTCTATGTCTGTGGCAGATACTTTTAACACAGATTTGTCCTTTGGCAAATTCTCTCGTACTGAGCCAAAGTAGACAGGCTGGGACAGCTCAGGGGGATTGTCATTAATATCCCAAACTTCAATGTAGACCTCGGTCCAGGATACCAGTGGTACTGTGCCCAGATCTTTTGCATAAACTGTCAGCCAATAGTGTGGCACGGCTTCACGATCCAGAAGGCCTGCGGTCCGAATAACACCTGCAAAATGTAATTGACTTAAATTACTAACCAATAGCAAAAGCAACATACTGCACTTTTAACAGTAACTGTGTGCTTGTCTTCATATAATGTTAAACATTCCATTATACGTTAATTTAAGGACCGATTCTCACTAGCTGCTTATTAGCATGCATATTACTAGCATATCAGCAGTTTATTAATACTTATAAAGCACATATCCTGCATGGCCATATTTTAGATCCCTTTACCCTACCCAAGCCTAAACTTGAAGTGTTAGTTCACCCAAAAATGACAATTCTGTCATTAATTATTCACCCTCAAGTCGTTCTAAACCTGTAAGACTTTTGTTCATTTTCAGAACACAAATTAAGATATTTTTGATGAAATCCGAGAGCTTTCTGACCCTCCACAGACACCAGAAAGGTATTAAGAACATCAGTGGTTCAACTTTTATTGTATTATTTTTAAGAGATCACTGATGTCACATGGACATAAAATTAAGGATAAAACACATATGTTACACTGACTATTTCAATTATGTCCTTACTACCTTTCTGGGCCTTAAACATGTCGGTTGTGTCACTTTTTATCTTTCTGATTTCATTAAAAATGTCTTAATTTGTGTTCTGAAGATAAACAAAGGTCTTGCGGGATTGAAATGACATGAGGGTGAGTAAATAATGACAGAATTTGGTAACACTTTAGAATAGGAAACATTTATGGACCATTAACTATGACTTTTCCCTCAAGAAACTCCTAATTTGCTGCTTATAAATAGTAAGGTAGTTATTAATTTTAGGTATTGGGCAAGATTAGGGGTGTAGATTAAGGTAATGTAGAATGGGGCATTAATATATGCTTAATTACTACTAATAAAAGGCTAATATTGTAATAATATGCATGCTAATAAGCAACTAGTTAAGAGACCCTAAAATAAAGTGTTACCCAGAATTATAATTTCTGGGTACTACCTTACTAACCTTTAATAAGCAGCAAATTAGAGGAATTCACTGAGGGTAAAATGTTCAGGTAAAAGTGTGTTTCCTAATCTAAAGTATTACAAAACATTCATAACAAGTATCAGCATTTGTTTTTTGTGCTTTAATTCTAAAATCACTTCATAATTCAATGTGCACAAGAACTGCGAAACTCAACCCAATAACTATGCAGTCAAAGCATAATAGCTTATGTAATGTAATATGTTAAGTATGTAGCTTTTTAAAATGGTTAAAATCTTTCAACGTGTGCAGGTGAAAGCAATGTATCATTTTGTCTTTACATATGTTTGGTATGCCTAATGACTGATCTGTAAATGTTTGAACATGCAGTGTTGACCCAACATGCTTAAAGCAGGTGCTGTAATATAAAAGGTCAGCAGCTTCCAAGAGGTATTTTTCTATCTAGGTGAAGCATGTGAGACATGTTGTAATCCAAATCATACCTGTTTCTTCATCAATAGTGAAAACGCCAAGCCCTGAGCCATCATGGATGTAATATCTGACTACACCATCTCGTCCCAGGTCGTTATCTACAGCGGTTAGCGTCAATACCGAGGTTCCTAATGTAGCATCCTCCATAACAGCTGCGTTATGCACAAACTGGGTGAAGAGGGGCCGGTTAAGGTTTTCGTTTACATCTAACACTTCAACCTCAATGAAACATGAAGATGATAAAGACCGGGGCTTTCCGTGGTCTACAGCTCGAACTGTTAGATTATACGACTGCTGCTTCTCAAAGTCCAGTTCACGCTCCAGAGTCAAGCAGCCTGTGGATGTATCCAGAAAAAATGTCCCTGCTTCACTGTTCTTCAGGTTGTAGCTTATAAGACCTCCGCTCTCCAGATCTAAATCAAAGCTTTCGACCCACAACAGCACTGTGCCTGGAGGAACATCCTCAGGAACTTTGATCCGGTAGATTGTAGGTACAAACTTTGGAGGATTGTCATTGATGTCCTCCAATACAACCACCAGATCTGTGAGCGAGAAAAGCTGTGGGTCCAGTTTGGCTTGATCTCTGGCCTCAATAGTTAGGTCGTATCTGCTAAAGGTCTCTCTGTCTAAAGGCCCTGTTACTTTCACCACCCCTGTGACTTCATCAACCTTGAACAAATCAGTGAAGGTTAGCAATGAAAATTTAAACGCTCCGTTGTCTTCAGAGTCGAAATCAACTGCATTGACTTTGAATATGCTTTTCTCGGCCTCTGTGTTTTCTGGGATGTTCACAACATATCTGGGCTGAGAAAATAATGGAGGATTATCGTTTGCGTCAAGAACGTTAACAGCGAGAAGCTTCCACGTAGAGGTTTGTGGAGATCCAAGGTCATACACAGTTATGTTAAGAATGTAAAACTCTTTTTGCTCTCTATCCAAAGCACTGATTACCTGCAGTTCACCTGTGTTCATGTCAATAGTAAAACAACCATCCTCATTTCCACTGGAAATTGCATAGACAAGCTTTCCGTTAAAGCCAGAGTCATTGTCAGTGGCATTAAATTGCAACACAGATCTATTAAGAGCAAAGTCTTCCCTGATGTCTATCGAGCTTTGTGTGCCCGCGATAAACTTTGGAGAGTGCTGGTTAATTATATGAACGTCTGAGATATACTCTTCTTCTTTGGCGTTGAGAGACGGCTTAAAAGACTCAATAAGCTTCTCTGTCAACTGCCTCGTAATTCCGGTCTCCTCGCAATGTGTGGTGGCGACTTCGCCCTTGCTTGTGATATACACAGTCACCGTATTGAGGTCGGCATTAAATTTGCCATCTGTTGCTGTTATTTTAAGTGTATATAAAGGATTTTCTGTGCCTTCGTACTTTGAGGGAATTGCCTTGGCAAGTTTAATGGAGCCAGAAACAGGGTTAATTGTAAACAGTCCATCCTCATTCCCAGACTCTATCATGTATTTGATCTGCTGGAGCTCATCCAGATCGAGTGCTGACATCTCTGCAATACTCTCCCCCACAGCGAAGTCTTTGGGTATGGAGGCATTGCATGCCACCCGCTCAAACACTGGAACATTGTCGTTGACGTTGGTCATGGTGATGGTTGCTGAGCATTCGCTTACTCTGTTAAATGGGCTTCCACTATCAGAGGCCCAGATTCTCAGGTGGTACCATCTCTTCATGAGCTCATAATCAAACTCTTGTGAGGTCGAAATCACACCGGTCAGTGGGTCTATATTAAAAGGAACCGGACTTGTGTTAGCTATGGAGTATGTTACAAAGCCATTATTATCTCTGTCCACATCAATAGCAGAGACAGCCAAGATGCTTGTTCCGATCAGGACGTTTTCAGGCAGAGAAGCCTGGTATGAGGGCAACATGAACCTGGGGGCATTATCATTTTCATCAATTATATCCACAACGACACGGGTAAATGCTTCCCCGTCATTTGCTGTTACATCAAACTCATAGTGATGGTGCTTTTCAAAGTCGAGAGTCTGTGAAGTCATTATAACACCAGATTTAGCACTGATTTTGAATTTATAGCTATCCGGATTTTCTTTGATGCTGTAGGTTACATTTTTGAAACTCAACCCCACAGATACCCGAACTACGTGACTTTTCGGTGGCGAAAATTCACTGAGAGTGATATAATAAAGCTCTTGTTCGAATGCCAAAGGTTTAACTCGATGAGGAGGAGGGATATGCACGTTTTTTATTGGCGTTAGCAAAGGAGGGTTTCTTCTGTCTTTGGCTTGCAGGGAAATGTTAAGTCCAAATGGGATTTGCGACCAATCAATCCATTTTGTTGAAACCATCTGAAAGCCACCATCATGCAATGTCGATGGAATAATCTGAAAGCACTTCAGCGGATCCCCTTCAACTATACTTAGAGATGCCACTTTCTCCTTTGGTTCAGTTTTGATATTCACACTTATTTTGTCGTCATCCATTTGTGGAGTCGCTGCACTGGTGGGTGTGATGAGGGTAAAGTTTTCTGTCACGTTTTGTATGGCCACAACAACCTTTGCTACATTTCCAAACTTCTGCACGCCAGAGATTTTCTTTGTCCTGTCCTCTGCCAGCACAGTCAGCTCATACCGGTCTCTCTGACTGGCGTCAAGAGTCTTGATAAGTGTAACGGTCCCTGTGAACGGATCAACAGCAAAGGGGTGTGATCTAGTGGTGAATGAGTAATAAAACTCTGCATTGCTGCCAATATCAGCATCCGTTGCGCTCACTCTCACCAGACTCGACTTGATCGGTGTGTTTTCTTTGATTAGTGCATGATAAGAGGCAGGGTAGAAGAGCGGTTTCAGATCATTTGTGTCAAGCACTTGGATCGATACCTTTGTTCTAGCTCGGTTGTCATAGGTGCTTTCAGTAGCCTCAACGGTGAGTGTGTAAATGTCTCGTACCTCTCTGTTCAGCACAGCTGAGTAACTGCTTCGGGTTTTGATTCTCAGAAAGCAAAAATCTCCTAAAGTTACCTCCTCAGCTTTGAAAAGGCCATCATCATCGCCAGAGACAATCTTGTATTTAACGTCCCAGAAAGGATCAGATAGTACGATGCCCATTCGGACTGGGCTCTCCGTGTAGGTCCTGGGGGCAGAGTTCTCATAAATGGTGGCATTATACAAATGATGAGTGAACCTCAGCAGAGAGTTGTCTTTAACCAGGCTCCCTTGACATCTAGTTAGCGTTCCTAGGACTGCTATGACAATGAGAATTATGGCTGTGTCTGTGAAAGCCATTCTCAC
This sequence comes from Enteromius mattozi, assembly GCA_032359235.1. Lineage (NCBI taxonomy): Eukaryota > Metazoa > Chordata > Actinopteri > Cypriniformes > Cyprinidae > Enteromius > Enteromius mattozi. The sequence continues at coordinate 15,602,618 of JAUMHE010000063.1, read as the reverse complement.
TGTCTCAACCTGGACCCGCAGACCTAAAGAGATGGAAAAAATTTTTAAAATCCCTTCATTTTTTTCACAAGTAGACAAGACATGGTTTTACAATGAGCTGGTATGGCAATAGTAATATTACATTGACCAATATATAACCGCATACCGAAACTAAAAAGTACAAAACACACACGCATATTTATTTCATTGTCTGTTTAAACTAGTGAAAGGCCATAGTCAGGTATTTTTTGTCCCGTTTTGACATGCCTTGACAAGCTACATTACATTGTTTAACCGTGAGAAGGGCACCAGACGTCTTTAAACCAGGTGATACATTTTCACATGGTTGAGCCAGTTTTCTTCAACTACAAGTCAACTATGAAAATAGGTTTTGCAACTTAAATTATTTTGGCTATTCAAATAAGGTAATACAATTATTTATCTTGATGGTGCCTGACACTGAGCTTCCCTTCCTCACCCTCTAGTTCGACAGCAATTTTTAGTGACAAAATTTAATCCAATGTTTCATATTCCACATAATTAAAAAAAAAAAAAAGGACAATTTATTCCTAAAACAAATATGGGGTAACACTTTAGAATTCGGAACACTTATTCCTGGTAACACTTTATTTTAGATATCTCTATACTAGTTATGTATGCTTATTAGCATACATATTACTAGAATATTTGCCATTTATTAGTAGTAATTAAGCACATATTAATGCCTTATTCTACATGACCTTATTCTACATCCCTAATCCTACCCAATACATAACTTAATAACTACCTTACTAACTATTGATGAGCAGCAAATTAGAAATTTATTAAGAAAAAAGTTGTAGTTAATAGTGAATAAGTGACACTTTAGTATAGGAACCAATTCTCACTATTAACAAGTTGCTTATTAGCATGTCTATTAATAATCTGTTACAAACATAATACTTTGTTTGTGCTTCCAAAAGAGGACACAACTAGAAATCAGTGATTAAGTTGTATTTACAACACTGTTCCAGAACAGTTCAACCCAAATATTAGAGTGTGTTCAGTGCATTAATGGAGGCCTGATTCCTAAAACCTGGAGAGCAGTCTAAGCTGGCTGTGCACAGAGACTATAAGGTGGAGCAATTCTACCTCTGCAAGGACAGTCTGGTGCTTCTGACTCACAACCTTTAAGTTAAGTTAAGTTTTCGCCAAACGCCAAACGTTTGAGTTATTTGAGGTATTCGGCCAATCACCACACACTGGATAGCTGACCAATCAGAGCACACCTCGCTGTTTTAGAATGATGAGCTTTGTACAAATCGACTCGTTTCAGGAGGCGGGGCTTAGAGTAGAAACAAAAATGTACAATACGTTGAAAATAATGTGTTTTTTGAAACTTAAACCACATAAACCCACTGCATTACACCAAACACACAAAATAATGTTCTTTTAGCAACATAATTTGACCCCTTTAAGATATTTCAGATGTTTTTACTTAAAAGTTAGCACACTTACTGAAAGTGTACCTGATTTAACTACAATACAGTGTGTGACACCAGGAGTAAAGAAGTAAAAGCAAGCTGAACTAATTTACGCTTTAGTTTAAACTATTATTCTCTTGTCAGTCTCATATACTCGCATATTTACGTAGATGTATGATAACAGTTCTAACTGCCATAAATCTCTCTAGATGGGGGTGGGGGAAAATGTAGCCATATTTCCCAGATCGCATCAATGGGACAGAAGTACTAACAGAGAATTAATATGCCCCATACTGGTTTAACTTAAATAAAACTTGTGTTTCTGTGTGGGTTTCAACAGTAATTCTCCTTAACTCTTTTGAAATCTCCTGAAATCCGACAGGTAAGGGTTGTGAAATCCCTCAGGGTGAGTCTGTTAGCAGTAGGATGTGCAGTGTGCTGCCCTCCAGCATACACTCTCACAGCTACCTGCCGCCACACGCTCAGCCAGGCGGCACACACTTGGATCAGGTTTCACTATCAGCTCTCACTTTGCCAGTTTTGTTAGATTTTATGACATTTAAGGATACTGTGAACAGTTAAGCATGCTTGCACTCTTGTAATGGTACTAAATCAAACTTTGCGTACAGGGAGCACTAACAACACTCAGGAAAGTCACATCAAAGCAAACTGTGTTTAAAACACGCACTACTGTAAACCCCAAGCCAACAACAAAGTGGAGTCTTCAGTCTTAATTTTTCATACTCTACAGGAGTTCTTATTACTTTCCCTGCACGATCAATGCTTTGTGATGCATGGATTACTAAAGGATTACACTAGCTCTTGCTGTCGGTTTATTGTTTGCAAAAGTTGTGTCCAGAGCCAAGCATCAACATGCCCACGAACAGCTAGTTTGGCGATGATGAGGCATTAGGAATGACGCGGAATTGAACTTCCTCCTTTTTGAACTGCGTGCTAATTAGATTATGATAAATGCAGTTATCTTTGTTTAAAGCGAAGCAAAGAATGCATTTTTTTTTGTGTTGTATTCTAATCGCAGCTTAAAGATTAAATCCTTTCCTAAAAAAAACACTTTTACAACATTTTTGTGAGTGAGCTGGTTTCCTAGAGCTGTCTATACTTACGTGAGGATCCATAAATTTCCACACATCCACACCTAGTGCCACAGGGAGGCAATTATCTAAATTGCTATGAGGGCTTCTGAGAATAAATGGTTAAGACAAATGGCTTAAACCCAGTTTATTTGGACTTGGACATTTAAGGTGACCACCTTGTACCACAAAATGTTAAATATGTAATCGCTATCAAGCGCACCACGTTAAAGGCCTTGATGGACAAGATGTGTAATTGCTATGTGTATTTAAGAAGGAAATAATATTTCATATCGACTTAGATTACCTTAGGCCCCAGTCAAAATGTGTTAAAAAAAAGAAGAGCTTTGGTGTGTGTTTTAGATGACAAGTCAAACATTTCAATTAGCATTAATAATATAAAAAGAATATCAGTATGTGCTTTAAACACACTGTGAAATGCACTTACACAGTCTTCACATAAGTCATAATTATCACCTTTTGTGTAAAATACTTCTACGTGTATTTAGAAAATAAAAAACACTTTATTTTAAGGACCAAATCATGCATCATACACATGCACATGGCTGTTTATTAGTACTTTTAGCAGTCTTTTTTCTGCATGACCATAAGAACTACCCTACTTAGTATTAAAAAAATAGATAATTAGGAGTTTGAGGCAAAATACAGTGAGAACTGGATCTTAAAATAAAGTGTGATCACATTTACATCTGCCTAATTGCAACACTTGTAAGAGCCTGACTGCAGCCCACAGAAATGCTTACCACAGCAAAATAATGATTTATAAAATCCAACAAAGCACCGCTAACATACTTTGGATGTATGTTAAAATCAACGGTAACACTTTATTTTAGGGTCTCTTAACTAGTTGCTTATTAGCATGCATATTACTAGAATATTAGCCATTTATTAGTGCTAATTAAACACATATTAATGCCTTATTCTACATGACTTTACACTCCTAATCCTACCCAATACCTAAACTTATCAACCACCTCACTAACAATTAATAAGCAGCAAATTAGGAATTTATTGAGGTAGTTAATAGTGAATAAGTGTTGCCTATTCTAAAGTGAGGCAGAGAGTTCAGCAAACTGACACCGCATGCTTGACATCTCAGAAACTCACCTGAGGTCCTCGACTGCTGCTATGCATAAAACTTTTCCCAAAGTCCTCACAGCTTTGGTATGACAGTATTCCAGAGCGGAAATAAACCTAATCGCTTCTCATCCATAATGAACACTAAAACTCAGCCAGAAAAGCCTGTGTTGACGGTTCCAGCTAATTTAGCACGTTCGCGAGACTAAAGAGTTGCAAGGCTGTGGAGACACCTCATTCCCTGAGGAATCAGGTTGATCTTCTCCTCCCCAATCCTGATGACATTGTCCCTCCCTCTGAAACCCTCCCCCTCCCCCTAAACTCAGCCCAACACCCGTCAACCATCAGCCGGGCACACAGATTGGAGGAGTTTTTACCCTTTCTCTCTCTGTGTGTGTCTGTCTTTTTGTTTGTTTTAGCCTTTGGGCGAGGTAGGTAAGTTTTACACAGAGTCCCGTTCAAAGCTCATAGGTGTCATATTGCTGAGTACAGTACAGAATCTCTGCTTTGTGCTACAGATGCAGCCACCTCAATGCTTTTGAAGTCTGTAGACAAAATATAGGAACAGACCTAACAAAATAAGTGGCTGATTAACTCACGAAAGCTAAACACGAAACCGCTCCAACAGATACCAGAAGGCAATTACCTATTATTAGTGCTAGCGCTACTGCTAACAGCCCGAAGCACATAGTCTTTGTTTGACTGTTATGTAAACAGAGATCACCGTTCACACTCAGGCTACCTATAGTGTAATGCGTTTCACGTTGATAAGCATTTCTTTAGCAGATTCCCCAATTAAAAGTTCTCCACAGTCACAGACCCAAAAATGGCTTCAGAACTGTACGTTGAGGTACGACAGCACTTTTGCGTCCAGCTACCCGCCAGAGATGATGTAAACAGACCCTGCTCTCCATGCCAAGACCTGCCGTGGAGCAAGGGAGGATGAACACATGGAGCAGGCACGGCCCACAAATAAGACTCAACAGACGGTGGGCACCGGGCCACCGGCAGCAGGTGGACTTTGCAGAAGCACGTTTTGAGGAAGAAGTGAAAAATGCGCAACCCTAAGGGCACGAGATAAAGCCACATGCATCGATATTTCACAATGCTGCTCATTCGGACAGTTTTATGAGTGGATTAAGCATATACACATCAGTATTTAGTGACATCCTGTCTTTTGAGAGCTCGTGGACTGACACGATTTCACACCGCATCTTGATAACGGATCAATCATCGCTTGGAAAAATGCAAGGAAGCAAACCAAACCCCTTAATCCTTGGATCCACAAACTAAAAGATACAAAGCACTTTTTGGCACAGCCTCAGAGCATTCACTATCAGTCAGCACAAAAAGCAGTTTCATCTGGGTTTGACAGACTTGAGTGACAGCTCTGTTTAATCTGTATCCTCTCAGATAATGTGTTGACCTTCTCATTGTGCGTTTCTCTGATTCTTCATGTCCTCATTTGCCTCAAATTTACATCATAACTGTCAAAAGGCTGTGAAGGAGTGAAACAGAGTGTGTCATTGTGTTCAGCTTTCATTGTACTTACTCAGTGCGTGAATATTTGCATTAAGTCACCGTCAGTCATTGCAGACATGGTGTGTCAATTTTAAAATGCTATGTCAGAAGTTGTGCTGTGCAGTCTCATTGTAATAAGGAAATATTTGCAGAGACTTAATTATTTAATTATTACATGATATACCTGGTGTCATGTCATAAACGTACCTTGGTGCACTTTTTAGCAAGACACAAAATATGTACCAATAAGTACATATCACTGCAGTTTCCCAAAGAAATGAACACTAGAGGCAGTAAAACTCCTTTTATTCCCTTTCACTCAAATTTACAGAGTTTCAGTTAATAAAGTGTAATTTTCGCACAATTACTTGATGAATATCTCGTTAAGACTTCAAAACAATATTAATATGCACAGAATTTGGCTATTAATAATGGCTATTTGAATTTGTCTGTGATATTCTTCTATGGTTATTTTTAAGCTGTATTTAAGCAATAATGTTAAAGTACATATGAATGGGTAGACGGAATTTTAATTAAAAATAGTTTAAAAGTAGATTTTAAAAGTAGAGTTTGAATTAAATTTTTAATACTGTTAATAATGCTGATGTACATATAAAATTACATGATATAGCAGACCACCTTACTTTAAATTATTTTATTTTTTTATTATACTTTTTGGGAAAGGTATATCATAACACAAAAAAACAACAATACAAACTCTAACAAGGCTTATTATTAATAAACTGAAAAAGATAAGTAAATACTGCACACACACACAGATTTACATAAATATTTTAGTTTTTGTTTAATTACAATTTTGAAGTTAACATCTTTAACCATAACGATATGCAGTACACTGATTTTTTTATGATGCATCCACAAACAGTCTTTTTTCTGCCCCAAACTGGCCTAAAAATAATTTATTTATTTGTTTATCAGTCTTATCTGCACTCTTCCCAGCAGCCACAGGGGCATGAATAATTAATACGGTTGCACTGTTTGATCGTTTTCAGTTTTAATTGCATTGTTGTTGTTGTGTTTTGTCATTACATTTAGTAACTAGTTGGCTTGTAATATCATGAGATTGTCCCTGTATGCAAAATGATAGTTTGATTTTTTTTCCCTTTTCATGTCCAAGTACTGCTCACAGCATTTTAATGTACTTCATAAATATTTTTTGTCTCTTGAGTGTCTGTGTCATGAGGGTTCATCAGAGGCTGTCAACAGATAATTATCTTCCTCTCAATGACAAACATCTCTATGAAGCAGACAATAACAATTAAAAACAAGGAGCACAACTTGGTTAAAAAAAAAAGTCTACAAATAAACTACTCATGTTACCAAGTAATAGCTGACATGGCTATTGTGAAGAGGAAGTACAAACCTATGTTCATATTTACTGGCTGTTAGACAGACCTAGTTGTTTGTCTGTCAAAGTAAAGGAGCAGATGAATGACTGAAATTCTGCACCCTGTAAACCATTGGTCTCAAACTCAATTCCTGGAGGGCCACAGCTCTGAAGAGTTTAGCTTCAAATAACACTTGCTTGGATGTTTCTAGTGATCCTGAAGACCCTGATTAATTGGATCAGGTGTGTTTGGTTTAGGTTGAAGCCAAACTCTGCAGAGCTGTGGCCCTCCAGGAATTGAGTTTGAGACCACAGCTGTAAACAGTATCCCACACTCACTGACCACATGGCTGTCAGGAGACTCTTAGTGCTGATGACTCCTGGGAAATGGGTCATTCTTCATTTCTGGACAGGCAGACAGCTGTGTATTCAGTTCAGTCTCAATCAGCAGGTATTAGTCAATTTTTTCAATCACACTTTATTTTAAGGTCCAATTTGTGCTGTAAACAAACCATTAACTACAACGTTTTCCTCAAATCCTAATTTGTTGCTAATTAATCGTTAGTTGTTAAATTCTGGCATTGGGTATAGGTAAACAGCCAATGTTAATAACAGGCTTATTACCTGACACAAAATACGTACCAATAGATACATATCACTGCAGTTTCCCAAAGAAATCAACACTGAAGGCAGTAAAACTCCTTTTATTCCCTTTCACTCAAATTTACAGAGTTTCAGCTAATAAAGTGCAATTTTCGGAAAATTACTTGAAGAAAATTATGTTATGACTTCAAAACAATATTAATATGCTGGGAGATTTTGAAAACTGATGCTTTTGAACGTCAGCATCACACATATCCAGCTTCAAGGTTTTCATGGATGGTAGGTTTGTTCGGTAGCTCACGGAGTGGAGAGATGTGCTTGAGAGACGAGGAGCTTCCGTTCAAATCCTGTATAACAGGGATAACCCTTACACACAGACCAAACTACATTTTTATCACTGTCTATATCCTGAAGTTTTTTTACAGAGGGATTTGTTCATATATAATTTGCTTGATAATACAACATTTTATTCCCCCAAAAACTGTCAAAATGTGTTGTTTTCTGTCTAAGTATTTTCTGAATTATGAAGTGACAAAATGAGATACCCAAAATTCCCTCTTTTGACTTTAATATGTTTGCAATTATCAATCAACTAGCTAAGTAAGGTGATAACTATTAGTTATTTTTTTTACCCTATTCACCTGCAGTGTCTCGCCTTAAAGGCGATATTATATAAAAATATTATAAAAATTCTGTAATTAATCAAATTCAATGTTTCAATATAGCTGCTAACTCTTATGAAGTTCTTTTCCATCCTGCAACAATTTATCATTCAAAAAAGCTTAAAAAGACAATGACACCATACAAGCAATATGATACATTTGTGTTTTAATTGCAGACTTTTCACGTTTAGATAAACTGAAGCAAACAGCACAGGGAGTTTTTACGGGGACGTTCTGGCTTTGATTGTTTGAAAAGAGCACAGGCTGCACAACAATGATCACTTTCCTCCAGGGCTATAGTAATTATATTCTTATAGTGCCAAAACAATCATACATTTTTTAAGATTTTGGCAAGTACTGTTTTATTTGTTGTAAATATACGCAATGATCAAAGCTTGTCGTCAGAGTTCGTTGCCCGTAACTATATTTTATGTTAGGCTGAGGGCAGAACGATGTCTCAGATGCTCCTGCAGACTGTATAAACCTAAAGCCCTATCTGTGACTTTCTCTCAAAGCGAGTATTATTTAGTCGTATGGTTCTGTATATTGCATGGTAGTATTGATTACTATGTGGATTTCAATGTGTTGGTTTCAGAAGGAGCATGATGTGGTTACTAACATGATAAGCAGAAAGAATGAGACAGATTAGCAGGTTTATAGCACACTGACAGATGCCCCAACAATACTTTGCTACCTGAAAACACCTGATGAAAGCAGCTATGAAACAGGCATGGAGAAATACCACAGTGGTACCATGAAACCTATAAGTCATTTGAGTGTATTATCATGATTAAAACAATATTTCACTCAAAAGTTAAACTGAATTGAAAATGTACTCCGCCTCAGGCCATCCAAGATGTAGATGAGTTTGAAATCCAAATTTGTTGAAATCCATCACTTGCTCACCAGTGGATCCTATGAAGTGAATACAAACAGCTGATAAAACATGACAATAATCCACAAGTAACCCACACCACTCCAGTCCATCAATTAACAACTTGTGAAGAGAAAAAGACCATAACCCGTAATAATGCTTCCTCCAGTATAAAAAAAGTATATCCTGTTGTCCTTTCACATCAAAATTAAACAACATATTTGTTTAGAGCTATTTTTGGATCATTTTCACATGAACAGTGTTTTGATATTTCTCTGAAAAAACAAACTCATCTACATCTGTCACGATCAGCTGGAAGTGCATGCCCAACTCGCTGATTGGCACTCCAGCGTCAGACTAGTACTCTGTGTTTTGTG
>JAUMHE010000063.1:15576953-15593502 GCA_032359235.1 Enteromius mattozi | reverse complement strand
GTGTCTGTCCTGACCCTGAGTTTAATAAACATTGTTTGCACTTGAACCCGCACGTTTCACGTCCTCAATTGTGACAACATCTTTGATGATCTGAGGGTGAGCAAATTTTCAGAAAATGTTTGGGTAAACTTTTCCTTAAAAAAAAACATTGTTTGATCTCATTGCCTCATGTGATTCTATACTTTGTAGAATCATTAGTCAACTTGATATTTTGGTCATAAATTTTTCCCAAGAACATTTTACCAATGCCAAACCACATCAATCTTAATAACTACTATTGATTTTGTATTTAATCGTATATAATTGATATATAATTGTCCATGAAGGCTAAAAGTAAAAAATTCCTTATATTCAGGTGTGCCAAATTATTAGGCAAGTTTTCTTTTACAGATAAAAGGAGCCCAAAAAAAAGAGGTTGAACTCAGACTAAAAGTAAAAAATGATGAAATGCCCATGAGAAGGATGCAATACTAATGCAATAATAGAATTAGCAAAGTTAAGGAATGACCATTGGGCAGCAAAATGCTCATTGGGTCTGCAGAGGCTAACTACAAAAGAATTAATAATTAATATCAAGAATTAGGCGAGAAACCATCAGGAACCATTTGGTCTCCAGCGCCTCCATTTTTCAAAACTGTGTCAGGTTCTCAGAGACTTTGCTTGGGTACAAAATCCTAAAGAACTACCCTCACTTAATAAGAATAGCATGCTGAATGGACGGACAAGTTGTGAGTGACTCACATCACATCACATCCTCTTCAAACACTGTTTGAAGAATTTATCTTCCAGAATCTAGCAGTAATTTTAGGGAGCTCATTTTTGTCTCATTTTTAGACATTGACTAAATAACCTCTAATGCTAGATTGTGGTAGATAAATCACTTAAATAAATACACACAATAAATACACAACCAACAGTATGTGGTTTGTGATTGGTAAAACGTTCCTGGAAAAAAAATCTGACCATAATTTCAACTTGTCTTATAATTCGGCACACAGTGTAGGCCTAAATGTAAAGTTTATCTTACAGAAACTACAAAATAATATCTAACAAGGCAATTTATAGTGATTTTGCAATTTTAACTTGACAATCCCTGGTCATCATTAATTGTATTGAAACAAGCAGCATGCACATTCTGCTAAACCTCTCCTTTTTCGTTCAGTCGAAGGAAGAAGATCTCCGGTTGCGAAACGACAGAACAACAAGTAAATGATTTTAAACTGAAACATTCATCAAAGAATGCAATGAACAGTTGGTCACATCACCTGGCATTTAATTTGTTGAGATTAAGCAACTCATGATGATCTCTGATTGAAATGCTGGCCAACGAACAGCACAGTTGCTACTAATGTTTATAGCACTTGGACCTGTCATGGACGCATTAACTGCATCATTAGAATGAGAACAGCTGCTCGCGGCCTGCATAACAATTCACACGAAGATCACACCGGCAGCAGGAGAGGGATCAGGACGACTATGAGTTGGAGCTCACTCATATGTCAGTCTGACTCTGAAATGCTAATCAGAAGATTTCCGTACTGCCTGTTTCTGTAAGATAACGAAGGTCCCATCAGAGAAAATCACTGGCTTATTGTGTTCACATGACAGGGAAGACTATGATCCTCCTTTATTATTTAACAAACCAGGTATTTGAATAGAGAGATGTTAATCTGGCTCGAGTCCTGGTCGAATGTTATTTCATGTGCTGCATTGTCCAAGCGCACAAAGAATTCCTGTCGGTTAAGTTTTCTACAACTGACTACAAGGCATACTGTGCATGATAAACTGCAACTACACATGTAATCGTAAACATTTTAAGAGTATCTTTTGATAAAAGGTTCATGCTTCGATCGCTCAGTTTTCTTCTAGCCTGACCGGTTGTGACAGATGTGTTGTTACAGGCATAAGAGTTTGGGCAAGACAGGTAAATCACTTGTAGTACCTTCTATTCAAAAGAATGCTGCCATTCCATCATCTTTTCTGAGATGAGAGCAATTTTCTTTCAAAAGGCCTTTTTGTCAGACGGCAGAGGAAATAGATGGAACTCTTTATTATTAAATATATGTGACTTTTGCTTGCAGGTATATGAAAAAGTGGATCGAAGTCAACTTGAAGAATAAGGTCTGTTTTGGACTAGTCTTGCATTGGGGTTTTGATTGTGGCAGATCAAGCAGACCTGCCAAATATTTCTGATAAAGTAAAGTTCACTGGGTCAGACTGGAGGATAAAACTTTACCCACCTGCTGCAACAAAAGATGTTGCATTTAAAGGTTAACGAGATAGTGAAATGTGAGAATTTACTCATCATTTAGTCACCTTAATATGTCAGCACAATCGTGATTTCAAATCTCCTGATAGCAGGTCAAATTTGTGCAATGTATTTATGTAAACAATAAAAGTTATCACACACAACCATTAAAAAGTATGATTTTTATAAAGAAATTGATACTTTTATTCTGCAAGGATGCACTTAATTGATTTTTTATCTAACTAACTATTTCAGAGTGAGTTGTGAAATAAACTAATAACTGCAAAAAAAAATCTAAAGTCTAAAAAGTTCATTTTAAGAAAGAAAAAGATTTTTGTGAGATAAAAAGTCACAATTACCTTGTAAGTTTTGGCCATACCAGCAGGAAAAAAAATTCAAAAATATTGACAAATACTAATTCAATGGTGTAGAAATCTAAATGAGGCAGAAACAAAAGCCACCTCAAAAAAAGGCTGAGACGCGTGTTCCCACTGTCTGTTGAGCCATGGGCTATAATTACTAGTTTTGAATGCGAATTCTACCATGCAAATCTCCCATTAGTGTAACACTGTGAGAAAACGTGCATTCCTTTTATCAGTCAATAATTTTATCAGTCGTACAAGAGTAATTTAAACACGTGCTTCATCCGAGTCTCTGAGATCTTAACATATTTCACAAGCAACGTCTTACAAAAAAAAAGTCTGGGTATTACTTAGATCACCACACAAAGCCAGCAACTTTTCTCACTCGAGGCATTATTGTGCGGCATGTTTTTAACCACCCAGTTCTGTCGTAAGAGCGCTGCATGCCAACAGGGAACAGCGAGTGCTAGAGGGGAGAAAACCTTTCCTCGTGTCACGCCGTCATCACCTGGCCCAGCTCTAAGCAGGCCACGAGGGCTGTGGGGGTTTGTGGGCGGGCTGAAATGCTGTTTGGAGACTAGAGGAGCGAGAGAGGATGAGGAGTGGGAGAGGCAGATGGCGCGTGGTTGGAGAGAGAGAGAGGACAGGACTAGGCCCAGCGCAGCAGGTCCAGGAAATACAATCAAACTCCCAGCAGACCCGCTGAGTCTGACATACAACACATCTCTCTCTCCTTCTCAGTCTCAGTCTCTCTTTAAACATTTTCATATACCCGCTATGGCCATTTGCTATAACTTAAACATGTTTCCAAAAGTTCACTAATACTATGACCTGTTTCAGACACACGTTTCTGGACAGAAAACTGCTGAGATTGCAATAATATACATGTACTGTACACTGTAAAATAAAATCTGTAAATTTCAGTTGTCAACTGTTGTTGCCAGAATTTGACTGTAAAAAATATGGTAAAAACATTTTAGGCTTTACTGTTTTAACTTAAATTTACAGTTAAATACCGTAATTTCATATAATTTCTGATATAATGTTATTATACCAACCTATTAAAGTACAGAAATCTGTTTTGTACCTTTAAAATACACTGATAACCACTAAATGTGTCATGAAGGAGACGGGAGGCGTACGGATCCATTCGCAGACATTTATTTACACACACACAGAGTATAATCACAGGCAGGGTCGATCATCAGCAAACATAAACATCCAAGGCAAAGACAGTAAGAATATCCAGTACGTAGCGAGGGGAGTTGAGCGATCGGCGAACTTAATCCAAATAAGGGCGAGGCAGGAACAAGAGTCCGAGGGCAGGCAGAGTCGAGAACCAGGAAGTCAGAGAAACACAAAGAAAACACAAGGAACATGGGAAAACACGGAGGGTTACAAAGGGGACAACACAAGGTATATCCACGCAATGTACTGCGAATTACACATTCAACAAGCAAGCTTGTAAATACAAGATAACAAGGCTCAGGGGAGGGGGATTCGAATGAATCACTATGGCGACAAACAAGGTGGGTGGAGACAAAGAGTTCATAATTAAAGTCTTGGACACAGAGCAGAGGAACAGACAAACAGTACATTTAGTCCGGGGCTGGAGTGCCCTCTGGCAGAGCCCGATGGCACGTCCAGTTGGCATCGTGACAAAACGCAGGTGGTGATAAGAAAGTCACATGATGAACCAAAGTCCATCACAAGCAGCTTTTAAATATGAAGATATATAGAAGGTGCTCAGTGTCATTCACACAAACACTAAACACCATCATGGTGAGAATTATTAAACTGAAATATGCAATAAACATTAATTTAACAACATTACATGCATAACCCTAATAAACATAACTGATAAGAAAAAACTAAGAAACATAGTTATTTAAAAAAATAATTCTCAAATTTAAACTAAATTTGAAATGCAATGCAGGGAATTCTGGGAATGACAGTTTACAGTTCTCTGTAAATTTTACATAAACTTACCATTAACCATTTAACAGGTTTTTACCGTAGCATTTTCAAAGTTTTTTACAGTTAAAATCACTGTAAATTTACTGTGTATGTGTTTGGATGCACATGCTGTATATGATGTCCTCTGCAATACAGAAAGTCACATATTAAGGCAAAAAATGCACAAATTCAGTTCCATTGAAGCAGAATGAGGTCACTCTTAGGTGTTAGCTCTGTACTTCATTCGTTAACATGTAAATTAGCTGGTTTAATTCAAATGATATATTTCATATTATAGTTATACTTTGATTTTTAAGGACCAGTTATTAAGTGATTAATATTAATATAAGTGATTGGTCAGCAGCTGTGTTTTATTAATACTTTCATTAATACTTGTCTGAGACAAGTAGACGTTTTGAAGGGGCAAGAGAAAGAAGATCATTTTATTTGCCTGATCAGACAGCTAATCTGACTAAAACATCTAACTGCACCAAAATTTCAGTGAGAATGGCACTGATTTTATTACATTCTGTAACGATCTTCACTGGAGTTCCCCTCTGAAGCCTCTAGAGGGCCCGGACTGTTGTCTGTTTACCTGTCTCTCCGTTCTCCGTTAAGGACTCTTATTATGAACATTTGTCTCCTCCCACCTTGTTTGTCGCCATGGTTGCCCATTAGTTCCTCCGCCCCCTTGTCTTGTATTCTGGTGTATTTAAGGACCTGTTTGTGTGTTTACTGGTGCTGATCATTGTGGATGTACTTTGTGTTTCCCCTCTGTAAGCCTTTCGTGTTCCCAGTGTTCTTGGTTCTGTTTCATCGTTGACGACCCTGCCTGCCCCGGACTCTCGCTCTTGCCTTTACCCCTTGGATACCTCGGCACACTATTGGATTATTCTCTCGTCTTTGCCTTTGATGTTCCCGTTCGCTGTTAACGATCCTGCCTGTTTCAACCCTGTCTGTAAGAGTAAAGATAAAGTAGTTTGCATTTGGATCCGCTCGTCCTCGTCATCTCTCTGAACCGTGACACATTCAGTGCATGCGATTAATAAGATAACGAGTAAGGTAACGCCAGTGAGGCTCACGCAGCTTGTTTATGTGAGAGAATCTCGTGTAGAAATCAAAACAAATGAACACAACTGCACACAGAAGAAAAATAAAAAAGTTAGTTTTTTATATTTATAAACATATAGCCTAGTTAAGCAACATGACACGACCAAGAGAGGGAAGTTCCCTGAAAACCATGATTGAAAATTTGACATTATATACAAGAGTTAAAATGAGTAGTTAATGTCTACATTTTAGTTCAGTATTTGAATTTGAATTTATTTAAAATGATTTTTTTTTTTTTTCAATTTTTGCTCCATTTGTATAATGAAAATAGTTCCAAAATATCACAGCAGAACAGTCATATGCAACACACAGAGCAGCGGTGTTTTGTTAATGAATTTTGAATCATTTGAGTCAATGATTCAGTGGTCCATTCATAAAAACAGGCACTTGCTTCATTCCTGGATGAATTTGAACGAATTCACTGAAGGCTTCAACGACATTCAAGATGCTGCCACCTACTGGCGGTTTAGTTTCATGGTAGCCATAGTCTCGTTTTTCCAACATTTCATATTTATAATATAAAGAATTTGTTATGAAAGATTATGCATGCATTTAATACGGTAAGTGGAAAATGCCCTTTAAATATGTCAAATGATTTAAAAACATTATTATTAATATAAAATGTAATTTCCCAACAAGAAAACTGTGGGCAGTGAAAATGCCGAGTGGCTAGTAAATTTGGAAAAGCCACAGTGGCTGTAAAGTACATTTTCACAGTGAGACTAAAGAGCATCTTAAAATTGCACATCTTATGTTGCCTGAAGCATTGAGTCTTATTATGAAAGTCTGAAAGTTTTACAGTACAGTTTTTTAATCAAATTGGCAATGACAGAACGTGGAAACAATTTGACTTTGAATTTAATGAAGGTACAGTGCTGTGAAAATTTATTTGCCCCATCCTGATTTCTATATTTCATAAATAGTTTTAATATTCAAATAAAACACTGAATAAAATAAAGGAAACTTGAGTACAAACAAATTACAGTTTTTACAAATTACAGCAGCTGTATTAGAAACACCCTCAACCAACACAACATTTTTCTTTTTATAATTTGATGCAAAGGTAATGTAATACAAAGTATAGTGTTATAAATGTACATATTTTTAATGAAAGACAGGATTTATGATGCTGATGACATTTAAAATGTGTCATTACAGTCTATAAAAAGGGCCTATTCCAGCTATACATGTGTGTAAATATCTATTTGCCACTGCAGCTCCTAATTCTATGGAACTGCATTCAAATACTGCTCAAATAATATGCACACTCTTAGAAGGGATACAAAGCTATTTCAGAGGCTCTCAGACTCCAAAGAGCCACAGTGAGAGCCAGTATCTCCAAAAGAGCCAGTATCTCCCAGAAGTGTCCAGCCTTGTGAAATGCCTCCAAGAGTACATCGACGACTCATTCAGGAAGACACAAAAGACCCAAGGACCAAACTAGATGACATTTTCAGAGTGGTTTTGCCATCGTGACGAACACAACTGAGATGCTGTGACAGGATCTTAAACACACGGTTTATGCTTCAACTCTTCACTGCAGCTGAACTAAAGTTGAACTAATGCAGATGAGTGGGCCAAAATCCCACCACGGCACTGATCTCCAATTATCAGTAACGTTTGGTTGTAGTTACTGCTGCTAAAGCTGAATTTAAGTTTGGGGTCAATTTGTTTTTTTACATGGGTGAATGCTTAAATTATTTTGTTTACTCAGACTGCTTTTTATGTTGTAATTTGTTTATTTTGATCTAGAATTATTTAGCACTTAATATATACGAAAAGTGAAGAAATCAAATAGGAGCTAGTTTTCTTTTTGCAAAATATTATTATTAATTTATCCTCCTACAACAATTTATTTTGCAATAATGACTCTTTTTATCATGCTTCTTGGATGGCCCTACTTCCCTAATAAAGAAATAAACAAACGGACATCAGATTTTTACTACAAGCTGAAATTATTTCAGTACCTATGTTGTGAAATGTGAACATTTAGAAACACACCTTATCATCATTACACATAAATAGGCCACAAAATGCTGCAAATGACCAATGAGAATTAAGTATTTCAAAACTCCCTCCATTAAGTGATAGTAAAAACTAATATGTACAATATAATACATACAGTTAAGCATAAAGTACTTTTCCTGGATTTGTGGACTAAGCTGAAAACCGGTTTAACCAGCACAAGGATTTGCTTGATTTTACAAATTTGCCTCGTAAATCTATGATGACATCCTGTTGTGGAGGTTTATGTCCGTTTTATAATTTATTAGGTTATTTATCTGCTTATAAGCCCTTATATCTCCGGCCATCAGTTTATCAGTATTGTACTGAATGACTGATGATCTCCAAATCTTCTTTTTCATTTTTATGGCATTTAAATTCTGCCATCCTCACTGCATAAAACACACCAACGCTCCTGCTCCTTTTAAGCCTGATCAAAGTGGCGTATTTCTAAGTGCTCAGACAAGGGCTTTGTCAAGGATTTGAGCTTGGCTTGATGTGACAACATAGCTCAGTGGCAGATAGTCCGAGCAAGAAGCAGCGCTGAGATAAGATTAAATGGTTGTGTTGTTCTCATTTGGAACAAAGAGCTTTTTGATGAAGAAGTTGATGTTCACACCAACAGAAGCAAAAAGAAAGATTACACTGTGTAACGTGAACAGATAAGCGGGCATGCAGACGTCTTTGGAGGAAAGCCTTGAACATGATCTACACTCCCACTCGCACAACACAGAGGTCAAAGGTCTTGCCGGTGAATATTCAGCAAGATGCTCATGAAAGTTTGATGGAAATACACTGCTTTTATTAAAGCCCTGTAATGATCTATACTGTATATTTCAAGGTAGGATAGAGAAGAACAGATGAAGGACGAGATAACTATCCCATTGAGTTTCAATACTGAACAACAGCTGCTGTGGATACACATTGTTAAGCAGCAAATGACAAAGCTGCATTATGAGAACTGAGGAATAGGCACCTGTACAAATGCGACTGAGATGTTAAAACAGACTACGGCAAAGATTTCCTCTTTTTGGATAGATCATATTCTACGCAACCTTTCACCCAGTCTATTATTCAGCTATCAGTTTCTCTCTCAGGCTCTGCCTCAGCAAGTCTTTCTTGTGCAGGCAAATGCACCGAGTGCAGTTGCTCAACAATGCTTCAGGCGCAGCTTAGAACTGGCAAAGTCTGAGCTTTCACATGGTTCTGTGTCGATCATGCCACCCTTGAAGCGTTTGAATCGAACCCAAAACTTCAACAGAAATAACAGACTGATTTAAATCAACTGCACCGCTGCAGATAAGGACTTGGTTTCATTTAAATAGCTACTAGTTTTAATGTATATAATATATATATATATATATATATATATATATATATATAAAAAGCTGCCAAAATAACATTTTTTATTAACCACAAGGTAGCTGTGGTCTGCCTGTAGACATGTTACAGCTGCTACTGCAACTTTGTTAACATAAGAAAAATTTAAAAGTGATATTATTATATATTATTATCTAATATTAAATAAACTAGTTTGGGGTCAGATTTTATTTCAAATTGATAGTTTTATTTATTAAGGAACCATTTAATTCAACCGAAAGTGATTGTAAATATATTTATGTTACAAAATATTTCTATTTTTAATAAATGTTGGTCTTGTGTACATCAAAGAATCACAATTAGTTTTTTTTAATTTTAACATTTTCTTCTTCTAATTATTATTATTATTATTATTATTATTTCTTATTATTTTATAACATAATAAGTGTTTCTTGAGCAGCAAATCATGATTTCTTAAAAATAATGTGACACTAAAAACTTGTAAAGATGCAAAAAAATTCAACTTTGCATCACAAGAAAGAAAGAAAGAAAGTTATAATAAATAGTATTATATAAATAAGGAATGATATTTTATAATATTCTCATTTGTTAGACTTCTATCAAAATGATTCCAGTAAAAAACATTTTAAAAACAACAAAAAACAACAAAAGCATGTCAGAGTGATGTTTGCGCATTCAACAGGTTTAGCATCCATGGTCATTTATCTAGTTTGTGCTAGAAAACTAGCTGTAAAAAAAATAACCCATAGCAGGAAAAACACAGAAGAAACACAGAACATTCTCACGAGTATGTTGTATTTATGTATGATGATACTGACTATTGGCATTTAGAAATGTCAGCTATATTTCACAAGTCTCCAGAAAGCAGCAGCGCTGGGTTGTCAACACAGGTTTTACTAACGCAGAGATTCTTGGATTGTGATTTATTGTCATCTGTATAGAAATCTCTTCTCGACTGAAATGGCGAAAACTCTTGGTGTATTATTTAAGCAAGTGCCAGAATTTGGTGCTACGCCCCTGAAGGCGCCTACACATCCCCACAGCTATGATATTTTAAAGAAACACCGGCGAGTGAAGTTGTCAGGGAACCTGGCGTATTATGTTATTAAAGTATTGTCATGGATGAGTTCACAGGCAGAACGTAAGGCAGAGTGAAACCCTCATTCATTCCTGTACCTACAGGGTGCATCTGTGCGAGTTATGAGGTAACATTATCACTCCTGGGAGACGTGTCCATTGTTTGCCTGACGTAGAGAGAGAGAGAGAGAAAGATGCTGGCTATTCGTTTCACTCGCTGCGTTTGAGTAGACCATCTACAGATAAAGCATGGTGCAGGAGACTACAGCATGTACATAACAGAGTTAATGGAGTGTGACTGGGGCTTTACTTGTTTTCAGCATACCGAAATATGTGTGTATACAGTATATATAGTTTAGAAAAAAATTGTTGTTTAAAAAAATTAATTGCATGGCCATACTTAATAGCACAGACATGCACAGTATACAATGGAAGCCAAAGGTTTAATTAGTAATTAAGTCTTTTATGCAAATTTAAAATTTAAAATAATAAATCTATTTGATTATGTTGTAAAATACTCTTATTCCTGTGATGCAAGAGAGCTTTTGCAGCTTAATATTTTTGTTACCTTTTTTTCAGGGTTCTTTGAATAGTTATCTGAACAATATTTACTTGAAATATTTAATAATTTACGAATGAACATTGTGTAACAAAATTATACACCTGCAATGCAAGAGTTGGTGACATAAATTATGGTTTAGTGTAGACTAAAAATGACAAATAACTTATGGAAGGCTAATTTAGACACATTTACAGACAATTTAAACAAATTCTCTGTGAAGGATATTCATTGGCATACAATGCTGAACAGCAGAGAGCCAATGTAATGTTTTCCAAACAGTTAAGGCAATCCACAGAAGTATCTCAATATGAGAAGAGAAAAATCAATACAGGAATAGAGAAGGAACACTTAAGATGTACTTGCGTGCCAGTCATTCAGCTTGTTTGGAAAAGACATTCATGTCTGTATAACCACATACTGTGTGTCCTCATCTCAAAATCTATAAGCAGCAATCTCTGGGAAAATATTCAACAACATTTTCTACCATCATAGCGACAGAGGCTTATCTTATGTTGAATATACATACCGTATCTCACAGCATTCATCTCTATATACTGTAAAAATCAGGGGGTGTGTGTGGTTAAGTGCTCTATATTTAAAGGAGTCATATGATGTTACTTAAAAGAACATTGTTTTGTGTATTTGGTGTAATGCAATTTGTTTATGATGTTTTAGTTTCAAAAAACACATTATTTTCAACATATTGTACATTATTTTTCCTACTCTAAGCTCCGTCTCCTGAAACGGGTCGATTTGTACGAAGATGATTGTTCCAAAAAAGCGAGATGTGCTCTGAGTGGCCAGCTATCCAGTGCTTATTCTTTAATTAGAAAACGTGTGTGGTTGTGAGTCAGAAGCGCCAGATTGTTAGAATTGCCCCATAGTCTCTGTGCTCAGCCAGCATAGGCTACTTTCCAGAATCAGGAAATAGTCTTCTGTAAATGCGATGAACTCAAACTAATATTTGCGTTGAACTGTTCTGCAACAGTGTTGAAAATACAACTTAAGCACTGATTTCTATTTGTGTCCTCTTTTGGAAGCACAAAGAAAGTAGTTTTACTTTCACAAAAACACACAGCGCATCCAGCACATGGCTCCTCCAGCAATAGCTCCGCCTTCTTTCTTTGCATAAACATCTGGGCGGTGTTATGAAAACACACTCCCACTTTGTGATATCTTTAAAAGAATACCTCTTTGGTTTTGAGACTTTAGTCTTTTAAACTTCACAGATCTTCTTTATGCATCAAGAGCTTGTAAAACTCTAAAGAGAAAGGAAAATTTGAAATAGCATCATATGACCTAAAACATAAATCTGTTTTAAAAAGGTAATGTTGTTGATAGAATCAGGCTTGTTGTTAAATATGACAATAAAGAGATATAAAATATGTAATGATATATTTTGTCGCTATACTGATGGAATAAGTATGTATTTTTATGCTCACCAAGGTTGCATTGATTTGATAAAAATTACAGTGAAATATTATTACAATTTGCATACATATTAAAAAGTAATTTATTAATGTGATGGTGAAACAAAATTTTCAGCATCATTAATCCAGCGTCACATGACCCTTCAGAAATCATTCGAATAAGAAAAAGAAAGAAAGAAAGAAAGAAAGAAAGAAAGGAGGACACATAAAATTGATCAAAGGTGACAGTAAATACATTTTTAATGTTAGAAAATATTACTGTTTCAAATAAATGCTGTTCTTTCCAGTAATCCAAGTATGCTGGAATAAAATAATATTAATACCCTTGAAGTTAATAAAATGTATTAAGCAGCACAACTGTTTTCAACATTGCTAATAATAATATTAATAAGAAGAATAATAAACGTGGTTTTTTTTTACTGTATTTCTGATCAAATAAATGCAGCCTTGGTGAGCACATCAGTACTTCAAAAACATAAAAAAAACATTCTTCCAAACTTTTGACAGCCAATGTATAATTATTTTGCTGCTAATCAAAATTAAATACAGAGGTGACGTGCTTTAACATGGGTTAAGTTCATTTAAACACATCTTGATGACATGCTATGTAGTTCTAATGCATATAGCTTAAGTACAGTACATGACCTCTGAACACACTGACAAATCCCTGGGTGAGTATGTACAGTAATTTGATAAGCGGTGATTTTCTCCAGCACTTTTTAGGAGTTAAACTTTATGAACAAAGCTGTGTTTGAATAGCACACCATACCATTAGATCAAACATTATTTGGCACATATGGGCTGGCATTTATCTGCAGGAACATGCAGGGAGATTAAAAGTGACTCATGCACACTTACTGTATCATCATATGGCCTGTGAATACAAGCGCTGCATCAAATAAAACCTGAAACCCTGATTAAAGCACTCTTTTGTGATTCATAAGAGAAGTAAACACAGTATACTGACTTGAAATGATTGTAGGATGCAACCCTGCACAGGAATTTTTCCTGTAAAACTATTCAGCTTTAAAATGTGCGCGCATAGCTTTATATCAGACTGAATTTATCTGTGCATTGAATTTATCTGCCTGTGGTTTAGTAACTGTAAGGATTTATGTGTACTTACACTTTACTGACAGACAAAGAGAAAATTTGTATAGGTCACAGCATGACTCTCTAAGCACAAATACAAGATCTCCATCTTGTGGCCACGGGAAGACGACATCAACAAAGAACGAAATTGGTTTCAGCATTACTTTAACACTAAACTATTGTTACTTAAATGACAGTCAACATACAAGAAGACAAAGGACTATCAGGTACTGTGTGGCACACAGATCAAATCAATCACCAGACCATTTGAACATGCGTATTATTTTTCACAGCTGTCTTTTCTAATATTTTGTGTTTTAGGTTGAATGCAAATGTCCATAAACGTAATGTCCCAGCTGAAAGATTTTATTCTGTTTCTCTAGGGATTCTAGATTGTTGTTGCTTTGGTTTAGTTTACTGTTATAAATTCAGAGTGAACAAATATTTCAGTATCTAAACCATGCATTCATAAGGTAAATGTAGAACTTCTCAAGGTAAAAGGTTAACAGATGGGTAGAGACTATCACATGAGCAGCAAGTGTTTGTGGTAGACTGTATTTAGAACAAGGCCATCTAGAAGAAGAAGAAACTTTGACACTATAACCGCAACCACATCATGACACTTCTGTGCAAAGCGATAGATACAGAAAAAAAGGTTTTTCAGTATGTTTATAAAGATCTTGCCATCTGTTTAAAGAGCACCATTCCATGCCAACCATGTAATGCATAAATTTATGTGAATAATATCAGATTTCAAAATTGCAACTCAAGTATGCAAGGGTTAATGGCATCAGATAAACAAACAATTCTGTTCTGGTGCTGCTATATAGGACCTACATAAAGTGAAGAAAACTACAAATCAAGAACAGTGTGTTTACAATTAATATGATGGAGCTGAAAAAGCATGCATGTCACACAAAACATGTAAAAACTGTGATGTATATCCTTAATAACACCAAATAAAGCAATAATGAATTAAAAAACAATTAAATTATAAACTCACCAGAGCCAGTGAAGCATTGTTGAACTCGCAGCAGGTGATGTGGAAAGTGGTCTTTCAGCATTAAGACTGTAATAAATTATTTCTTAAATGTTTAACAAGGTTCACAAAACCGTTTCTGTTTGGCCATATTTGTACTTGTATTTTTTAATAAGTTGTGTAGAAATGTGCTTTAACGTTAGTTTGACCAGCATCTGTTTGTTCCCGGCCTGGTGTTATTCCTCCTGCCTTTAGAGAGCGCTGTAACACTGTTTATTGGCTAAAAATAAAATGCGGAAAGAATTATGGCAAAGTATTTAAATACCGCAACACTCTCGCATGACGGGTTCTGATAGTTCCTGATGGGACGTTACTAGTCTTCAGCGCCCTTTATATCGCTGTTGTCGTGTTGAGCAGTGCTTGTGTTTGGGCATGTTCGTCTGCGCTTTTGTGCAGCTCTCTAGTTAACGTTAGGCAAAATTGCAAATTGGTGTCTTTCGAATATCAACCGTGCAAAATGAAAAGCTACGTTTCCGTGTTTGTTGTTCTCTTCGCCGCGAACTGTTTTTTGCTGCAAGGCTCGAGTCACACAATCTCTAAATTCACTAAGGTAAGGCTGTACTCAGACTGTTTATAGTCTTTATGGAAGTCGTTGAAATTGTGATTAGTTCATCATTATTCTCATCGAATAGGTGTGGGGCTTTTCTTGGCAAAACTGCGGTGCACAAGATGATCCTGCGAAGATGAAGAGCCTCCGTGTTTCTCCAGATCCCATTTCCATCCCAGGAGTGTTGACCGCAGCAGCGTCGGGCTCAACCTCCGTAGCGCTGACCTCTCCTCTCTCTGTGAGATAATGCACAAATATATCATCATAACAGAAAGCCTGCACCCATTTCCATATCGGTCACGACATTTCATGTTTTTGTCGATGACTTATTTTTTGTTATCCAAGTAGGTGTTAATGTGCCCCTATTATGGGTAATGAAAGGTTCATATTGTGGTTTTGAGAGTCCCAACCAACAGGCTGACCTGTATGCAAGCTCAAAAAAAAAGAAAAAACACTTAAATGTAATGTGCATTTATTTGTTCAAGGACTCCTAAACGGTTCGTTCAGATTATACCCCTCCAAAAGCAGCACCTAATGGCAAAGAATTAATTTACGTTTTAATCCAGACCCAACAAGAAAGGATTTGGGACTCGTTTTAAAAACGACTGGTTTCAGTGATTAAGAGGCGACTTTTTATTTTGAGTGAGAATAACTTTATACACGGTGCACTTGCAGATTTAAAACTTTGCAGGATGTTTTCATTCACTTAGAGCGGTGTTAAACACTGCATAAAAGCTCATTTTCAAAAACTCCACAATAGGGGCACTTTAAAGGGATCCCTGTGTATTAAGACATTTATAGCTTTAATATAACGTAAATGAGAGGCAGTGTATGACTTTTCTAGCAATAAGAGGCATGCAAAATAATGGGAAGATGCCTGTGGATGAAAAAAAGGCTTCTTTAGCCCTGATGCCTTTTACTCATTTATTAGACAACAGCTACCGGAAGTGCTTACAAACGGCTGAGACAATATCTGGGATGTTTAGACTCCTTGTGGGGCAAAATGTATGGTATGGCATTTGTGTTAAGCCTATGCTTCTATCCATTGCCCCTCATAAGCTCTTCAAGTAGCTCTGCTCATCTTATCAGGATGTTATTTTCCGAGTTGTGTATTCTGAGTTGTCGAGGTAAAAATAGCAACAAGTAGCACCAGTATCTCATCAAGTGCAACCATTTTACGTCATCCGAATAATGGCGCCCCTATAGTCCAAAATATGTATAAAACTATGTGAATTTTTTAAATAACATAAACCGTTCACATTTTTTACTACATATCTCATTAAGAGACATGATTTACTTTATATTAAGCCATACAAGTCTTCGTACCCAGGGATCCTTTTAAGCTTTTCAGAGACGCCACAGGTTTGGTCATGACAGCTTCCTCTTTCCAAGAGGTCACAATTCTGTATTTTTGTAGAAAGAGGAACTCTACTGTATTGTATTTGCCCCTTATTTACGTGTTCATGATATGAGAAACAGGCTAAAACAAAATTAGGCCCTGAAAAAAAAACAAACATTTTTAACTTGATTCTACAGATTAATAAGTCAGGAAGTAATTTAATATACTCTGCTCAAAAAAATAAGAGGCAACACTAAAATAACACGTCCTAGATCTGAATGAATTAAATATTCTTATTAATGGCAGTCAGGCTACCTCTGGGCTGTGCGGCCCTCCAATGAAATGCCACCCCACACCAATACTGACCCACTACCAAACCGGTCATGCTGGAGGATGTTGCAGGCAGCAGAACGTTCTCCACGGCGTCTCCAGACTCTGTCAC